>JALPQD010000238.1:382188-823800 GCA_023101885.1 Typhlomys cinereus | reverse complement strand
TCTGTGAATTCCTCCTTCCTTCCTTCCTTCCTCCTTCCTTCTCCTTCCTTCCTTTCCTTCATCCTTTCCTTTCCTTCCTTCCTACTTCCTCTTCTCCTCTTTCTCTCTCTTACTTTATCTCTCTTTCTTCCTCTCTTTCTTTCTCTCTTTCCTTCTTTCCTTCTTTCTCTCTCTCTCTCTTTCTTTCTTTCTATTTAGTGTGTGCATGTGTGTGTGTGTCAGAGGGCACATGTGTCCCTGTGGAGAACCAAGAATGACTATAGGAATCATCCTCGATTGGTTCTATCTCTTTTTTGCTTCACTCTGGGATTTCCCAGGTGCCGCCCACCAGGGCTGGAAGTGCAGGCTGCCACCATTTCTGCTGGTGTTTTTTTTTTTTTTTTTACGTGGGACCTGGGATCTAAACTCAGGACCTTATGCTTGCAAGATAGAGTTTTAACTCCTGAGCCATCTCTCCCATCCATTTGTCTACTTTCCTTATTTCTCAGCCGTAGGGCAGCTTTGTGGGCCGTCATGCTGGGTGCAGCCTATTTTGGAATTGTAGAAAGAGTAATGCCTGACTCTGAGCTTTAGCTGGCCGGGAATGTGTGGGATTACTTCCTGGGTTTGCTCTCTCCTGGGAAGGAGTCTTTGGGTCTAGGGTCACTCGTTAAAATGGAAAATGTCCCAGGTCCCATGTCTCACAGACCCAACATGTAGCCATGCCGGGAATCAATACATTTCCCGCCAATAAGCAGTTGCAAGCATGGAAATGAACGCAAAAGAAACCCTGGTAGATTTCACTTCTCCTGGAAAACCTGAAGCTCTGCCCACAAGGGCCGGACACTGCACACCAGAGCCAAGGGAATCCTCTCCTGGAGAGAGGGTAGGTCAGTCTGCTACTCCCAGATTCTACTGGCCCAGTTGCTGACCAACGTTCACCCCTAGCATCAGGTACCTTCAATGTGGGGAGTTCTCAGAGACTGGCTCATGGATGAAGCCGAGGCTCAGAGAGGGCTATGGCATTGCCAGGGATCACACAACAAAATAGAGGAAGAGCTGGGATGAAAATGAGGGTTGTCAGAAAGCCGGGATCCCCAGGTGGGGTGCAGCTTAGCGTGGAGTGCTCCTGCAGAGGGGATGTGAGGTTCTGGGTCATATGGGGGTGGGGTTGGGATGATTCCTAATAAGCAGAGACACAGACAAGGACTGGGCTGCTTCTCTGGGAGAGAAGACTGAGTGACTGACGGAGGGCCAGAGACTAGGAGAAGCAGACAGAGGACCCAAGAGATGCTTTTGGGAAGGAAGCCATGGGGAGGGGCCTGCATGACCGTCCCAGCAGGACGGAAGGAGCAAGTGTGTTCTATGTCATGCGGGAAGTCAGGCTATGGCCCAGCCAGTGCTTGCTGAGCCCTTTCTCTGCACCAGTCACAAGTCGAAGTGTGTCCCCAGCTTCATCCTGTCCAATGCGCAGGGGACAAAGCTAATGAACCTTCTTTTCTTTTTTTTAGCTTTTTTCCCCTTTTTTATTATTTATTCAATTGTGTGTGTGTGTGTGTGTGTGTGTGTGTGTGTGTGTGTGTGTGCATGTGTATGTATGTGTGTGTGTGTGTAGAACCACAGACCAATTTGGGAACCACCATGGCCCGCCTCCACCTTCTCCTTGTTCACTCTGTCCCGGGATTCACAGGCTCTGCCTTACCAGGACCAGAAACGAAGGCTGCCTCCGCTTCCTCCCGTCATCTATACATGGACTCTAGGATCCGAACTCAGGACCTTCCGCCTGCAAGGCAGATGCTTAACTCTGAGCCACCTCTTCAGCCCTGCTTTTTTTTTTCTTTTTATTACACATTTTTTACATAATCATACAAGACCCCCTCCTTTCCCTTCTCCCTCCCCTCTCCCTTCACCCCCCCCATTGTATTCTCCCCCTTTCCTACCCCTTTATTTCCCCCTTCCCTCCCACCCCTCAGAGCATCCATTTATGGGGGCACTGAATTTCCCTCTGAGTCATCTATGCTAGTGAGGGTTCAGGACTCAGTGGCACAGCCTGGGGCCCCTTCTTGGGCTACCCACTAGCATGGAAACTCCATTATGACTGTTTAATCCATTGCCTCTAAGAATCCTACTGCCTGACGCCTTCTCTTCTGTGGTCTGTATTAGACTTTGAGGGGTCGTGGACATGTCAGTCATTGAACAGGTCACGCAAAGTCCAATCACATTGTGGCTGCATCCTGGCTGCTGCAGCTCTGATTTGTGTGTGGCGTCTTGCATATCGTTGGTCCTCCCTATCTTTAGGATGAACCCTCGTTTCTACCAGAGCCAAGGCCTCAGGGAGTTTTAACAAAAACCTGTGCCAGACATGCTTCGCTTTGCTGTCCTTCCCCAGCACACAGGAAACCACATTTCCCAGTCCTCTGCCACTAGTCAGGGACCAATTCAACAAGGAAGCAAGGATGGAAGTGAAGGGAGTCACTTCCTGCTGAACTGGGAAGATCCCTCTGTGACAATTCGCTCCCGCCACCTGTAGGCGGGGGAAGGCTTTGTAACAGGGACAGGAAAGGAAATTAGCACCCTGGCAAATGGCCCCAACTTGCAGCTGATTGCACCTTTCTGGTGCTGAGCCACTGAGTGTGGGGATTATTTGTTACTGCAGCAGACCCCCGCCCTCTCTGACTGATACAGCACAGGGAGGGCTAGGAAGAAGTTGGCTGCAGTTGGAACGCTGAGCTTTTCTGACCACAGATTCTTCTTCATGGGGCTGAGGAAGTGTGCGCAGAGTCTACTGGTTTTGAGAAAGCTTGTTTTCCTCCCAGTTCCTTTTACATTTTGAAATCAGTTTCTTCTTTACGATCAGTGGACACTCACATTTGCTGTTGGTACAGCTGATCAGTATGACACAATGGCCATTGCCTGATATCTTTTACCATATTAAAAAAATTGCCAGCACTTGGGGTTGGCAAGATGGCTCAGTAGGTAAAGTACTTACCTTAAAAACAGGAAGACCTGAGTTCGATCCCTGGAACTTGCATAAAAAAGCCAGGCATGGTGGTGGTGCATGCTTGTAATCCCAACACTGTTGGGGCTATGACAGGACGATCCGTGGGGCTCACTGGCCATTAGACTAATCAGGGAACTCCGAGAGAGAGAGAGAGAGAGAGAGAGAGAGAGAGGGGAGAGAGAGGAGAGAGAGAGAGAGAGACCCTGTCTCAGGAAATAAGATGGACAGTTACAGAGAAATGACTTCTGAGGCTGACTCCTGACCTCCCCACACATGTGAACACACACACGCATGCATGTGGGCACACCCCATCCTAACACCAGCCTCATTAGTGTTGGGACACTCTTGCAAGATGTGCTCTCTCATGGGAAGAGATGCTCAGGGGTTAAAGATTGTTTTGAAAAAATTATTTTCCTTTTTCTATTCTCATGCTGCACATATTTGATCTTTGCACAGAGTCCTACAAATCTTGAATGTTCAGTTCATACTTTCTTTTTTAATTGAATTTTTATTTTTCTAGTTTGCTTTTTTAATTGAATTTTGCCATTCTTTGTGTGTGTGTGTGTGTGTGTGTGTCTGTGTGTGTGTGTGTGTGTTTGTGTGCATGTGCATATGTATATCAGAGGGCACTGTGTGTCCCTGTGAAGGGCCAAGGGTGACTTTGGGAATCATCCTGGATTGCTTCTACGTCTTTTTTGCTTTGCTCTAGGATTTCCCAGGCTCTGCCCACTAGGGCCCGAAGTACAGAAACTCCGCTGTTTCCACCTGGCATTTTTACATGGGACTTGAGATCTAAACTCAGGACCTTCTGCTTGTGAGGCAGAGTCTTAACCCCTGAGCCATCTCTCCAGCTCAGGGGTGAAAGCTTTCCTCTCGAAAGCAAAGGGACCTGAGTTCTAATCCCTGAATCCCGTGTAGAAATGTTGAACAGGGATGGAGACCTGCTTGTCATTCTAGTCCTGGAAGGCAGAGACTGGGAATCCCCGGAGCAAGCTGAGCAGCCAGAATAGCTCTTTGGCTGTGCTCGGGGTTTAATTAGAGACTCAGGCTCACAACAAGGTGGAAGAGTGATGGAGGATGATTCCTGATGTCACCTCACCGTTAGGTGTCCACAGATACATGCATTTAAGTGTACGCATGTACATACACCCCCTACACATGTTCACATACCACATACAACACACACAGACAGAGACAGACAGACAGACAGACAGACAGACAGACAGACACACACACACACACACACACGAACCCCATGAACATATGCATGGCAAAGAAAAATAAACAAGTGTTCCCTTCTGACCTTCCTTCTGAGGCCCTGGCAGAGGAATCTTGGCAGCTGAACACGAACATGTTAGAAAGAGCCTCCCCGGCGTAGCTCTGAGAAGCTAGGCACCGGGGGACTTGACCAATGTATTTGCTGATGTTTTCCATCTGCTGCCTGCAGCATCGTGATATGGGATCACGATCTGTATCTAACTGAGTCTGCGAGAACCCATTGGATGCGTTAAAAACAAGCATCCAAAGCTAACGAAGCGCGCGGCATCTGGGTCTAACTGGGAATCCTTTCTCTTTCTTAGTGTCACATAAAGATGGACCTTACAATCAATGGAGTCATTGATTTGCTGAGGTGGGGTCCCTATGGACTCAGGAGGTGGGGCCGCTGCCTTTGGAGGCCTCAGAGGAGTATGTGTGTGTATGGGGGGGATTAGAGGGGTCTGGAGACGTAGAACCCTTCTGTCTGGCATGGAGGAGCTTGCCCCGTCCTGGGGACACGATTCCCACTGGCCTCTTCACGTCCACCTCCCCTCCCGCCCCAAGCACCTGGGCCTTGGCCTTCTCTGCAGACTCTTCTGGTTTATGGTTGCTCAGTGGGGCTTACGGTGCTCAGGATAAACGCGGGCATGGCAGAGGGACACACTGCCTCACTCTGGGACCCACCACAGCATAGCCAGCCAATCACAGAGGAGCATCTCTAAGTCCAGAGGCCACAAAAAACCTTTCATTTTTTAAACTTGATTATCTTTGATGTTTTGGTGTAGCAACCCACAGCGCTACAAAATTCATGAAGCAGACAACCGAGGAAATGTTGATAGGAGGTTAATGACCGGTCAGGGTCACAGAGCTGTCAAATGCAGAAACAGATTCATTGCCTGCTGTCTCTATAGCTGGCGCTCTTTTCCCCGCCTTTATACTAAATTATATTTAGTATATTTTATTTTTTCTTTTTCAGTTACACAAAGCACACACACACACACACACACACACACACACACACACTCACTCACTCACTCACTCACTCACTCATATGGTATCTTGATCTTGTTCATCTCCTTCATTATCCTTTTATCCCTCCCTCTTTCTCTTTGAGCCCCCTTTTCTTCCCAGCAAATGCCTTTCCTAACTTCATGATTATTTACATATTTATTTATTTTGTATGATCCTCTGATTTTAGTTGAGTTTGCTTGCATGGGTACGGGATAATTTACAAAATCATGGGTGTTGCAGTCAGCCTGCATGGTTGCTGATAAATCACCATCAAATGGCTTAAGGGAACAAAGAGTTTATTATCTTAAAATTGTCCAGTTAACAGTTCTCAGTCCAGCTTGATAGGAGAGCTCATATCAACACCAGGGCCGAAGGAACTGGTCACATCATCTCTACATAATGGCTGAGGGGGGACAATCCTTACTTACCAGACCAGCATGTCTGGCCAAGTGTACACAAGAATGCCAACTCTCTCTCAATCAGCTCTCTGTATTTTATTCCAGGGCCTAATCTTACCCACCATGGGCTAGGCCTTCCCTATCAGCTAGATAATCTCCTGCAGGTTCGCTCTGAGCTTAACTCAACCATTAATTCTCTACAAATATGCCCAGAGCTCAAACTGAACTGTCAAGTTGACAGCTATGCCTAACTATGACGATGGGAAACTTACCAGTGGCTACATCACTGAAGAAAAGCCATCAACTGCAATAGCTCCTCTGTCAGGATCTTGGATCCTCCACACCCCATCCACGGTGGGATGTTGATGTGCTCAGTATTACTGATTCTTATGATCACAGCTTTTCTTTGGACCGGTACCTTCTGTTGTCCATGTGTGCCGAAGGTCACATTCTCCACCTTCCCATGGACATCCCAGGAGTCAGATTCCCTCGGGAGCACACAGGCCGGGGCACAGGAGATGTCAATCACTGTGGTCCATGAGCACTGTGTCTGTGGGAAGCTTCCAACTTGACCTCTTAGCTAGCACCATCTGTGGCAAAGGGCTCCACCTCTTCTCTTCCTGGTTACAGTTGATTGGTTCCAGCTACAGAGGTCATAGGACCTGAACACTCTGACCCATGACTCATGTGCGATCTGGCTTGTTCTAAAATGGCCTTGGCCATTCAGAATATCTCCTGGAATTTGAAATAAGATGCCAAGAGGAATTGATTAGCTGGCAATTGATCCCTGAATCTTGTTGGCTGGGTCTGCATGACACAGAACTCTGGGCAGAGGATGGGGCAGGGGATGGGCTACTCTGTTGGTTCTGGCCGCACTTGTCCCTTGGGGTTTACTGTCCTGAGAACTTGACAGTGTGGATCCAGAAGTATATGCCTCATGGGCCACATGAGAACATTTCTCTAGGACACTCTTAGCAGAGGGAAAGGAGGTCCTCATTACTTCCCAAGATATAGCCAAATTGATCCCACCTGCCAATCTACCATCATCTTTTCCAGAGACGCTTCCTGAATTTCTCAATTTCCCTGTGTCCCATTGTCACTGACACTTCCAATCTTGCTGGAAGAGCTCAAACTGTTGCAGTTTCTAGCCATGATTCTTGCTAGTTGCCCTTAGTTTGGGTTGTGAGTTGTGATTATATACCGGGTGTATTTGCTACTACTGTTGAGTTGTTGTGCTTTTACTTGCTGATTGACATTAATTTTTTGACAGTTACATGTGTTGAAAACATTTTCTCTGCCAGTGGAAATTTTAATCAGAAGTTGCTACCTAAGGGGGGAGGTGGCAGCTCAGTAAAGCACTTGCTGCACAAATATGGGTTTGCACCTTCAACATCCACATGAAAAGCGGTCAGTGGAGATGGCTCAGCAGTTAAAGTGCTTGCCGTGCAAGCAAAAGGACCAGAGTTTGGATCTTCAGATCCCATGTAAAATGTTGTAGCAGCACTTAGAATGGAGTTTGGGAAATCCTAGAACAAGCTGGCTAACCATACTGTCCTAATAGTATGTTCTGGGTTCAGTTAGAGACTCACCCTCAAATCATAAGTTGGAAAAGTGATCCAATTGGATTTCTGATATTGACGTCAGGACTTCACACGTGTATGATGCACCCATACACACATGTGTGCCCTAATACGTACATGCATCCGTCCATGAATGCTCCCATACACACGTGTCCACACATGCAATGCATATTTATGCATGCATCATCACACGTGTGCTCACACATGCACATGACACATCCATGCATTCACTCCACACACATATGCCTATGCATGCATATACCCTCACATACACATGTGTCTACATGTACCTCACCCACACACATGTGTGTCCACACATGCATGTATATAGTCATACATACACCCCAAATACACACAAATGAAACTGGAAAAAAGTTGGATTCAGAGGTGCCTGCTTATAACTTCAGGGCTGGGATAGTGGAAACAAGAGGGTCCCTGGGTCTCTAGTCAGTCAGACTAGTGGAATTAATTAGTTTTAGGTTCAGTGAGATACCCTGTCTCAAAAAATAAAGTAGAGGGCAAGAGAGAAGGAAACCTGATGGTGACCTCTGACCTCCACCTGTACACATATGTGCACATACATGTGACCCCCCCCCACAATAGAAGCAAATACTGTGAAAGAACTTTCATGGAGTTTAACTTGGTGCTGCCATTTTCCCACTGTTCGCTGGACCAGGGAGATGTCTGAGGAGATGAGCAAATGGACCTTTACCAACCCAGGGAGCAATGGCAGACTGTGAGCATGGCTTCCAGCAGCTGCAAGCCCTGGCCCGTGATGCCCATCCCCGTTATTACTGTGAGCCGTACTGCTTCTATGTTTAACATTGGCAACGAGCTGCAGTAGCCAACCTGACGTTATCCCTGAGGCAGGAGCTACCATAAGTAGGAGGGGAGAAAAGCCCACAGAGAGAACTGCTAATTGACCACAGATTTTCATAGTTACTTTGCATGTTGCTGCTAAATTCTTGACTAAATGGCTTAAAGGAACAGGGGCTTTGTTTTGGCTTATGATTGTCCAGTTACAGTTCCTTGTCCAGCTTGTCAGGAGAGCTCACACTGGCACCAGGGGCCAAAGGAACTGGCCACAACATATCCACAGAACTGCTGAGAGAGGGACAATCCTCACTTGCCAGATCAGCCTGTCTGACCAAGTGTACAGAAAAATACCAACTTCCTTAACCAGCTTCATCTTATCCACCTGCTCAGGGCCTTGTTCCACCTACCCATGGGTTGGACCCTCTCCATCAATCAGAAAATCTCTTGGAAGCTTGCCTATGGCTTGACTCAAATGCCAATTCTTTACGACTGTGCGTAGAATCCCAGCCTTCGATTGTTAAGTTGACCATGACACAGATGTTATGGTAGAAATAGATGTTGGGTTTAAAAGGAAGGTCGAAGGTTAAAACGGTAAAGTTGAGAACAAAAAGGAAAATAAATAACAGGACTGGCAGCCGGATCTGGGACAGTCAAGCCGACTGACTGGATAAGTGGAGAGACAAGGGCTTTGGAAAGCAAGGTCAGCATTATTAGTTGGCTGCTGGCTGATTTCCACCAAACCCTTAGGAACACATGCCAGGAGCCCCTGCCCTTTCCTATGGCCTTGCTTCTACTGCAGTAATGTAACAGATTTAACGTGAGTAAGGATGGCTTCTAACAAAAAGCTTCCACCTACTTCAGACCAGAGACCACCCCAGACCACCCTACAGAGGGGGAGCTATGTATGAAGTAACCAAGAAAGACCACAGCTGCATCTTGATAGGACTAAGCTCCCTGCTGTGACAATGCTCCTGACTGGCCAGGTAAATGGAGAACAAACAACTTGTAGTCTAACGGGAGACTTGCCAATCGAGCCTGGAGACTGGCCACACCTGCAGTGGCAGAGCTGACCTGAGAAAATGGGTAGCAAATGGTCATGTGAGTGATGACAAAGAGATGTCAGAGGTGCGTGGAGGGCGGAGGGTGGGGGGCTAACCAGTCCTAGGCAGATGGGTAAAGTATGACCAGCAGGGACCAGAAAGTTCAGCACAGAGTGTGGCACCCCCTAACTAGCACAGCCTGCCCTGTGTTGCAAGAATCACCCCATCTCATAGAGACCACCTTTTTTGGGGGGGGGAGGTCAAGTTTCTGCCATAGGTCTCTAGAAGGCTTCCACATGGGACAGTTTGAGCGTTCTCCTCTCTCTTGGAAGCCTTTCTCATACTTGTCGCTTCTCTCACTCTTTCCTCAGATTTCCTACATGAAGCTTCGCTTCATTTTGCTTTCATCACAATGGGTGGAGATGATGAGCTCAAGTCCCTACTGTTGTGGGTTGAGTGACCACCGGTGTTTGTTCGCTGAATCCATGGGCCCAGCATAGCCCGGAAAGGTGCTGTTGATCACATCACCAAGAACTGCATGAATCAGGACCAAATTACCCCGGAAAGTGATCTACAGGAGACAGGATTTATTTTTATTTTCATTTCTGGTTGCTTGGTTCTGCATCTCTGAGTCTGTGGTGAGAGTGTGAAGCACAGGCTGCTTACCTGGTGGTGGCCAGGAAGAAGCCACGAGGGAGCTAGAGGTAGGTGTAACCTTCAAAGACATACTCTCAGTGACTTATTCCCTCCAGCCAGGTCACATCTTCTTAAGTTTCTAGAACCTTCTGTGTAGCATGGCCAGCCAGGGACGAAGGGTTGAACATGTGAGCCTGGGGTTGGCATTTCATTATCTTTGCCAGTACCATGAATATGGTTTCCTGTGCAAGTCATACTGAAAATTAATCTATAGGAAATATCAGGAGGTGGGACCTTTGTGGGTTCTGCCTCATGAGTGCATTAACCCATGCATGTAATTAATGGATTATCAGTTCATAGATTGATAGTTAATGGATTGTCTTTCATATTCTCTCTTGGTAGCCATCATTACCTGTGTCCCCTTGACCTGGGATCAGAAGTTTCGCAGTTTGCCTGCATAGTTGCTGATAAGTGACCATCAAATGGCTTAAGGAAATAAGGGGTTTATTTTCTTACTGATAGTCCAGTTACCGTCTGTCCAGCTTGATGGGAGAGCACGTACCAACACCAGGGCCGAGGGAACTGGCCACACCATCTCTACATAATGGCTGAGATACCAGCATGTTGGCTAAGTATACATATACAAAAATGCTACCTTTCTCAATCAGCTCTTGTCACTCTATTCCAGGGTCTAGTCCCCATGGGCCAGACCCCTCCCCATCAGCTAAACAATCTCCTGCAGGTTAGATCTGGGCTCAACCTAACCATCAATTCTCTACAAAGGTGCCCAGAGCTCAACCCTTCAAGTGTCAAGTTGACACCTGTGCCCAAATATGACAAGAACCTTGATCCTGTACAGAGCTTTTTACTTTGTAATTTAACCAGTCTGTCTGGGAGTGTGTGGTTGGCAACAGAAAACACACTCAGATGACTAGTAATGTCAGTAGGATAAGTGAGCTCATGCATTGCATTCCTCTTTGAACTGACCGTGGGCTTGTGGACACTGTCTGGGGTCACCTCACCTGCCTGGGGTCAGCCATCCTTCTAGAAAGAAGGGGCTAAAATCCTTTGCTCCTTTGCTTATTTCATTTGGGAGTGTCCCCTCTCATTTACCTTTAACTGTCCTTTGTCCACTTCAAATTCAAATGTTGACGTGCTGACCTTCCATGTATCACAGCCAGAAAATGACTATCTACGAGTGGAGGAGGGTCTTTCCCAGAATACGAATCTTCTCATGCATTGATCTTCAACGTCTTCTCTTGTTGGAACCTGCCACCTTGCTTTGGAAGCCCGAGCAGAGCCACCCTGGGGAAGTTGAGGCAGCTCCTCAGCCCTTCCTTTTCTTTTTAATCAAAGATTCAATTCATATTCTTTTAGGGATTTATACAAGAATACAATGAATTTTGTCATTTTCATCTTTGCTACCCAATCCCAATCCCCTACCTTCTCCTACCACAAACCTTCCTCTTCCCCACCAATAATCTCTCCCTCCTCTCATGTTCTTCTCCGTGTGTGGTTTACTAAGTTCCATCTGGGTTACTGTTAGTGACAGGTGTCTGTGTGCTTGCTAGAGCACGGGCAATATACCAGTGGGCATACCATCTAATATCAATGCTTGTTAATCTCTGAGGGAGATGTGGGGCCTCTTGAGATCTTTCCCATTTATGGTGAAATGTTTGTAGACCAGTCTTGTGCAGGTCTCATGGAAATAGACACAACTGCAGTGAGTTCAGAGATGCAGCTGCCCCGTCATGTCCAGAGGACACTGTCTGGCTGTACTCATCTCCGTTTTCAGGCCCTTTTATATTTTTATTGTCTTTTCTTCTGTGGGCATCTCAGTTTTCTAAAAAAGGCTGGACCAGGTCCAAGTAGCTGTGGCCAAGGAGGGTTAGACTTCCAGCAGGTTCCACCTTTGGAGCCCTGATGGTACGGGCAAGACACTTCTTGTAAACCTCACTAGGGACAAATGCACAGTAGCACGTCATTAATATGCTTAGCTTGCTGTTGAATGGACCATTGGCAGTGATTTCAAAGCAGCCAGGTTGAATAACAACAGAGTATGTCTGACTGTCCCATGCCAGCAAGGCCGGGGTAGGGGTGGCGGCGGGGGGCTGCCAGGTCTCCTAGCAGCACACATCTACCTGAGTCTTGCTTAGAAAAGCAGTGTGGAGACAGCTTGGTGCGACCTTTGGACCTGTTCACACAATAGATAGGTTCAAGTGTGCCTCACAGCGATGGTTAGCTAAGGCTATGGGGGGTTCACACTAGCACACCTTAGGTGTCACAGCACAATCGTGAATTGTCTGCCGCAAGCTCATGTGCTTGCATCTTAGCTAATGTGAATGTTTGTGAATGTTACGACACTTTAGGAGGTGGAGCCTTGTTGGAGGAAGGCGCCTCATGGGGGTTGGTGGCCTGAGCTGCTTTCCTTGCAGCTTGCTCTGGCTCTCTCTGTCTCTTTGATGGCTACAGTGACCTGAACCAGTTTTCTAGCTTCTGCCTCCAGCCATGCCTTCTGCCGTGAGAGTCCTACCACAGTGGACTTTATCTCCTCTCTGGAACCATAAGCCAAATACATCTCCTTCTCCCTTCCCCTCTATATGAGTATTGTCTTGCAGCAACAGAGAAAAGTAGCTAATCGATTAGGTTTGAATGTTTGTGTTCATTACCAGATAAGCGCAGTCAGAGGTAGGGTCTTCAGGAGGTGAGCCACTGGTAGGGACCTTCTTCATCAAGATTAGGTGTTCTTATCAGATGGCTTGCTGCACAGAGCTCATCCTGGTCCTTCGGCCGTGCGAGGGCATGATGTTGACCCTCCCTGGGGAGAGGACACGGCTTGAGAACACACCCTCACCAGGCAATGGACACAGCCAACTCCCGGAATCTGTGAAGAACTGGAGTTTGGTCCTGGTTGCAGGGTGCTTTGTAGTGAGGCACAGGCGCAGCACCGGGAGTTGCATGTGTCATGTCCAGCTGCATGCTGAACGCCCCTTGGTGATTCTCCCGATTGCTCTCTGCCTTCAGCAGTTCAGATTCAGCACGGTACAGTGGACAGCTCCCTGAGTGCCCTCCACATCTTAAAGGCACGTGAAGGTCTCTGATTTTTCCACAGCTGATAAACCTCCGTTTTGGTGTGTGGCTTATCTTCTTTATTGTAACAGCTGGATGCTGACCAATGAATGTGTGGCTTCAGACTTCTTGAGTGGGTTCTTTAGAGCTTGGTCTGAATGTTATATTCTACAGCTCTCTCCCCCTCCCCCTCCTCCTTCCCTTCCCCCTCCCTCCTTCCTTTCCTTCCTCCCTCTCTCTCTTTCTCTCTGTCTCTCTCCTGCACATACACATGTGGATGGGTGTTTGTGTGTGTGCAGACATGTATGTGTGAGTGTGTGTACCAGAGGGCTTTGTGTGTGCCTATGGAAGTACGAGGATGACTTCTGGGATCATCCTGGGTTGCTCTTCCATCTTACTGCTTTGCTCTGGGGTTTCCCAATCTCTGTCTTTCAGAGCCGGAATTGCAAACCTCAGCCATATCTGCCTGGCACATTTTTATATAGCATCTGGGATCTGAACTCAGGTTTTTTGCTTTAGAAGCAAAGATTTTAACCCCCGAGCCCTCTCCCTGGCCCCTGCAGATATACTTTCTTTTTACATTTTTTTATTATTTATTCAATTTTGCCTGTATGCGTGTATGTGTGTGTGTGTATGTATGTATGTGTGTAGAACCACGGACGAATTCGGGAACCACCATGGACCGCCTCCACCTTCTCCTTGTTTACTCTGCCCCAGGATTCACAGGCTCTGCCTTACCAGGACCAGAAATGCAGGCTGCCCCCACTTCCACCTGGCATCTATACGTGGGGTCTAGGATCTGAACTCAGGACCTTCCGCCTGCAAGGCAGAGGCTTAACCCCTGAGCCACCTCTCCAGCCCCTGCAGATATACTTTCTAATGGTCTGCTGGCATAAGAATGAGTGAAGAGTGAAGTGTTAAAACCTCTTTTCCCACCTGTCAGTTTCTCCTTTATAACAGCACGGCCTTCATCATGTCCTCCACACACATGTTGAAGTTATAATTTTTGTATCAACCCTGAAGTAGAGTTTTGAAAATGGAACAAAAGAAGAACATATCTCATGTTTAAGAATATTTTTACTATCATTTCAAGCCCCCCCCTCATCTCCACGATCTAGGTTAAATAATTTTGATACATATTTTTACAGGAACCTTAAAAAAACAAAGTGGCATGATATAGCTGTATTGGAAAGATACAGGACACTGAGCCCATATTATCAGGTTTTAAAAAGTCTCAAAGTACCACCATAGAAGCTTAATACTTGTACTGAAAAGATATTCCAGGTGCAGCCATTCATGAGAATCTCTAGAAAAGGTGGAAAAGGAATCGAAAGATGCGGGAGTGTCACTTTCTGCTTCGTGGTTTTATTTTGCTCTAGTGTAAGAGGAACCTCTCTTCTTACCTTGTCGAATCTCTAACTGAACCCACAATTTGCTGCTAGAGCTTGGCCTCTCTGGCTGAGGGGAGGGGTACCGTGGATTGAGCATGAAATGTATTCACGCTTTGGACACATGGTCCCCTGAAGGCAGATTGTTCTGGAATGTCCTGACAGCTTTGGGAGCTGGGGGAAGTGGGGCATGGGGTTGTGTCTGTGGGATGCGTTGTCCTTGTCCTGCTCTGGGATCGGCTCTGCTTTCTGGCCCACCGTGATGTGACAGCCATCTTCTGTCACGCAGTCCCACTGCCTTGACCCTACGGGGCTAAGCAGCCAGGGGCTGAACCCTCCCAAACCACCAGCCCAAGAATATTTTCTCCTTTAACGTGTGTGCCAGTGCTCCGAGAGGACAGTGCTTATGTAAGTTGCACACGCTTGCTTGCAGCAATCGAAAGTAACTACTACAGAAGGGGTGCCTTCTTTTTGCTCCTAACGTGCTTAAAAACAAACAAAAAACCTCTTGGTAACTGACAGAATGATTTTTGTGACACCATGTAAGCAAAAGGAAACAACTGTTTAGGTAATTGATTACCTCCTGGTGAGACCAGGTGTCTCAATTGTAAACACAAAGTCTGGGGTATCTTCAGGTGAAACCCAGAAAGCTCACCAGCATGGCGTTTGGCTCCCATGTCCTTCATCAGTGACCTTCTTTGCACTCCTTAGAGCCCTAGGGTCGGCTGCATGTAGTGGACAGCACTTCAACGGACCTGGAGGGATGGACCAAACATGCCTGCTTCACTCTCCAGAACCCAGGTTGATGAGCATTTTAATGTAATATTTAAAACATGTGTGTGAGCGTGTATGTAAGTGTGTGTGTACGATGTGTATATGTATGTATGAGTTTACATGTATAGTATGTGCGTGGTGTGTATGTGTGTGTATAGGTATGAGTGTGTGTGTGGTATTCATGCGCATGTGTGTGTGTGTGCGTGTGTGTGTGTGCATGGCATGTGTGTGTGGTGTATATGTGTGTATTGTATATATATGTATATATGGGTGTAGTGTATGCATATATGTTAGCAGGTGCATGTGCTAATATGCAGAGTTCAGAAGACAAACGTCAGCTGTCTTCCTCTTTCGCTCTTCCTGAGACAGGGCGCCTCACTGAACTGGAAGCTTGCTGTTTCTGCAGGGCTGACTGGAACCCAGCAAGCTCCTTGGGCCCATCTGCCCTGCCCCTCGAAAGTAGAGGGTTTCCAGGCACATGTGGCTATTGCTGTTTTCACGTGAGTTCCTGGGATTCAAACTCAGGTCCCTGTGCTTGCAAAGCAGGTGCTTTTTCGCACTGAGCCAGCTCCCTAGCCCTTGTAATTAAAAAAAAAAAAAAAGAATGCAAAAAGAAATCTGGGGTGAGCAAAGCATGAGCATTTCAAAGTCAGGCAGGACAGGAGCTCCTTATTCTGCCTCTGACTTCTCACAGCGTGGCTGCAGCCTCGTTTCTACTTGAAGTGCTTTTGTGGCATCCATCATGGGCTCAGCACTAAGTCTGATTTGAACAGCTGCACTCAGGTGTCTAGCATGGCGCTGGAGCTTTTGGGAAATTCCTAACTACTTAAAATCAAGGCAAACACTGTATTATTGGCTTCTCCACACCTGGCCCTGTTCACATGACTTTGAAAGTGCATTCCCTGTATGACTGGCCCTCCAACTGAGATAGTATGTGTGTGTATGTGTGTGTGAGAGTGTGTGTGTGAATGTGTGTGTGTGAATGTGTATATGTGGGTATGTGTTGCAGTTCGCCTGCATGGTTGCTGATAAATGACCATCAAACAGCTTAAGGGAACAAGGGGTTTATTGTTTCTTACGATTATCTGGTTACAGTCTTCAGTCCAACTTGACAGGAGAGCTCACGCCAACACCAGCACTGAGGGAACTGGCCACACCATCACCACATAACAGCTGAGAGACAGACAATCCTTACTCGCCAGACCAGCATGTCTGGCCAAGTGATCAGAAGGATGTTGACTCTCTCAGCCAGCTCTGTGTGTTTATTCCATGGCCTAATCTCACCTACCATGGCCTGGGTCTACCCCATCGACTAGACAATCTCCTTCAGGTTCACTCTGGGCTTAACTCAACTACTAATTCTCCACAAATGTGCCCAGAGCTCAAACCCTCAACCATCAAGTTGACGCCTGTGCCTAACCATGACAGTATGTGTGTGTATGTGAGTTTGTGTATGTGTGAGTGTGTATGTATGTGCATGTGTGTGTGTGTGCACATGTGCATGTGTGTGTGTGTGTGTGTGTGTGTCTGTGTGTGCGCGTGTATGTGTCTGTTTTGAGTCTCTGCTGGAGGGAGGATCAGGCGACCGCACTTCCATGCCCTGCCCGAGGCCTGGGTTGTAGCAGTTGTGTGTGGGAGGCTGTGGGGGCTGATTCCTGTTGTTTGGGGTGCAAAAACAAGCACGTGGGGCTTGTTCACAAGGGCTTTGCTTCTCTCTGCCTACAGTGAGACCCAACCTTAAAAAGAAAGACAAAATTCCTCTGTAGCTGACAAAATGATTTTATAACTCTGACAGGGAGCACTGTGTAAGCCAAAAGAAGCAACTATTTAGGCAATCGATTACCTGGGAAACTGACCGTTTGGCAAATTGGTTTTCCGCGCGTGGCTGAGTGTCCCCCGAAGGGACATCATCGCCATGAAACTCATCTCCAGAGACAGGGGCTCCTCTCCCCGAACTTGCGTCCTCCTGAGCCTTCGCCTTGGGCAGGAGGTAGCTGAAGATGCACAGGGGCTGGGAAGATTCTCCTCCCCCTCCCCAAGGAGGTGATACTGGGAGAATATTCCAGTAGGGAGTAACTGCAGGGAGGGAAGGAGCAAGGTATGATCCCTGGGCTGGGTCACGTGGCACTTTTGTAGCCTCATAGCTTCTCACAGTAAAGTGAGAAGAAAAATGGCCACACTAAGCACTGGCGTGAGGAGAAAAGAGCTGGCTCAACACGCCTGTTCCTCATCTGAAGAAAATGACCCCCCCTTGCTGCCCCAGCAGCTATCAACCACCACCACCTCTTCAAAGCCCGAGACCTCATGAGCCCCTCACCAAACCATGCAGGTCTTGACCAGTTGACCACAGCAGCAATGAGTTTCTTTTTTTTTTAATTAAAAATGTAATTATACATTTAAAAATTTTTTTACTAGGCAATGAGTTTCTGAATGTAACAGTCCCACCCCATCCAGAAGACGGGGGATCACAACGCTGCTCCTCCTGTCCCCCATCCTCCAGCCTTTACCTTCCTTCCTCCCCCTCTTCCATGATGTGCTTTCAGCCCTGGCGTTGGGGGACCGGATGTGGTTGTCCCATTTAGGGCTGAGCTCAGCCGTCACTCCTCAACACTCCAACGAGTCGTGAGTCTCCGCGTGAGTCGTCGTCCACTGCAGACAGGCTTTCCTGACCCAGGCCTGAGAGCAGCACTCGCGTGTGGGCAGAAACACATCCTGCCGCTCCGGCCCCACAGGACTTGCTGAGGCGCCAGACAGAGGTGGTGAGACGCCATCACGTGACTGCCTTGACCCACCTGCTCAGGTGGTTCCAAGGCTGGAAACCTCTGTAGGAAGTTTTGTGTGTAAGACGGTGATAAGGTTTGTCCAGGGCCCTGGACACAGCTTGCGGCAGATTTATCCCAGATGTGTGATATTACAAGTTCTGGGAGAGGGGGGCATCCCCTCATTTCCAAGGAGGCTCTGAGAGGTTAAGGAGCCGTGGGGAGCAGCTCAACTTATCAGCACAGCACCCGAAGGCTGGTTGGGGTCAGAAGCTTGGGTCCTTTCATTTTGCTGGGTTCTGAATGGTCCACGGTGTCCTGTGCCACAGTCAGGCTGGCAGATGCCTATCACCCGCTTAAGGGACAGTTGTCCTCCCACTCCTACCTGGTGCTAACAAATCCTCTTTGGGAGTACTAAAATATACTTCCAGAATGTTCTACATCTCTCATAATGCAGCTGAAAACCCCAGGTGGTCCCACTAGAACAGGTTCTAACCATGATGTCACATAGGATTGATCTCAAGTCCCCGCTGTCCCCCCACCCAACACCTCTGATGTTCACTTTTCCTCAGCTGCAAAATGGGAACTAGACATCATACCCCAAGGGGCTTTTGTAAGATGCAGGGTTGTGAAAGCAATGTTGATCGTCTCATGCTCGGCAGTAAGAGCCCAGCACTCCGTCGTCACTGAGTTATGGCTACTGTGTTCTGGGAGTTCTGAAGGGTTGGGGACCCTTTAAGTCCTGGCTCTACATGAACTTCATACTGGGGTTCCAGTGGCTGCCTCCTTGGAGCCTTGGGCACCTCTGATGTGCAAACAGAACATCTCTGGGAATCTCCGGGCGGGATCCTTTGCTGGCCGCAAGATGCAGAGAGAACAAATATAGTTTCAGCTACCTTAATAATGGAGGCGTTAGCAGTGGAGAATCAGCTGGCATTGGGGGAACTGAAGATAAGAGACTAAAGTACTTGCTGCCTCCAACCGCTCTCTGGTGAGTCATCCACGTGGCCAGTGCCCGTGGGAACCAGAGGATCCCTTGACCCCTCCATCACTCACTCCTGTCCTCTTACCTTCCCTGACCGCTCCGTAGGAATGGGGCTGTCTGATGTGGCAAGAGCCGGCGCACAGCCCATCTCTATTGAACTTTTTTAAAAATTATTTATTCAATTGTGCGTGCGTGCGTGCGTGCGTGTGTGTGTGTGTGTGTGTGTGTGTAGAACCACACGGATGAATTTGGGAACCACCATGGACGCCTCCACCTCCTTGTTTACTCTGCCTGGGGATTCACAGGCTCCGCCCTACCAGGACCAGAAACGCAGGCCGCCTCCACTTCTGCCCGGCGTCTATACGTGGGGTCTAGGATCCGAACTCAGGACCTTTCGCCTGCAAGGCAGAGGCTTAACCCCTGAGCTACCTCTCCTGCCCCTACATTGAACTTTTCACTGCTGTCTGGTTGACTTGCTGCTGTGTGAACTGAGTCAGAGTCCTGCCAGGTCTTAGTTCCGCATTCCTGTTGCTGCAATGAACACGTGACCCAAAGAGTTTAGGAAAACAAGAGGTTTGCTCCCACCTCGCCGTTTCTGGTTATATAGTTCATTATGGCAGGAGCCCGATGCCAGCATCCGGAGTGGGGGGAAGTGACGGTGCCATGTCCGCAGGAAGACAGGGAGGGTCACAGATTCAAGCTTGCCTTCTAGCTTGGATCTGCCACATTCCAACCAGCTCTCTCCGTCTTCTCCACCTGCCCAGGGAACAGTTCCATCCACTGCTGGCGGGGTCGTCATCATCAGTTAGGCAATCTCCTGCAGGCTTGCTCAGACATTCTCCTTAACTAAATAACTCTTCACGGATGTGCCTAAAGGCTTGTTTCACCCATGGGTGTGGCAGACGAGTGTCAGACAATGATGCTCGAATTGCCTTTTATCGTTGGTCAAAAGCAGGCTTCCGCCAGAAAGAACCTTCAAACTCCAAAAGAAGGTAGGGAGGTTTATAAGGATTAAAACCATAATCACATCATATTAGATGCAAATCATTTTGGCGGAATTTCAAGAGAAGCACGAAAAATTAATTGCACAGTATCGTAAGCATGATTGACCCCCTTGAACTACAAGTGACTGGGTTGGGTCGTTCTGACTAACAGGATGTGGTTAGCAAGGGGAGTGGAGTAAGGCACAGCACAAAATGAGTTGGAACAGAATGGGGTTACTTTTGTCACTCCAGGCTCAGCTCACGGTTGTTAAATTTAGACCTGTAACCCACTGCCACCTACCATCTTCTGATTGATGGGGAAGGAGACCGACTCAGGGCAGATGACTGAACTGAGTACTGAAGGAAGGAGTGCGGGGGGGGGGGGAAGAAGGAGAGAGACAGAGAGAGAGAGAGAGAGGGAAAGAGAGAGAAGCACATTCTAGATAAGGGCATTAGTCTGTGAGAGAGAGAAAATGAGTGTTCCATAGAGAGGGAGGAGGAGGCTTGTGCAGAGACCATCATGACTGTTAGCCGAGGTTAGGCCTTGGTGGCCACCGCAAGAGTTCCTCTTGATAGCTCTGTCTGTGTACCACTGTTCACAGCAACCTCCCTTCCGTAGTCAGCCTAGAAACCTGCAAGTTAGCACCGTGACTGAGGCTGGGCTCTGCTGCCGGTTCTCCTGGCTTGGGTGGGGCTCAGTGGACACAGCTGGGCTTGCCCAGGTGCCCGTCACCTGGGTCTCATCATAGGTGCACTGGACTGCAGAACCGGTGTTCCGATCACTGTGTAAACAAATCCACACTCTCACCTTGGACTTGGTACAGCCAAGGCAAGGTTGCCAGTGGCTCCCAGCTGCCCCGTTGGAGAACTGTCCAAGGCTGGATGGGGGTCGTCCCACCCTGCATCAATTCCTGTGCTGCCACTGGGACCAAAACATGTGACAGAAGCAATTCCAGGGAGGAATGCATTGCTTGGCTCATGGTTTCAGAGAGTTCTGTCTACCGTGGCAGGGAAGGAAGGCCACTCAGAGTCGCTCTGTGTGTGGCAGTAGCAGCTTGTGCAGACTGTTCACATGGTGGCCGACCAGGGAGCAGAGGACACAGGCCAGGACTAAGGGCTGGGGTAATCTTTGACAGCCTGCTCCTTGTGACCTCCTCCTGCCCACCAGGCCACACCTCCTCAAGGCTGTACACCTTCCAGTGCCCCACACGGGAGACAGCACTCACACACACACCTGCAGGACACAGTGCAGATGCAAACAGAGTGAATCCTGATGACATACCTCTCTGCACAGTTACCCTTTCTGCTGCTGGGAGACATCACTCAGACTCAAGCAACTTAAGGGGAGAAAGGGAGATTTATTTGGCTTATGGTTCCAGAGGGGAGATATAGTGTATTATGGTGGAAAAGGCGTGGCTGGCTGGAGGAAGCTTGAGGTGGCTTAAATCATGCTCACATCACGGAGGCTGAGAGGTTTACCACAAACTACCGGAGCAGACTTCTAGCAGAAGCAGGGCGGGGCTAGCCAACCTGCCCCTGTGATGCGTCTTCCTCCAGCAAGGCTCTACCTCCTAAAGGTGCCATGACCTTTCCAAACATCAACCAAGGATTCGACCCCACGAGCCTGTGGGGGACACATCCAAACCATGGCTCGCTCCATCCAGAGCAGGGGGCACAGAAGACTGACCGACCGACTTCCCCCTCCTGCTCCCCTCACCCCCTTGGGATGCTCCTCAAATAGCTTCCACGGGTCGTCCCGGCTCAGGTCTGCTTCTAGAGCATCCAGCCTGAGACGAGACCCTGCCCTCTTCCTTTCCTGCTGGTGACCAGCTTTGCCCAAGTGGAACTGTGTGCTGCAACCTCCCACATCGCTCCCTTCCCGGAGTGGGGAGGCGTGGCCAGGCGCTCCAGTTCAGAGCAACAGGCAGACGCTCCCATGGGACACCGTGTGAAAGATGGCATCCCTCTGAGTGGTGGGTGGAGGCTGAGGGGAGGGAAGGGGGGCCTGTGTTCCATGTAGAGGGGGTTGGGGGGGCGAGGTCCACTGGGCAATCCCACCTTCCCGCCTTCCTTCTGGAGGCCCATGTGAAGTCTGTGGGATTCCGACATCCGCTGACCAGCTGACATTTGTAAGCTCCTTTCTCCCCAGCCCAGTGAATAATTTGGCAACCAAGCACTTAGGGCCACACATCACTCCAAGCCTGCCACTGCCCCCAAATAAATGTGGAGCCCCATGCAGTGTACAGGGAGGGAAACGTCACTCACTTGCTTGACAAATGGGCTGTGCTTCAAGTATCTGCATGGTTGCCATACTGGAGTGTGTGTGTGTGTATGTGTGTGTGGGGTGTGTGTGTGTGTGTGTGTGTGTGTGTGTGTGTGTGTGTGTAAACATGTGCAGGCATATACACAAGATGTCACTTGAGCGTGTGTGCCTGTGGAGGCCCAAGGGTGACTTCAGGAATCACCCTGGACTGCTCTACTTCCTCATTGCTTTGTTCTGGGGTTTGTTTCTCAGGCTCCACCTTTCAGGGCTGGAAGTGCAGGCTGCTGCCATTCCATTCCCCCGTCATGGGCTCCCATCCCCTCTGCATACTCAAGCCAAAATGATAAACCTTTTCTCCCTTCAGTTGCTTGGGTCAGAGTATTTTATGATGACAGCAGAGAGCGACTATTGTACCATGTATGTGACCATGGGGGCAGAAAGCTGGTCAGAGGTAGGTCACAGAGAAAATTGGGGAGATGATGGAGTTGCTTGATACCATGGGGATGGGCACATTACCACATGCATGAGTTTGGTAATAGTGGGAGCTGGGCTGTAACTAGAGTAGATTTGAACATACTATGCCAAACCAAGAGGGTAGCGTATGTAAAGACGCTGGGGTTGGAATGGGGTTGGAGACATGACTTTGGGGTGATGGTGGAGGTTCATGAGAATGTGGCAAGAGGTAAGGGAGCCCTGAATGCCATGTCAAACACCTTGGGTGTCAGGAAAACACTGGCTGCTCCTATACAGTTAAGGAATATTCATGAGTTTATTTCAGAAAATGCACAGGCCTAACCTTGCCTTCTGAAAGATTTTCATTTGTCTCCTTCCTTTCCTTTCCTTTCCTTTCCTTTCCTTTCCTTTCCTTTCCTTTCCTTTCCTTTCCTTTCCTTTCCTTTCCTTTCCTTTCCTTTCCTTTCCTTTCCTTTCCTTTCCTTTCCTTTCCTTTCCTTTTTTTTAATTATTTATTCAGTGTGTATGTGTATATCAGAGGGCACTGTGTATCCCTATGTGGAACACCAGAGGATGACTTCGAGAATCGTTCTGGATTGCTTCTACATCCTTTTGGCTTTGTTCTGGGATTTCCCAGGTTCCACCCACCAGGGCCAGAAGTGCAGGCTGCTGCCATTTCCATTCCTGCCTGGCGTTTTTATGTGGGACCTAGGATCCAAACTCAGGTCCTTCTGCTTGCAAGGCACAGTCATAACTCCTGAGCCATCTCTCCAGCCCTCTTTCCTTCATTTAAGAATTTGAATTTGTGAGCAGCATGTCGAAGCCAAGAGATTGTTCATAGAATTCTGGCTTCACTGCGGGGGAGACACGCTTCCTACTTTGCTGGAGCACCTCCTCACCTGCTCCCTGTCGCCCTTCTGGCCCTGCAGATGTGTTCTGGGCCCAAAGGTTGAAACTGTGGGAGGAAAGAGACTGAGAGCAGCCGCTGTTCCCAGGGCTGCCCTGAACACTGAGCTATCATCGCTCAGTGCTGCCCTTTGGGTGTTAGATGTCCCCCAAAGACTCGTGTGCCAAAGACTTAGTTCCCATAATCTGGTTCTGTTGGCAGGTGGTGGACCCTTTAGAAACTGGGGCATACCTGTGGGAAAGTGGGTTGTGGAGGCCCAGAAGGGAGACATTGGAACCACAGGTTCCTCTTTCTTTCTCCTGGTCACCATTACAGTGACCCACAGCCTCCTCTGGTCCGCCCCAAGCAGCAGGGCCAAGTGACCATGGACTGATCTCTCCGCGACTGGGGACTGAGCCCTCTGCGACTGTGAGCCACAATACACAGCTTCCTTTAAAAGTTGGCGATCAGGCTGGCAAGACGATTCAGTGGGAAAAGGCGCTTACAGCCACGCGTGATGACCTGAGTTTGATCCTTAGAACCCATAGGGTAGAAAAAGAGAACTCCTGGCAAGGATCCTCTGCACACACACACACACACACACACACACACACACACACACACACACAAAGAGTTTTAAAAAGCTGGTTATCATAAGCATTTGGCCCTAGCAATATAAGACTAACGCACCTGAGAACTTTGCAAACCAATGATGCCCAGTGCTGTGGTACCTGGAGATTTTGATGTCTCCCGTAATTCTGCTGAGCAGCCAGCCTCAGGGCCCATGGGTCTAGGGGAAGGTGAAGGCAGGGGCTGGACCCCTCAGTGGGTGGGAAGGATGTGCAGGGACAGAGTATGAAGCTGTATCTCCTGAGGGACACGGCAGTCAGGGAAGGTGTATCTCTGTCTCGGTTACACACTGAGAGATGCCCACGGCTCCAAACTGTGGGGTGCAGTGCACAGCCACCCCCCACTCACCTAGGGTTGTATATTAGCTTTACTGAGTACTCCTTTGTCTCCCCTGAGGCAGAAAAGCAGAAGGGCAGGCAGTGATGGAGGGGGTTGGCCCAGCCATCTTAGAAGCCCTACCTGCAGAGGTCAGTGGGCGGAGTCTCTGCATCCCCCTGCCCCCTCCCTGCCTCATGGAGCCCTTCCATACCCTGGTACTAGGAGCAGGAGGGACTTTGTGAGATGATTGGGTTATAGGGGTGGAGCCCTTCTGATTGACATGTGCTCTTGGAAGATGCTTAGACGTCTCCTCCTCCCCTCACGACATGTTATGGTGCGATGATGATGGTTACTCAGGCCTTCTAAAGCAGTGCCTCAACCTTGGGGCTTTCTCAGTCTTTAGAGCTTCGAGGGATAAACTAACTGCTGCTTGTAACTCATGCAGCTCAGGCAGTTTGTTACGGTGGCTCCAAAGGCCCCAAATACTTGGGCACCTCTTCTATGTCTGGATCCTGGCTGGAGGGGCTCAGATCCTGGAGGAAAGGCAAGAGAATTTTTCAAGAAGGGGCACCCACTCAGGGCATCGTTGACTCAGATGTGTAGTGACCTCCAGCTAAATCCTTCTGTAAGCATCTTGGTTTCTTAGCAGGTGCCATTGGCTCCGTGTGTGTGTGTGTGTGTGTGTGTGTGTGTGTGTGTGTGTGTGTAAAACTGACTCTTCTATTGACATGAGCGTTGCGAAGGCGGAGACTGCACTCTACCCATTTGATAGATGGACAAGGAATGGGGAGGAAATACTCGTTTAGTACCTGTTTCTCCATTCTCATTACCATCCTGTTAGGTGGGCTTCTTGAGGATTTGCATTTTACACCAGGGAGAACAAAGGCTCTGGAAATTCTCTTTACCAGCTGACTCCCCCATCCCCCACGGCAACCTGGACCAGGGACACACAGAGACCCACAGGCGAGTGACCTCTCCAGACGCTGTTTATTATGTTCCGTGCCCCCTGGAATTTTCCTTTCTGTGCTCAGTGGATGCCTTCGTGGCCACCTCTGGCCTCTCCCTTGGGGAGACCCACTTACTCTCCAGGTCTGTGAGTTCAGCCCAGGGAGGCTGTAACTTCAATCCTCCCAGCTCATTGAGGTAACATTTGCACATTCTGTATTACGGAGATTTCCGGAGCCAGCTGTCCCTCCCAGAGTGGTTTCGGTCTGTGATGCGGCTACCACAGCACCATGATTGGGAAGTCCCAGTTATCAGAGCAAAGGAGAATCTCTGGCACCTGTGAAGCTTTTGGAAGGACGTGGGGCTGCAACTGCCCAGGAGGAGCTGGAGTGGGAATCGTCCCTGTCTCTTAGGCTCTGTTCTCAGGGTCCTGGATCCCTGGGCACTGCCCTTGGCAGGAGTTGTCTCTGGAATCCTGAAAGGTCATCCCCAGTGAGGGTCCCTGGACTGATGGGAGTCCTGGGGTGTCCCCGTGTGCATCCCTAGTGATGCTCCTATAGGCAGGGCTACAGGGGATGAAGTCACAAAGTCCACTAGTGACTGAGCTCTCGGTGGACTTCGCTGCCTATGCATGCTTGCTTTGGATGCTTCCGGATCTGGGCCACCTGCGCCGCCGGTGTTGTTTGCTTCTGGTTTCTCGGAGCACTTGCATCGGGGTTATGAGTAAAGGATTATCGTTTAGGATGGTTTTGTTGTAGAAGGTTCTACCCTCGCATGGTCCTCGGCATAGTTAGCAGGTGGCATGATGGTGTCCAGCACCTTCTGCTGTTTCCTAAGGAGGATTTTGATGGACCTTTTTTTATGTATGTGGCACATCCCAAGGTTTGAAGAATTTGATGGTATTCCCACTGGTTTTGACACAGGTGGTCCAGTGTGGGTTGATCTGCTCCTGACTATTCGTAGAGATGGTCACGATGTGCCTTGCTGCTGATGGCTGTTGCTCTAGAGGACGTGCGCGGTCCACATCCGTCAAGACTTCTCCTGTTCTCTTCCTACTAAGTGTTCTGGATGAATGGCTGGGGTGGAAGTGGGGAGGGGAGTGTGCTGGGACCTTTACTGTGGAAGCCCGTCTAGGCTGAGGCTCCTCACAGAGGTTTGGGATCCTGAGCGGGATGCTTGCTTAGGCTGGGTGGTCTGGCTGCTGCTTTTCCCCGTGGTGTCCATGGGCTTGTCCTTCTCTGGGAGGTCCGCGTTGCTTCCCGCCTTCTGCTTGCCCGTGTCTGCCCTGTCACTCTTGCTGCTGCAGATCTTGCTGGAGGGTCGGCTGTTGACGGAACTGAGAAGCCCACTGCTCACTTGGTAGGTGAGGAAGCTGCTGCCCGGGCTGAGGAAGCTGAAGCTGCTGAGGCTGCTGAGGCTGCCGGGGGGCAGGCTGGTGTCACTTTTCTCTTCCAGCCTGCTGGTTGTCGTGGCCCCTCCGAAGTTGGTGGGTCTTCAAGGGTTGGGGGACTAGGCGTCTAACTGGTTGTTCCGGGCGCGCCGTCTACCTGGGAGGTGGATCTCTTGTTCAGCCGCACGGTCCTCTTGTGGTTCACCAGGTTGGCCACACTGTTCTCCTCGTCCCCTTCATAGCCGCTGCTGCTGCACCCGATGGTGGTTCTGCTGGTCTTTGGCTTGAGGCTCTGCGCACTCTGCCTGTTACTGCCACCCCGAGGGGCTTCCAAGAGGCTACCGACCCTCAGGGGCTCTGGTGTGGAGGCTGCATGGTGCGGCTGGGCCTCTAGGCTGGGTGGCGTTTGACTTGGCTCTGGCCTCTCAACATTGCAGGCAGAAGACCCCTCTTTGGTGGCAGCGGGCAGTGGGATTGGTTTATCCAGGAGGCGGCCTTAGAAGCTTCTGGATGCTGCTCGAGGGCTGTCTGGGAGTAGGATGGGGGAGGGGGAGAAGCAGTCTTTGTCCTGATTGGCTGGTTTGGTTCCCATGGTGACGGGGCCTATGAGGTAGGGTGCAGGGTGTGTGGGGTGGGGGTGGGGGAGGAGAGTTGGGGGTGGGGAGGAAGAACAATGCTGTGAGGTTGCCTGATAATCTCATCAGTTGCTGGGGTTGGGGCGGAGGAGAGCTGAGCAGCAAAGGGGCTCACGGCCTCCTCTGGGGGTGTCCTAGTCATGTGACAATGGCCTTGAGAGACATAACGGTAGAAGGGATTCAGCTGGTGGCTTTAGAGGATCCAGGTCATGATGATGGAGATGGCGCAGAGCAGCTTCGTCCTAGAAGCCAGGGCAGAGAGAGGGGCCGTAGCGGGGGTAGGAGGGTTAGGGGAGTGGGGGTGGGTGGATGTCTGTCCCTTATATCGTCCTGGTTTTGGACTCTGGGGATGGGGTCACCCACCTTGAAGTCTTTCCCCTTAGCCAGCCATCTGGAACTTTTCTGTGCCCCCAACACACACCCAGAGGTTTTACTTACTTCTCAATCCTGTCAAGTCCAGTCATCACAGGGTGTGGGGAGCCCCAGGAATTCCTAAAGGGCTCGTGAGCTCTACTCTCCTAGTTCCTCCTCCTTGCTGAGGTGGCTGTGAGGACTGGGGAGAACCCCATTGTCAGGTCTAACCCCAATTCTTTGATCGATCTGCATGTGGGGTCCTACCTTGTCGCCCCTCCCAGACTCAGTGGGATGCACCCCTTCCCTTCCCTGCCTCACACGCCAGTCTTGCTGGTCATTTCTCCCCCTCTTGTTTCTTTACTGGTGTAAAGGGAGAAAGGGTTTATTTGGATCAAAAAACTTATCCTCTTGTGACTGGGGAGATGGTTCAGGGGTTAAAGCCTTTGCCTTACAAGCCAAAGGAACTAAAGTTTGCATTCCCAGATCCCACATTTTAAAAAACGCGAGACAGAAAGGGTGACAGCCTGCATTTCTGGCCCTGGAAGATGGAGCCTGGGAAACACCAGGAGAAGGAGGTGGAGAGATTCAGGATGGTTCCCAATGGGTCTCAGCAGGAGCACACGCTCATGTGCCTCTTGTACACACACACACACACACACACACACACACACACACACACACACGAGAGAGAGAGAGAGAAAATATGTGCTTTTTCCTGCGTCTGGCTTATTTTGCTAAATATGACACTCTCCCATCACATTCCTTTCTCAGCCCGCACTTTATTGTTTATTATAGTTGAATGATCCCTCCATTGCGTGTGGAGATCACATTCTTGACCAACCCTCTAGACTGACCTTGTGGCTTGGCTGTTGTGAGTAGTGCTGTAGTGTTAACTTCCTGCTGTTACACACAACAATTGCTGGAGAGAATGTGGGCGAGTCACGGATGGGCAGGGGTCTAGGGCTCAGCTGCCTCCTGGCATCCAGGACTATACAGCCTGGGATTCCACTGTTTGGGCGACCATCTTTGGCACCTCTAAGCAGAGGAGGAAGCATCTCTAAGCAGCAGATCCCTGGCACACCCTGGATCCCACTGGTTGGCTGGCTCTATAGTTCCCTGGGGTGGGGCGGCGTGGCCTTGATGTTTTGGAGTCTTGGTGGTCTTTTCATTAAATTATCATCCCACATTTGCAAAGAGGAGGGAATGATTGGCGGAAAAACGAGACTATAAAATCCCACCAGAGCCTGGCACCTTTTTTGGGGAGCGCTCAGCGCCGACCACTTGGATGCCTTCCAGCACACTGGTTCATTTTTAATGGCCTAGGACTGTAGTTCATCTGTTTAATTCTAACGAGTTGACATAAGATTTTTCATCTGGACTTATTACCGGCTAGGTGGAGGGAGGTTTGGCTTCTGGCACTTTCTGAGCAAGATGTTCTGTTATTAGAGTATGTTTTGTCTCTCTGAATGTCTAAGGAAGGGCTGCGGTCTCCCAGAGGTGGGTGGGGGATGCTACACAAAACAGGTCACCCCAAGTAGTAAGGAGTGAACGGAGCTCATTCTCTGCTCTGTGATAAGCAGCTGAGCTTGCTTCCCTGTGACCCATGAAACAGGTTGTCAGCAAATTTGGGCTGGCTTTGGACTTCTCTGGCGGAGTTGGCTCTCTCACCTGTTGGGGGGAGGGGAGGGCGTGAGCCTCGGGTGCAATGCATCCTGGACTTCCTCCCTAGGGACATCTGGAGCTCACCCTACACAGAGGGCCAGGGGGGCTATGTTTTATCTCCGCTTCTCAGATGGGGACACTGAGACTCAGAAAGACTCAAAAGTTTGCTCCGGGGTATTTCAGAGGGAGACTCAGGCTTGAGTTTGAGAGAGAGAACCAAAAGACCCCTTAGTTTGGACTGTCTGTAGAACAGCCTCAGAGCTTTCTTCTATTTCCATGGCTCTTGTTATTTGAAGGCTCGGTTCCCTGCTTCTCACTTTAAGCTGAACTCAGTCCTCGGGCGACGCTTGCCCACGTGGGCTAATTCTTTCTTTACTTTCCACACAATGTGCTAGTCGCATTTCACGTGGCTGCAACAAAACACCTGACTCTTGAGTGGCCCGGGGACGAGGGCTTCATTCAGCTCAGAGTCCTAGCTTATGGTCGATCATGGCAGGAGAATCACTGAACAGGGACCAAGGGAACTGCTCCCCGTCCCACCGCCCACTGTCAGGAGCAGAAGGGCAACCACCGCCTGCTGTGGTGCTGAGCTCGCTGCTCACAATGGATCCCCGCTGGGCAAGAGGCCCGCCCGATAATGGGAGGGGCTTCTGGCCTCCATTAAAGCAAGCAATCGTCGCTGTCTCCTACAGGTGTGCCCAGAGGCCAATTTCGGTCCAGAGCATCTCTCTCCGGTGCCTGAAGACCCACCTCCTTAAGTGTCAGTCAGGTCAGCAGTCAGCACGGGGGATCGTGACGTGCACATCTTGCTGTGGGATCCTCACACCGAGGCGTGTGAACCAAGTCCAGCGAGCGAGAGGTTTGTCCGTGTGGGCGACAGGACAGGATCTGGGTCCTGGAGACCGCGTCTGTGAGGGTTGAATCTGATATGTGCCTCCCCCCAGGGTGCCTAGTTGGTGGTGTTGTTTTGGGTTAGACTGGTGAAAGTGGGTCTCTGGGGTAGGCCTTGAGGGTGATTGCCTGAGCCTCCTTCTGGTCCCACTCACTCTCTGCTTCATGTCAGCCTCCATGTGACATGCAGGCTGCTGTCATGATGTGTCCATGAGGGACTGAAATCCTTCTGAAGCCAGGAGCTCCCTGCTCCTCCCTGAAGCTGATGTTTCTTGTCCCAGGGATGGGGAAAGAGATGAGATGCGCTTCTGGCTATACCAGCCAGTGGAAAGTCTGGGCCGGGCCAGGTGGCTGCAGATGCTGTTTATAGAACGGCCTCTCTCGCTGGCCTGGCCTCTCTGTGGCCCTCTGTAGTTTCTAGTGCAACTTATAGTCCATGTCTTTTCCCCCCACCACTATCCCTGGAGTTTCGAGGACAGGTTCTGTGAGCTTCCTTGCTGCAAGCCCGGAGTCTGAGACCCAGCTAGGAGGTGGAGGTGCTGTGCAGGCCCCACGGTGCAGGTTTGGATGCTGCCTGCGAAGAGACATTTTGTATTTTGTTCATTGTGGACATGTGCATGTGTATAGGTTTTTTTTTTTTTTTGAGCCATGGTCTCTCTATATAGCCCAGGTTCTCCTGCAAGTATATAGCCCAGGAGGTTCTGAGCGCACTCTGCTCTTATGACTGCATTGGATACTGCCTTAGTCTCATTATGCTAATGGAATGTAGTGGCCTGGCCTTCCTCCCTGTTCTTGCCACAGCAACACCCTGCCTGTGTCTTAGTTCCTGGAAAGGATGGTGCTCACCACAGAGTCTTTGCACATGCGTGTCCTAGTTAGGTACAGATGTCAACTTGACAGTTGAGAATTCAAGTTCTGGGCACATTTGTAGATAATCAGCAATTGAGTTAAGCCCAGAGCAAATCTGCAGGAGATTGTCTAGTTGATGGGGGAAGACTCAACCCAAGGATGGGTGGGACTAGGACCTGGACAGGTGAATCATATGCAGAAAACTGGTTGAGAAAGTTGGCATCCTTGTGTTTACTGAACCCCAAAGGGTCCTGGGGCTCAGCAGGGAGCGGCCCTGGAAGGAAAGGAAGAATTTACCTACTAGCCTCACCCTACTCTCCTCCGTGTGCTTAGGCCTCATAATCACATGTAGTCTTCAGTGAAGATTTTCAGAATGGAGGGTGCCCAGCAATACATCAAGAGAAGAGACGCCCCTCAGTGGCCCTTCAAGGCCTTTTGCATCTGAGGGAAGCCAAAGTCACCCAACTGAACTTCTCTTACTTGGCTCCATAGTTTGGGGGTGACTGACAGTTTCTGGTGGTGGCGAGAGATGGGATAAGGGCTGTTGGTGGAATCACTGTGAACCTGAGTTTTCAAAGGTGCCTCACGGGAGAGAAGGACGCGCGAGGCCTGCGGGGTGGGACATTCTCGCTGATCTGTTCCATGCTAGTGAGCAGCATCTTCCAATGATGCTCTTGCAATGACCGGCCACATGGGTTTCACCGAGCATTGTGAGTATAGTGGTGGGCACATGTGGCTGGGCTGGCTTTGATGCTGCCCCCGTGCTGCCCAGCTGCTCGGACGCTCCTTTTAGAGAAAACCAGCTCTGGCCCTTCCCCTCAGCTTCTCTTCCCTCCCTGGCTGCGAGACACGTTCCCCTCATTAAGGCGAGCGGGAGGAATAACCTCCTGTATAATTTAAAACGGTAAAACCATCGATACCTTGTCCAGCCCCGGCTTTCAATCTTTGCCGCCGCCGACTCCTCTATTAATGGGCCTAATTAAATCCATTTTTCAGGACGTCTCTGGCAAATTCCATTTTAGCAAAAACGTTAAGCAGACTCAGTGGGATTGGCCTCTGCTCCCCAGAGCGCTCCTGTAAAGGCCAGGATAAAGGGGGTGCAACACCCTATGTGTTCTGTGTGTGAATTCACCCAGCAGGAGTTTACTGAGCACCTACTCTCTGCACTCCCATCACATGAGGGGAGGTGGGTGGGAGGGGTGGGGTGCAAAGATGGCCACGTCCCTGTGGCTGTGGCTGGAGGGGGGATGTAGATCCCACAGTCACTTAACAAACGTGGATGGAGTTGTCTAAGGATGGGGGCACACAGACACGGTCACCTTTATTGGAGGACTTGTGGTGGACGCTCTGATAGAGCTGAGGGGAGTGTACCCTATGAGCTCAGAGCGCTCCTAGCTCTGACTGTATCGGAACACATGTGGAGCCCCCGCTGCTCCTGGGGTCAGTCAGAGCTCTCAGCTCATTTCTATATGCCACACTCACTGTGGTGGGGGTTGGAAAAAATGCAGCTGGGGGCTGGGGAGATGCTCAGTGATTAAGCCTTTGCCTTGCAATCGAAAGGGCCTGAGTTGGGAAGCCTCAGATTCCATGCAAAAAATGCCAGGTGGCTATGGTGTCTCTCCAGTAAGTCTAGCCCTGGAACTCAGAGCCTGCGAAACCTCAGAGCAAAGCAATAAGGAGGAAGAACAATCCAGGTGATTCCTGATATTGCCCTTGGGCCTCAACAGGCACACACACTCAAGTGTCCTTTTGTGCATGTGTACATGTGTGTATACACACACACACACACACACACACACACACACACACACACACACACACAATGTAGATGTCTTTTCCCCTATATCTGGCTATGTAAACTCCCACTTGGGGCAAGGGGACAGGACACTGATACTTTCAGAATTCCCCCTGGTAGTTACAATCAGCTCGAGCCGAGAGACCACAGCCACCCTGAGAAGCCTGCCCAGTGGGAAGACGCGATGCTGGAGGGGTTGATATGCCTGCTGGTGATATTTTGGAAAGTTCTAGAAACTTCAGGGGAACTGGATGGAAGAAGTCCAGGATGGGCGGTGTGCTTAGCCCCTGCCGCATACTGTGGACAGTCCCCTCCCACATATTTCTACCACTGTGCTGTTCCACCTCGTAATAGGTTGGAATTGATGGAGCCAAGGACGAGGGATGAAATCTCTACAGCGGTAAGCAAAAGGAATCCTTTTTTAATTTTTAAAAATTAGCTAATGAATTATTTGTATGTATGCATATGTGTGTTCAAGAGGACACTTGAGTGTGTGTAACTGTGGAAGCCTATGGGTGACACCAGGAATCACCCTAGGTTGCTGTACCTCCTTATTCTTTCACTTTGGGGCTTCAGAGGCTCAGCCTTCCAGGACTGGAATTAAACAAGTCACTGCCATATCCTCTTGGCATTGTCACGTGGGATCTGGGATCTCAACTCAGGTCCTTTTGTTTGTGAGACAAAGGTTTTACCCCTGAGCTCTCTCTCCAGCCCCCGTTTCATTTTTATTTGAGACAGTGTCTCTCCCACCATAGTTCAGGCCGGGACTGGATCTCACTGTACAACTAAGCTCATGGCAAGCATCCTGCCTTGGCGGGGAGAGGAGGAGATTCCAGACATATGGGCTAAAACCCTTCTTTCATTAAGTTGTTCTCTTAGATACTTTTGGGCTACATCTATGCAGAAGTAACAGAGAAAAGTTATTGATGGCATTGGATGTCAGTAGATACCTGGATGAACCAAGGATGTGTGCCAGTCATTGGGCCCCAGCCAGGCAAAGAACCTGAAGGACAGGTCAGCCGGCAGAGGGATTAGCTGGGAGTGGGTCTGGCTGGAAGCTTGTGTGTGTGTGTGTGTGTGTGTGTGTGTGTGTAACTTCATGACTGAGCCAGAACACAGGTAGCAGGAGTCAGATCTAAAAAGTGCCCAGAAGACAGGGCCAGGCAGGGAACAGGGGAATTAGGGAGAACTGGGGAGCTGAGTTCATGCCAGGTTGGGATGCCTTGTTTAGGAGAAGCAGGGGATAGGAAGAGAAATGAATGGTCTGGGCTTCTTTGGGGTGCACGTGTGGACAGGGGGATGGGCAGGTGTCTCAGGCCTGGCTCTGCTCAGCTTTCCCTTCCTCCTGAGGCGGCTCCCTGCTGAGTCCCTGGGGCCCATGGGGTCCAGTTTAATGAGCCCCTGCTCCATGGGGTGGGCTCCAGGCCAAGCTGAGCTGAGATCAGAGTTCACACATTCCACCTTAACTGTGATTCTTGAGGCAGAGTCCACCTTGGAGGGTGAGTGAGCACACGCAGGCACACATCAGAGAAGTGCGATCAGAATACTACTACTCGCCTGGCCTTCGTGCCTGAACAGTGGTGTTCATCACTATAAGGTATCAGCAATGTCATGGGTTTGTGAAGTAAAGTGAGTACAGGGCTCTGTGAGTGCGTCGCAGGAACAGTGATCCGGTCAGGAGGTTGAGGAAGTGATGCTGGAGCTAAGATCTGTGGAAGGAAAGGAACTAGGTAGGAAGAAGGAATTTCATGTGCAAAGTTCCCGTGCATGATCCACTTCAGTAGTTGAGTCAAGAGTAGCATAGCAGTTGCAGGAAGAGCGTGTGGAGGGATGCCAGCCTCTGTCCTCGGGACTCAATCCACGCAGGGTCATGCAGGGTAAGCAGAAATCTGAGTTTTAGCAGAAGGAGGGTGTGATGGCTTATCTTGATGGCATCTGGAATCAGCTAAGAGGTGGGCTATTGGATGGGTCTGGAAGGTGCTACACCCATTTAAATTTGTTTATTATGTTTCAAATATCTTAATTCAGAAAAAAAAAATCCCTTCTGATGGTCTGATGGCTGATTTGTCAGTTAATCCCAACTCCAGTCAAGTAGACAATCAAGAGGAACCCTCGCAGCCTACAAGGGTATTTATTTCCTACCTTGGGTGAAGAGCATCTTTGGAAAGGGGTGCGGAGTGCACAGCAGTTGAAAAGAGATCCCAGGGGAAAGTAGCAGGACTTCTGTCTGTCCATCTTCTCTCCTCGCTGGTGAACGAGTCTCCCTGGTTGCAGATACTGCCACCATCCCCAACTAATATCAGAATCAGGTTTCTCCAACCTTCCAATGCAGACTGAAGACCCGCAGCTCTCCAGGAATCCTGCAGGCTTTCAGCTGAGATCAGGCTTGCTTGAGATCACCACGTTGGTCACATTGTGTAAGCAATCACTCTTCTCTGTGGCTGTGAGAGAACACCAAAATCAAGCAACTTAAAAGAGAAAAGGAGATTTATTCAGCCTACAGTTCCAGAGGGAAGATACAGTCCATTATGGCGGAAAAGGCATGGCTGGCTGGCAGAAGCTGGAGGCAGCCTAAGTCACGTCCGTCAAGGAAGCTGAGAGCTGTAAAACTGCCAACTGCAAGAGCAGACCTCTCCCAGAAGTAGGGTGGGGCTAATCAACCTCAAGGCTCACTGTGACTGCCATCCTCCAGCAAGGATCCACTCTTACAGGTGCCATGATCTTCCCAAACAACTAATGATTCAAACACATGAGCCTGTCGGGGGCAGCTCAGGCTTCAAACCATGACACCACCTAGTGAATCTCCTTGGTAATGCATGCTCGTCATCTGAGTCCTGGCTAGTCCAGCTTGACAAAGAAGAGACTGTGGGTAAAGGAGGCTGGATTACAGCATGGGATCTCTTGGGTGGTCATCACCTTTGTCCAGGGGTGGGGCACAGAGAGCTTGCAGTGGGACACTAGAGATGGAGCAGACAGGAAGAAGACGAGATGAGATAGATAGATAGATAGATAGATAGATAGATAGATAGATAGATAGATGATAAAGAGAGAGAGAGAAAGAGACTGAAGGGCTTTGGCATGGGATGAGAGTTGGCTGTAGGGCAGGGGGGGAGGAGGGGGAGGAGGAAGTCACCGCTAGCTCTGGCAGCCTAAATTGTCCTTCAAGGTCACACTCTGTCTTTGGGGGGGAGGGGTCAAGGTGCTCATGGTGGCTTTCTTGCTTAGGCCCAGGCATGGTTATGATGACTTTGAGGTGATGGACCCTGCTTCTCCCCCTGGGAGCCTGCCATAGGGGAGCACATATCCCCCGGGTCTGGAGTGAAGGAGCAGTCGGTGAGGGACACCAGGGCCCGGGGGCCAAATCTCAAGCACCCTGAAGTGTCTTCAATGCCTCATGTGCTAAAGGCTTGGCCTCCCCTCCTCCAACCTGTGGCACTGTTGGGGAACCTTTAAGAGGCGAGGCCCAGGGGAAGGAAGTTAGGGCACTGGGGAGGTACCTTTGGAGGGGAATCTGAGGGTCCCTGTCTGGGGCAGCCAGCACGAATGGAGGTCACAGGACAATCTCAGGTATTGGTCCTCCTTACCCCTTGTTTGAGGTAGGGGCTCTGCTGTTTCTCTACCAAGTCTGCGGGGCGGCTGACGTTTAGGCTGTGTGTGCGGGTCTTCCTGTGAGCTGTGGGGATTTGAACTCAGATCCTCCTGCTCGCTTAGCACGTGCTTTTCCCAACAAGTCATCTCTCACCGCCCCTCTAGTTCTAAGGGTGCGATTATGGTGCCCTCTAAGACCCCATGGATCAGATTGTAATCTCAACAACTTTGGCGCTAGGTACTCTGTCTGCTTCTAGCAAACCCTCAGGCAGGGAATGCTGGGGAGATGAGCAACAGCCTGACGCCTGGCTTCCCGTTTTCCATTTTCATGTGTTCCCGTGCACGGGATGCGTGCGTACATTTTTTTTTGTATGTGTGCATGTGTGCATATGTGTGCACGTGCACGTGCAGGCCCACGAGTGATACTGGGAATCAGTCTCGATAGCTCTTCTGCTCTACTGTTGTGAGCCTGGGTCTTTAATTAAAACCCAGAGTGTGCCACTGGGCTGCTCTGACTAGCCGAATTGCTCTGGGGATTCCCAAGCTGGATGCCTGACAGTCCCTACCTGTCCACCAGCTACCTGTCCAGAACCGGAGGAAAACAGGGCAGGATGGGTTGGGGGGGTCACCAGGATAGTCTCTGGGGGGTAGGTCCTGAGTTCAAATTCCCTGTGATGGCAGGAAACTCTCTGAACACATCTGTTCCTCCCAGAAACCAGGAAGAGTAAACCATGACCGCCTCAGTGGGCCTTAGAGAGACCCACACGTGCAGGCCTGGCTTGAGGTTCTCATTCTCAGGGGAATGTCTCCTTTTTCTAGGAAAGCCAGAAAACCCCGCTGGCAAGTGGTTCAGTCAGACCTGTCAGAATTCGGATCCTATCTCTATAACCTCTGTAACGTGGAAAGCAAGTGAGAGTCTCACCCTGCCTGCCTGGGCCTCGTCTCTGATCAGAGCGATGGGAAGGTTGGGGTCAGGAAGGCTGGTCAGCGGGACCGGCCCATAGTCACCCTTTGGTCTGCTAAAGTGGCACAGCCGCTGGAGAAGCCCGCGGCCAGCGTCCAGGACCCTCAGGAGCCGTGGGGCCCAGCAGCCTTTGGGAGGTGGCAGCGAGCAAGATGAATTGCCCAGTGCAGTATTGATTTGCCTTGCCTGGAACGGCCAGCCGCCGTCTGTTTGGAAATATGGAAAGCAAATGAAAGAATAAATGAGAAGGTCTAGTGAGCCAGCCCCCCGCTGGGAGCACTGGTATTTAAGCCTTGTGCCCTGGACAGGCTGGAGCTGAGCAGAAGGAGGGGTGGGTGAGTGGGTGAGGGATGGGACTCTGTCCTGCTGACAGGAAGTCTGTGCAGTCAGCTCTCCCCTTCCTGTTTCCCCTCCTCCTTCTTATCCCCCTCTTCTCTATCCCTCTTTCCCTCTCCTTCCCTTTCCTCTTCTCCCATCTCTATCTAATATCTCTATCTGTCTCTGTGTGTACAAGAAAGCACTTGAGCGTGGAGGCCCACAGGTGACATCATGAATCATCCTGGATTGCTCTACCTCCTTATCGCTTGGCACATGTGCACAGAATTGTGCACATGAGATCTTGGATTCGAACTTCAGTCCTTCTCCTTGGGAGGCAAAGGCTTTAAAGACAGAGCCAATTCTCCAGCCCTGCACCTTATGCTTTGAAACAGGATTTCTTTCTCACTGAAGCTCATAGCATCCGTCTGGCAAGAGAACCCCAAGGATCCTCTTATCTCAGCCTCCCCAGCACTGGAGTTGCAGATGCTCAAGCCATTCCTGGTTGTGTGTGTGTGTGTGTGTGTGTGTGTGTGTGTGTGTATGGTTGCCCGAGATCTGAACCGAGGATTTTGTGTTTACACAGCAAAGTGGCTCACCCAAAGTTACAACCTCCTCCCCAATCTCCACTTCAGTCTGGTGACTCAGACAACAGTAGTAGGCACTGAAGTGAAGAAAATAGCTATTCATTCATCAGGATCTCTTGGATTACAAATGACAGAAGCTCCAACTTCTGCTTTGCTAGAGGGGGAAAGAAAAAGAAACAAGAATGTAATGCTTCGCACAGCCCATCCTTCCATTCGGGCTTGGTTGCATCCAGAAGTTCAGGCGACGTCTTTGGAACACATCTCCATCTGTCATCTCTGTCACCTCTGCTTCTCTGATCCTTTCCTCAGGCTCCGTCATGGCTTTCAGCCTCTCCAATGACATGTCAGCTTTGATTCTCACTGTCTGGATTTGTGTGTGTGCATGCGCCTGTGTGTGTGTGAGAGAGTGCAGTTCATGGATTTGGTGTGCATGTGCACAAGGATGTGTGTGTGCATGTTTACATACATATGTGTACCAACTATATGTGCAACATAACAGGTAGTTGTTTTTGTATTATGATATAGTAATTATACATAATAGTGGGTTTCATGATGACATTTTCAAATGTATATGTACAAAATATTCATATTAATATTCCATTTCTGTCTCTTGTCTATTCATTCCTCCACTCCTACTGATAATCCCCTCCATCTTCCCAATTACCCCAATTTCTTTAAACTAGTTATGTAGTTTACATATGTATGCATGTGTGTATGCATTTGCATGTATGCGTGTGTGTATATGAAGGCTGGAGGTCGATATTGGAAATCATCCTTGATTGCTCTTCTGCCTTATTCTTTTGTGACAGTACCTCTAATCGAGCTCTGAGCTCACGGATAGTATGGCCTAACCAGCTTGCTCTGGGGACACCTAGGCTCTATCTTCTGAGTCTAGAATTACAGGTGGGCTACCAGACCCGCCCAGCGTGTTATCGGGGATGTGGGAATCCCAATTCTGGTCCTTTGGCTTGCACAGCAAATGCTTTCACTGCAGAGCTATCTCCCCAGTCTGAACAATCTTCGATAAATTATGTCATCTCTTCACACTTCAGTTTCCCTGTCTGTGAAGAGGAGAGGCAGGCAGAACTGGTCTTCTTTACTGACTCCTGAGGATTAAAGGAGACCCCGTGCCGCGGATCCCAGGGAACGAGGCACACATTTGGCAAGTGACTTTCACAGCATGAGGGTTGATTTTGGAACCCTGGAGCAGAAAGAAACCAAGAATGAAAATTGGGAGAGAACCAACATCGAGGACTGAGGTACCCCCCTGGGACAGGAGGGGTGGAACAGGGGTGGGCCAGGCAGTTACTATAGAAACTTCCTCTCCCTGTCCCTTGATGGCTGTCACAGAGGCAGGGAGGAAACAGAACTTGGGCCTCCTCACAACCTTCTGCACCCAGACCCAAGAGACACTGCACGGTGATGCCCTGCTTTTCTGCTGCCGAGACCAATATTTGGCAGACAGCTGAGGGCAAGAGTGGCTTTAGCTTTTGGTGTTAGAAGTTCCCCACCATCACAGCATGTGATAGAGCAGCTCACCTGCCAGCAGACAGAAAGCAGAGTGATCTGGAGCAGGAAGCTGTCAGGGCAAGACACAGATGCTCCCCCCCACCTGTTGCCCTGCGTAGACACCCCATCCCCAGTGACCCACTTTCCCCCAACCAGGCTCCACCAGCCCCCCTTCTTCATATTGTGAATCTATGGAGGGATCGTCCACCAATGAGATCAGAGCCCTGATTGTTTTAGTTTTAGTACACATTGCTGCTATATAATACCCGAACCAAACCTCCCTCATAGGCTCTTATGTTTGAATTCTTAGTTGATGTTGGTGTTGGGAAGGCTGAGGTATCTGGGAGGTGGGGCCTTGCTGGAGGAAGGCGTGTCACAGAGGTGGGCCTTGAGGTTGCTTAGCCCTGCCCTGCTTCCATCAGTGGCTCTTGCAGTTTACAGCTTGTGCTCTCAGCCTCCCTGATGGACGTGACTTAAGCCAGCTTCTGTCAGCCATCCATGCCTTTCCTGCCACAATGGACTGTATCTCCCCCTCTGGAACTGTAAACCAATTAAATCTCCCTTTCTCCCTTAAGTTTTGCATGAGCGCTGTCTCACAGCAGCAGCAGAAAGAGTAACTATGGCATTCCCCTCCCCAGCGTCTCCCTCTGTCTCTCTCCTCCTCTTGTGTCTACTTTGGTTTCTGTCTGTGCCTCCTCAGACCACAGCAAGCCCCACCTCTGGACTCCTCCCCTGGGAGGCGGTACTGATGACTTATGGACGTCCTGTTATCTTTAGGACCACGCCTGTGGCAGCGGCTTCCGTGCCTTCCTGCTGGTGGGTACAAGCCCAGCCTCACCCTCTTGAACACAGATGATGGACCCTCCTTTGTCCATCAATCACGACACTTGTCTCCTTCAGAGATGCTGGGCTCTGTGTCACCATGGCAGCCACATTGGAATAGCAACTCGAAACCAGTCATTTTTATGGGGACACTCAGGGCGTAAAAAGACCTGCCTATCTGAAGTCACTTATAACACTGGTGGTACTCATCAAGTTGAGAGACAGAGAGAGAGAGAGAGAGAGAGAGAGAGAGAGAGAGAGAGAGAGAAAGAGAGAGATTTGCAAATCATTTTTCAGAGAGAGATTTGCAAATCATTTTTCATGGAAGTTGTGGGGGGGGGAGATTGTTGCTATAGTGAATGGAGATTGGTGTTATAGTAGAAGGAGTTAAGTGGCCTGGATGTGGTTCCAAGCAACCCTTAGCATTTGTCTCCTGAAGTGACGGGGGAGGCTGGGCGAGGGGGTGGCTGCCTGACGGGCAGATGGTATCTGACTCCTGAGTAAGCCCTACGATGAAAGGCCACTAATGGGATTTTACATGAAGCACCTCAGGGTGCACCCCTAGGGAGCAGAGGAATCAGGCCGAGAGGGGGACAGGCCATGCATCAACCTGGTGTCCAGGAGGTCTGTGGGGCTGACCTTGGGCTCAGTCCCACAGGAGCCCCGGAGGACAGTGCAGGGGACAGTTGCCCCCGTTGTCCCAACCCAAAGACGTGGCAGCCATGGTGTCCACTCCTCTGTGTCCACTGGTTCCATGTCCCCAGTGGCTGTCCGACCCTGAAGCTTTTCCCATGCACTGATGGAAGGACCTCAGCAGCCTGGGGTGTCTCCTGCTAAGGGGACGAGGGCTGGGGTGCAGATCCTCTGGGGACTGGTAGCAAAGGGGACTGAGGGGAAACAGAGGCAGGGCTGGCCTTATGCCTCATCCGGTTCTGTCAGTGGGTTCTGCTGCTCCAGTGGGTTCTGCTGCTCTGGCTCCTTGGGGTTGGGTGGAGGGACACGGCTGGAATTCCCTTGGGTGGTTTGTGGACTCTTGACCCTGTGCACAGGTCATCCTCGACTGCCGAGTTGGCTGGTCCTCAGTTTTCAAGGTTTCTGGCAGAGTCAGGAAGGTCAGGCTGTGAAGGACTTGCCAGGCAGTGCCCTGCAAGAGGGCTCACTCTCTGGAGATGAGACGCAGTGGACAATGAGTCTCAGGCTCGTATCAAGGTCATGACAGGAGTGAAATGCATCATTTAGTCTCAGCTCTGATGAGACCCACTAATCAACACAACGGTCTCAGTTTCCTGTTTCCATTGCCGTCTTTGGCCACACCACCCTGAACGCGCCTGATGTCACCACATTTCCATTGCTGTAATGAATACATGACCCCAACAACTCAGGGAAACAGGTTACGACTTCAGGTCACAATCCATATGGTAGGAGAGCGATTCCATCATCAGGAGCCCATGGAAATGACCAGGCCACATCCATAGGAAGCGTTCAGAGAGGCATAAGGACCCAAGCACACCTTCTAGCTTACCAGCTTGCCAAATACCAAACCAGCTCTCTCCAGCTTATCCAGCTGTCCCGGAAATGGTCCCACCCACTGTGGGCTGAGTCTTAACCCATCAATTATGTAATTATGACAATCTCCTACAAGATCCTTAGTTTAATAATTCCTCACAAGCATGCCCAAAGACTCACATCTGATGCAACCACCAAAACCTTGACTTTGCTTGGGCGTATGGGCTGTGGTTATGTATTTGCTGTGGGCGTATGTGACATTGCTAGCATAAGAGGCATCCTTGCTAGCAAGGGTCCAAAGGTGTATGTGAGGATGTCAGGTAAGAGCATAGGATTCCATGAGAGACCATTATACAGTGTGCACACCACACGACCACACATATTAGCCCTGGGCTTTTAGCGGACTGTAGCATAAAATAACTCAGTATAACTAGGGAGAACTAGAGATTGTACATATCCGGGGGGGGGCAGAAGTGAGGTCAGGATGGACCCCCACCGTCTCTCCTGGCACTAAACACAGTGCTTGCCACAAAGTGAACTCTAAACATGCCTCCCTGAGAAATGAATGAACGGGATGATCTGGCTCATCGCAGCCAATAAATGCTTGTTGAGCGAATGAAAGAATACAGGCAGAAGACTTGCACCAACCTCCAGGGGGTACCCTAGAAAGAGAAGCAAAGCTGGCATGGGGTGCACACCCAAAATCCCAGCTCCTGGAAGGCCGAAATTTGAGGATCCTGAGTTCCAGGCCAGTCTGGGTGCCATAGCAAAGATTCGGTTTTATCTTAAAAGTTTTTTCAATTAAATCACAACAACCTCCACTAAGGAGAAGTAAATTAGTAAATAGATGAATAAGAAAATGAAAAAGAAAGAAGAGAGAAAAAGAAGAGTATGCCTATCTGGACTTACGATTTAATATTCTGTATATGTGTGTGTGTAGGGTACATGTGTGTACGTGTGTTTGCATGTGTGCAGTGTATGCATGCACAGGTGCATGTATGTGGGTGCATGTGTGTCTGGGTCAGGCCCAGAGTTTACGTTGGGTGTCTTCTCCAACCTCGCTCCACTTTCATTGTTATGACTCTTGGTAAAATGGGTGATTTTTGTCGATTCCTGCACAATTCACAATATGTCCCAAGAGACTCTCCATCTCCCCCAGGTCTCCAGCTTTGGTCGGTTTCACCTGACACCACTCAGCAGTGGAGGAAAACTTTGCTGACAGTTACTGTGGGTGGGGGCAGAAGTTTCGGTTTCTTCCCAGCTGTTCTTGACTCCTGGTGGCTCCTTTGCTCCTGCTGAATGAGGGTGGACATCTGGTGGGTGCTCCAGGTGGTCCCCTCTGGGGACGGGTGTGGGTGAGAGTACACACTCGCTCCAGACTCTCCACAGACATGGCCGAGGCCAGGATGGTTCTGCTCAGTCCTGTGTGGCTCCTGGCACCTTCTCAAGTATAGCGGTGAGCTGGGCTCTTGGCATGCGCTGGTGTGGGTGGTGAACGCCCATGGTCATGTTTTTCTGTGTCCTTGGCTGCAGTAGCAGGGTGTGAGCATGTACCATCTTGGTCAGCTGCCCTGCTCTGGTCCTGTGGGACAGAGGTCAGGCTTTTGCTAGTGCTGTATTTTATCTGACATCCTCAATTACTATTCTTTTGGAGACAGGGTCTTAATCAAACCCAGAGCATACCAGTAGGCTATCTGACAAGCTAGTAGTAGTTTGCTTTAGGAATGACAAATCTCTGTTTTTTGAGTCTGGGTTTCCCCAGTCACTTAACATTTTGCATGGAATCTCAGGATCCAAACTCTGGACCTTTTAACCCCACGTGCTTTACACGCTGAGTCCTTCCCCAGCTCACGATTCTTTTTTTTTTTTTTTTTTTTTTAATGGACCACCTTCTTTTATCCCAAGATTTAGATATACGAGGCAAAAAGAAACCCCAGAGAATCAGAGACTTCTTCTTTGTTTTATGTACAACACCTGGAGTTTCTAATTTGTGGAGAGGAAAGGGAAGCTATGAATTACGCATCTCTTCAGAGGATGAAATCCACATCTTCTAGGTGTCTCAGTCCCAGACTGAAATCTGCTTCCGTGTGAGGGCCTTTCCTCCATCCCAGCCTGGAGGCCGAAGTCACGTCAAAGAAACTCAAGTCATGTACTCCTGGTGGTCTTTGGATTTCCTGATCCAGTATTGGACAATTTTGATTGTGCTCTAGCTCCCTCTTCAGGCCAAAGGTGGAATTGCGGCAGCTATTGTTTGACGCCCACTAGCTTGGCACTGCACTGTGAGGTCAAGACAAGAAAGTCCCTGCTCCTCCTGCTTTACTTTCACAGTCGTTACTCTTCCACCTGTGCATCTCCCTCGCTCCACACCTTAAACTGCATCTGCTCCATTCTGGCCATGCCGACTTGGACATTGCTGCTGTGGGGCCTTTGTGCTTACTCTTGTGCCTGTTTACAAAAGCCATTCTGGGGCCCAGGAGACGGCTCACGGGATCAGGTGCTTGCTACTCCAACCAAAGGACCAGAGTTCAAATCCGTAGAACCAACTTAGAATCCAGGCAGGTGTTGTAGTCACCTGTAATCCCAGCACACGGGAGACAGAGATAGGATCTTCCAGGTAGGCAGGCTAGCTAGACTAGCTGATCAGCGAGCACTGCATTCAAATGAGAGACTCAGAGAGTGACTGAACATGGATGTCAGCTTCTGGGTCAGCTTTGGGCCTCCACGTGCGCACACATACATGTATGCACACACGCATGTGTACACATACACATGTGTCCCCATACATGAGAACACACCTGACACAGGCATGCACGACACACACAGCTGTGATGAGTCTGCCTGCAGATTTCATGACTGCTTTGACCATCTGCCTAGTCGGCCATCTGATCAGTGGAGACCATCTCTGATGGCTACGTCTCTCCCGGCCTCTCCCGCAGGGCTGTTCCTCTGCCCTGCTCCATAGTCATCCAGCCATTCACACTTGTTTGCCTGGACTGAAGATTTGCGTCACCTGAAATTCCAGCTTCGAATTTCTCACTACCAAAGTGTCGGGCGGTATCTGGAGGACAAACCTTTGGGAATTCATCAAGTCCTGAGGGTGGAGACAGCACAGGCAAGAGCAAGGTTAGTGCTCTCGGGAAGAGGCCCAGCGAAGGGGGTTGTCTCAGTTACTCTGCGGGTTGCAGATAAATTCATGACAAAATGGCTTAAAGGAACAAGGGGTTTTATTCTGGCTTGTGATTCTTGGTTGCTGTTACTTGTCCAGCCTGGCTGGAACATTCACGCCAACACTAGGAGTCTGGGGAAGTGACCACACCATATCCACAGGACCTCTGAGAGAGGTGCATCCTCACTTGTCAGACCGGCATGTCTGGCCGAGTGTACAGAAGAACGCCAACCGCCTAAACCAGTTCCCTCCATCTTATCCTCCCACCCAGAACCTAGGCCTGGGGCTCCCCATCAGTCAGGCAACCTCCTGCAGCCTTAATCATGGCTCAACTCAAATACCAGTTCCTCCTAACGGTGCCCAGAGCTCCAGCCTTCAGCTGATAAGTTGACACCTGTATCTAACCATGACAGTAACCTTTACCTGGATCACATAAGGAGACAAGAAGAGGATCTCTGGAAGTCCAGGGGATGTGTCCTTGCCACACATGGAATCTGTCGCTGCCTTGATCTCAGGTGTCTCGGTCTCCAGAAACATGCAAGACAAATGTCGCTAAAGCCATTTATTTGTGGTGGTGGTGTGTGGCCTGGGCAGATATAAACACCATATGTATATATTAGTATAAGTAAATAGATGTAAATAGAGTTTCATACATATAAATATATTCATATATTTGTACATTTCTTTGAATATGTATATATGCATATATTTGCATTTGTATATGTATTTGTATCTATCTTCCTATGTACATGTGTTTATATATTTGTATATGCATATATTTTCTATATATACATATATATCTGTATAAGTTTATATTTATATATTTGTATGTGTGTATATATACTTTCACATTGAATATATGTTCATATGTATGTATACATTGCATGATACATATATATTTGTATATGTACAGACTATATGTTTGTATATTTCTATATACATATCATGTATATGTACATATTTGTATGTTTGTATATTTGCATATGCACACATCCCTTTATCATTCTTTGACAATTTCATACATGTCTATAGTACATTCTAATTGCAGAATCCCTTCCCTCTCTAGTCTCCCTTCCATCTTTATTACTATATAATTATTATTAACATTCCCTTCGTTCTCCCGAGAAGCCTCTTCCACATCTTTTTCTTTCATTCTGAGACCTACATAGTTTTGGGGGCCTCCTGTGGGACTCTGGGTCTAGAGCTGCACCTTAGAGCCTGGGGGTGTCACCAGTGGGGTTCCACCTGGAAGCACAACCCGACTCGAGATGTCATGCGGCTGCTAGTTTGTCTTTTGCCTGGGTCCCCTCACTAGACTCCAGAGGAATCCTGTCTGCAGGGTCTAGAGTGTGCTGGAACCTTTCAGGAACCCAGCAAACTTTTGGTGCTGCCGCCTGCGCTGATGAGCGTCACACCGCCGGCGTCCAGCTGGTTTGGAGTCGAACTGGAGAGACCATCTGGGCTGCAAGAAGCTCTCCGGAGAGGCCCTGCCCTGAGAGCGGCTGATCCCAGGAGGCATCAATCTCATGTAAAGGATAGGAAGAAAAGCCCAGGGTGATACGAGACCAATAAGGAGGGGCAGCCAACCTGGTTTTCAGTTCGTAGAGCAGGAAAGTGGAAAACGGACGAGCTGGAATTAGTGTAATGTGTCCATGAGATCGTTGGTAAAATTTAGGGTTTGGGTTTGAAATGGCCCCTGCAGATGCACCCATTTCCAGCGGGTGGCGCTGTTTTGGGAGGCTGCGAAACCTTGGACTTGGGAGCCCCAGCTGGCTGGCTTTGGAAGGGTTCCTACATCTGGTTCCAGTCCAAACCCTTGGCTTCCTGGGGGGTCCCCGCGCTGCCATCAGCGGCCTCTCCCACGGAGGCAGAGGGTCCCTCCTGCCGTTACACTTACCAGCCACCATAGACCGAGCCATACGGACACTCCTCCCTTCATTTGCTTCTGCAAAGGTATCTTGTTCCATGATGGGAAAAAGAACAGATACACTGACTCCTTGTACAAATCGCATAGTACATGTTTACATTATGTAACAAAGCCTATGCAGAATATTCATTTAAGTAGAAATTTATACAAAATTTCATCTTGTACCTGCCCTCAGTCTGGACCGGCTGAAGCGCTTGGTACTTGTTATCTTTTTGGGCATAGCAGCCTTGTCTCTGTGCTGCCTGCCTGACACCAGAATTCCAGTGATGGCCTATAAGGCGGAGCCTGGAAAAGTCAGGAGTAGAGCAATCCAGGATGATTCCCAATGTCACACCTTAGGCCTCCATGGATATACACACTCAAGTGTCCTCTTGTACACACGTGTCCAAATACACATGCACATGTACACAACACACTCACGCATGCACAAACATGCATGCACATACATGCATGCACACATACACAAAAATAAAACCTAAAGACAGAAAGTTAGTGTCTACTGCCCGATTGAGTGAGTTACCTTTTATTTTCTCCCCCATTTTTATGTATAGGGTGTTGGAGACTCTGAGAGAAGAAATAATTTCTGGAAATCCCAGGCTCAGAGTGTGTCCCTCATCTGTCCCTCATCTGCCTGGATCATAGATTGTTTTATCCCTCCCCCCAACTTCCATCCCCCTGCACCCCTACCCCTGTACTTCCTGCCCCCTGCAACCTGACACGCTTTGGAAGCTCACCTCGCCCTAATCTATTGCTCTAATATTTATGACAACCCAGCTACAACTCATTTTATTTTTCTTTTCTGTTTTAATGAATCACCTGCTGGTGGTTTTGATTTCCAAGAACAAAATGCCACCTAAATGTCCGTGGCCCGCCTGAACCCACCTGTCCCCAGGCCACGATCTGCCTGAGCCCATGGTTCCGACTGTCCCCAGTTTGATCTTTGTCTGGGTGCCTCTCCTTCCTCCCCTCCCCCAACCCTGTTCCTTATGGCCCATGTATCCTGATACCCAGCAAAACGGGTTTGTGATTTAACAGCAGAAAAGGTTAACTCTAAATAATGATCAGAAAGTTAAAATATAGAGCTGGAGTGTTGCTTTAGTTTTTATAGGTTTTAAATAATTTCGCCTCCTTCCCTGAAGGATTGAGCATAACTCAATGAGAAAATTGCATTCCGATCCCGTGGGCTGCTTTGCCGTGACTGAATTATAATGAGCAGAAGAGGGACCACGTGTCTGTCTGCCAGGGAACCCGAGTGAGCTCTGCTCACGGAGGCAAGGCTCCCCCAGGAGTGGGGTGGGATGGGTGGGGTGGGGCAGGGTGGGATGGGTGGGGTGGGGCGGGGTGGGATGGGTGAAGTGGGGCAGGGTGAGTGCCTGGGTCTCATCTTGGGGAGTCTCACTAAAGTGAGACAGGCTGGGTGTTTGGGTCTGGATTAAAGAGCAGGAAGAAGGGAGAGCCTGGATTCCTTCCTTTCATCCCCCTCCCCAGCTGTGTATGGCCACCTTTGTGGGTGTGGTCAGAGTCAGCGCTTGCCACTTACAAATGCTATGAATTAGGACAGCGTTTGGCTTCAGCCGACGGAAGACCTTCGGGCGTGTGCTTGGCTTCAACGTCACGGTGACCAAATCCCTGCTGGATCCGGTTCATGTAAGAAGGGTTTGTTTTGGATCAGCATCTCAGAGGGCTTTACCCATCATGGCTGAGCCTCCCCCCCACTCCGTGTTCCTGGGCCCGGTGGTGGGGCACAGCCTCATGGTGGAGAGACCAGCAGGCAGAGGTGTTTGCTTCATGGCAGACAGGAAACAGAAAAAGGGCATGTTATCGGGTCCCAGGTAAGACACAGCCCACAAAGACACACCCTGGGGATCTATTTGCGGATGGGAGGGAGAAATTTGCCCAAGATGTCAGAGTGATGAGCAGACTGGCAGGTGTCCCCAGGTGGTTTTCCTCTCCAGGCTCTGTCCCGGGGGCCTGGTGAGGGGTTACAGGCCCTGCCCCTCCACAGCTGCTGGACTTCTTGCTGCTAGAAGGAGGAGGGGACCCCTATAGAGGGTAGGGGGTGGGGGAGTGGAGGGGGTGCCAGGCGGATGTGCATGACTCACCATGGGTTTCAGCACTGTCCTCTTAAAAGGAACCAATTTATTTTTTATTCAAAATCTATACGAAGCAATTGGACAATAAAACTGTCAATCCCAGTGTCTCAGGGGGAACACCCCTGACATGAGTCCTCTCTTCCTTCCCCTCCTCTCCCTCCTTCCCTTCTCCTCCTCTCTCCTTTCTCATTCCCACCCACCTCCTCCCCCCTCCCTTTGAATCCCCATCTCCACTCACTTCCTCCCCTTCCTCCTTCCCTCCCTTCCTTCATCTTCCTCCCTTCCTTTTCCTCTTCCTCTCTTCATGCTTCCTTTCATAATGTGTTTTGAGGGCCTACTATGCACTAGGATCTGGACCGAGTCCTGATTTTCCCTTTACTGGCAGTTTCCACCTGAAATTTTATGTAAAGTTTGTTTTTAGATTTCTAGACTTGGCTTTTGAACTCTCAACCATTAGAGGGGTTAGAGTCCAGCAGGGGATTCTCTGGAGTCTCTGGGGTTCATCACGGGTAGAGTCTTTGCTGAAAGCACTAAAATCTTGATTCGAAGCCAGTTTTGGACTGGATCTGCAAACCGCACAGCTTGGCACCTCCAGAATGCTCTGGGAAGAAAGGTGCCATCTGGCGTGGGCACCACTCACTGCTGGATCTGTTGCTAGTGCCCAGAAGATACACAACATATTTCGGTGAATGAAGGAAGGAAAGAAAGAAGGAAGGAGGGAGGGAGGGAGGGAGGAAGGGAGGAAGAGAGGAAAGGAGGGAGGTCTGGGACAGTATCCTCTTTCTGAAGGTCAAATACAGCGCTGCTGATCTGCCCCTCCCCCCACCTAAGCCCAGAGTCACATGGTTCCATGATAGAGTCCAAGGAGGCGGTATTTCTCACTGGGGGTGTAGGACCCAGATTGCATAATGGCAGTGGCCGTCCTGGGGCAGGTCAGGAAGGAGGCTTATATGTCACAGGGCATCTCAGCCTCCTTTCCCCCCCAGCTGGAGAAGGCTCTCTCAGGAGATGGAGGTGACCTTCGTAGGTTACTTCTTTATGTTGGCCCCCAGGCAGGGCAGATGCCGTCCTGCAGCTGGGAAACATAAAGCCAATGTGTTTCCCACAGCCTTTATGGATGACCTTGTCTGCAAATATCATACATTATTGTCATGCCTCCCCCTTACCTCCAGGCACCCTGAAGGGCAGAGGGGGCACTGGGGTGCTGGGGCGAGCTGAACAGGGCAGACAGCACTCACAGGCCTGTCTCAATGCTCAGCAACCAAGGGCTGTGCTGTTCACAGCCTGGGCAATCCACCTCCCTGGGTCTGCGGGAGCACCCCATTACAAGTGGGGAGGAGTCTGAGCACCTAGGAGAATCATGGGAGGATCCAGGCTTATAACACAAGGGGAGACTTCAGCCCAGCCACAAGCACTGCAGTTAGAGATGCTTCTGCAAGAATTCCTTTGCCAGCACCCAGTACTAAGCGTGGGCAGCAAGCAAGGCCTGCGAGGGTCCAGCTCTAAGGCATAGTGCTGTGGTGCCGGTTTGGGTTCAAATCCCAGCTCTGCCTCTTTGCAGCCATGCTAAACAAGTTCTGTAGATGCTTTGCACTTCAATGTACTTATCAGTCAAATGAGAAGTCAACAGTAGTAGAACAGGGTGACGGCTTGTTCAGTAAAGTTGCTTGCTTTGCAAAGGTGAGAACCCTAGTTTAGTATCCAGCACCCACATAAGAAAACCCCCCAGCATGTTTGTAAGTATTTGTAATCAGTGGATACCAGAGGATTTCTGGGGCTCGGTGGCCAGCCATTTTAGTCAGATCACATTCAGTGAGATACCCTGTTTCAATCAATCAATCAATCAATCAATCAATCAATGGAATAAAAGAGCAGTAGAAGAAGACACCTGTAATCCACCTTTGGCCTCCACATGCATGCAGAAACACATGTACCGCTTTCCCTTACATGCACGCACACAAAAAATAATTAAAAATAAAATAGTTTTATTAATTTTTTTAAAAAAAATTGGACCAGTAAGATAGCTCAGTGGGTAAAGGCACTTGCTGTGAAAGCTTGAAGACCTGAGCTCAATCTCCAGAGGAGAGAACTGACGTAATAAATTGTCTTGACCTCTGCATGCAGGCTGTGATTCACACACAGACACACACACACACAGACACACACACACACACACACACACACACACACACACTTTTAAAAAATCAGTATTTTGACAGTTTAATGGACAGAAAGCACCCAAAGAAGGGCCTTGTACATTGCAAGCTGCCCATCATGGCTTCTGGTATCTTGTGGGACTGCCTCACTCCCCTGACATCGGACTCTCTCCTCTCTTTGTTGTGGGTACTTTTAATATTGTAGGGACGGACACTTGACCCCATGCCTTATCGCCCCATAGCAGTTACTCCTGCTGCTATGAGACACCACTCAGGCTCAAACAACTTAAAGGGAGAAAAGGAGATGCATTTGGTTTATAGCTCCAGAAGGGAGACACAGTCCATTATGGTGGAAAAGACATGGTGGGCCGGCAGAAGCTGGAGGCAGCTTAGGTCACTGCAGACATCATGGAAGCTGAGAGAACGAGCTGCGCACTGCAACAGCAGACCCCCTAGAGGGGACAGGGCAGGGCTAACTTGTCTTCTTCCAGAAAGGCTCCATCTCCTAAGGTGTTGCGGACTTGCAAACACCAAGGATTCAAACACAAGAGCCTGGGGTGGGGGTGGGGCAATTTATGTTCAACCATGACCCACCCCCTTTGTGACTGAGTTGAGGGAATGGCTGTTCCGAGTCAGTGAACAGCTTGCATTGTGCCTTGGTTTACCCACTGTACTAAGATAAATCTGTACTATGAGAAAAATAGTGTCAGAAGGGATGAGAGCTCTGTTGGTAAGGTGCTTGCCTTGCAAGCAGGGGGGTGTCTGGGGAGAATGGGTGGGCGAGGTCCTCTGGTTGGTCCCTGGTCTCAAGCCTGTAATTAGTTTTCACCGGTGCCTGATGCCCACGGGCCCATCCTGCGTGATCAGGACCACTGCTTGTGCACTCCCGGGAGTCGGCTGTGTTGGTGTCTGTCACTGTGCCGTTCGTGGGAAAAACTCCTGAGAGGAGAGCAGCTCCCTGTGGGCCTCCCACGTGGCGGGGCAGGAGCAGGGGAGCAGACTGGGGGCGTGGCTCAGTTGGTACCACGCCCCCTTAGCATGCAGGAGACCCCAGGTTCAATCCCTAACACTACATAAGCGGTGTGTGGTGTGCTTGTAATTCATCCCAGCGTCTGAGAGGTGGAGGAAGGATTATCTGAGGTTCAAGGTCATTCTCATTACATGGGGCCTCAAGGCCATAAGACCCTATCCTTAAAAAATAGTCTGGTAGAGAAGATGAAGGGTTGTAAGAGGGAAAAGCAGGGGGGATGGGATTCGGGACTAAGAGTTGATATGCAACATTAGATAAAAAAAAGAATTAGAAAAAAACAAAGGCATAAAGAAAAAAGAGAAAGAAACAGGGAAGCCTCAGGATGGGGTTGGGGGTGGTGTCACCTTCCAGGTGCCTCCTAGTGATCCATCCCCCCCCAACTAGGCCTGCTCTCTCCAGTTCCTCCATCTCCTAATAGTCCGTTTGAATTCTGAGTCCATCCATGGGCAACTCCTTTGATGAGGCCAGAGTCCCCACAGTTCACTCTCTCCCCCGACATGCGACTCCTTACATTGCACTGGGGACTGGACCTTCAACAATGAGCCTTTGGAGGAACCCCTTAGATATGAACCATAAAGGGCTCCTACTAGGGTTGGGGGTGGGCAGCGCTCAGCCCAGAGGGGCGGAGCCTCAACACCTGCTGTGGGCAATGATGCCCACTGAGCTGTTCTCTGGCTGGAGGGTTTTCTGGCTCTTATTTTTTGTGGTGGTCTTATTTTTTGTGGTTCCCCAAAGGAACCGCTCACTAGTGTGCCCAGCGGGGTGTGTGTGGGGTGAGTACCAAACCCATGATATAGAGATGGTAGCCTAGGTTCAAATCCCAGCTCTGTAGTTCCATGGCTGGGCCTAGGTGTATAAAACCTTGAGCCACTTCTCCCTGGGATCCTCACTGGAAGATAGTGTAGACAATACCTTCCTAAGGTTGTTTTAAGGTTAAATGCATGGTTATTTTCAAAACATTTGTGTGTGTGTGTGTGTGTGTGTGTGTGAGAGAGAGAGAGAGAGAGAGAGAGAGAGAGAGAGAGAGAGACAGAGACAGAGACAGAGACAGAGACAGAGACAGAGACAGAGACAGAGAGAAAAAGAGAGGCACATACATGCCTCCTTGCATGTGTGTGGAAATCAGAGAACAACTTCCAGAAATCAGTACCCTCCTACTTTGTGGGCCCTGGAAACTGAACTTAGGTCTCCCGGTTTGCATGCAGACGTCTTTAGCCACTCTAAGTCATGTTGACCGCTCTGGGTGATTGTTTCTAAACTCCATTATCTGCTTTGTCTGATACAATAAATGCTAGTGTGTTTACACACACACACACACACACACACACACACACACACACACAGAGATACACACAGACAGACACAGAAACACACACACACGTTTATACCCATGAGTCTTCTTGTTGGAGAACTATAACTTAGCTTCTGACATCAAGTTCGCGTAAGAGCTATGCACCAACCTATGCAGAGATTCTCTGCTGGCTTTGAAAGGAGTCATTTATTCTAAAACTTTAAATTTATGTCCCTTTGCTAGACCTTGCTGCCCACAGGGAGCACAAAATTGATAATATTATAGAACTCCCGTAATTATCTTATGAGGAGTACAATTGCATTGCTTGGCTTCTTTCCCCTGCCTCTCCTAGAGGTGTTAAAATGTTAATCTGTCCCCTGGAGATGTTCCAGGATTCTCTGGCAACCGTTTGGGTGTTCTTTTAGTTTTTAATATGTCGGGAGCTTCCGAGAGTGACCGGGGCTCCCACACTTTTGGAGGTGACTGGGCGGGCAAGAAAGCAGAGGGCTGGGAGGAGTCCCTGAGCCATGCTGGAGGGAGAAACAGGTCCTTTGAAGTGAGGCTGCTGTGTCCTTCGTCCTTAAACAGTTTCTCTGCTTGCGGGGCCATCTGCAGCCCGGTTAGTCCCATTGGGACCCAGGACACAGCAAGAAGTATTGCTGGGGACAGTCATTGATCACAGCTTTACCCTCCCCACCGGTTACCGGAGGCAAACACCCCGCATATGACCACTTGTTTCTCACCAGCCCCCTCTCCCCAGCCGTTACCACCTGGCGTCTGGAGCTCAGGGAAGGGGTGGCAGCCTTGGGAGCATTACCAGACTTTCTACTCCCTTGCCTGACCCTGCACAGCTTTCCAGGGGCCCCAGGCAGGGATGGTCTTAGGATATTTTTAAAAAAATTAATTTTGTTTTTATTTTTACTCTTCTACAATCTCATACATGTAGACGATGCATTTGATTATAGCTATTCCTGTCTCCCTCCTGCTTCCCCGGACATTTCCTTAGCATGTCCACCGCCTGCCTTTATGTCCTAATTTTTTAAATTGCACGATATATAATAGTATGTAAGCAATAAAAGAAAACACAATAAGGATGTAGGTAGTTACGAATGGGCTCCCAGTTCCACATGGTTGACCACACATGATAAAGCTGAAGGATAGCACTTTTGTCCATCTTCTAGGAGACTAAGTTCAGGGTGTGAGCACACAGAGCCCTGGCCCATGGAAAGCCATCTTGCCATGGGCACAGGAAGACCCGGCCCACAAGAGACAATCCCACTTTGAGCACCCAGAAGGCCGTCCACCTTGTGAGCACATGGAGCCGACCCCATGAGAGGCCGTCATGTTGTGAGTACACCGATATGGAATTCAGGGTTATGGCGGGCAGTGTGGTGTGTCAGGCTATTCATTATTCAGCTGTCCCCAGGTCAGAACACTGAAAGTAGAAATAGTCTTATCTCGTCTCTGCCACCATCTGACCCACATGGGACACAGAAGTCACATGTGCAGTGACTCTAGGGGTAGGGGTTTTAGGATCTTATGGTACATTTTATATTTGGGATTCTTTTTCTTTTCATTTTTCTTCTTTAGCAATTGATTTATTTGAAAGAAAGGGGAGAAAGAGATAGATACACACAGACACACATACACATAGATAGATAGATAGATAGATAGATAGATAGATAGATAGATAGATAGATAGATAGAAAGATAAATTCAGGTCTCTAGGTTTGTATACCATCACCTTTACCCAGTCGGATTTCTTGCTGGCTTCTTGGCTTGGGTATTTCTTCTTGCGTCCTCTACTTGAACCTCAAGAAGCGGCTCTATTGTCCTAATCTGCAAAATGGGTTTATGTTCTTTCCATTTTTATATGAATTCCATCTTTATTTCTTCAAGTGGGCTGTCACTGCCATTGTTTCTGTGGGGGCTTCCTGAGAGGCATGTGAATGCTCAGCTTCTTGCAGAGCCCCCCGGCACTCAGTGAAAGCTTGACCAGTTAGTTAGTTGTCAGGGTAAGGCTAGTGGCTTGATTGACACCCAGCCGTGACCTTGAAGTCCAGAGAGTCTGGGCTCCGTGACTGAGTCCCCCAGATGTTCTGGGATGCGCTACTGCTTGCCTCTTCATCCAACCAGAAGCCTCCTCTCTTCCTTCAAGGTGGGGTTCTGGGGATCTCCTGTCTCTGCTTTCCATTGCACTCTAGGAGCGCTGGAATCACACGTATGCTACCGAGCCTGGTTGCATGTGAATTCTGGGGATTTGAACTCAGGCCTTCATACTTGTTCTGTAAGTTCTTTACCCACAAAGCCATCTCTCCAACTCAGGCCTTGACCTTTTTAAAGTTTTTAATTCTCTTTGTGCTTCGCATAGGGATATAATGAATTTATGACATTTTCACCCCTTAATCTCAAATCCCATCTCCGCTCTGGGTCTCCTCTGGTTGTCTTTGATCGCATGTACCTGAACACTGCTGGAGCCTGAATCATACATCTGTGTGTTTATGGTTGATGAAAGCATCTTCTACCCCTCCATCAACATAAACCCTCATCAATCTCCCAGGGAGGCGGGGGCCTCTTGAGATCTTTTCTCTCCCATGGTGAAATGTGGATAGGACAATTCCCACGCAGATCTTGTGGGAATACATATAGTTGTTTGTGTACTTTGAGTTTATGGATACAACTGCTTTGCCATGTTTAGAAAGTAGTGTCTGGTCTCAACCCTGCCCTGCTTCAGACTTTCACAACCTTACTGCTCCTTCCCTCTGCATGTTCCCTGAGCCTTGGAATGGGGTGGGGTGCGGTGCGGTGGGATGGCTTACATGTCCTGTCCAGGACTGAGCAATCTGTAGTACTTATTTTCTGCACTTTTCAGGCTTCAAATTTTTGGTCCTTGCCTCTCAGTCCCCTGAGAGGTGGCTCAGGACTCTCATTTCCTGCTTTGACCTCGGCTCCCGGGAGCCATCGTCCTGAGACATGACGTACTGCTGTGCATCATGCAGAGCCAGCCGTACCGGTCAGCAGACACCCTGAGAGCCCCACTGGAGGCCAAGCTCCCTTGACTTTCTGGGGTACATGGGGGGTCTGTGAACCCTGAGGATCCACTCCCTGTATGCCCGCAGCCAGGGCTGCTTCCTGACCCAGTGCCAGCTCCCCCTGCCCACAACCTCCTAAGTACGCTGCCCTGGTAGCAAGGCTCCAGGTGAGCGTCCTTGTGACCATGACTACAAATGACCACCAGTCCCACCCCTGTCGCCAAACCCTATCTCTCCCCAAATTACTTTTCCCAGGAGTTGCTGAGACGGAGCTCCTTTACACACCCATGCAGTCTTTGTGACGTTCATTCTCATCTTGAAGTGGTGACCTGCCTGTCACATGCTTTCTTTCTCCTGCTTTGTGCTTTGTCATCCAGCCAGCTCAGTTGCGGTGCAGAAAACCTAGGTCACCCGAGAAGGGGGAGGGATTGGGGCTGCCGGGGGAGAGATGCTCAGGACCACGAGCTTACTGTACAAAAGACAAAGCGAAGCCAATACCAGTAAGAGGTTCTCCCAGGGCCCAGCACCCATGCACAAATAAACTTTCTGTGCTATTCTGTGTGTCTGAATGCCCGCTTGTCATATTGTTTTCCTGTAACAATCTAATTATGGCGCACTTACCAGATGAAGAAATTACCTTCAGAATAATATTATCAGCTGAACTGCAGGCTTTTCTTAGATTTCACCACTTGTCCCATGGATAGTCTTCCTGTTTCAAAGAACAGGACAGGATTCCCACCCCCATTTTTTTTTTTTATCTGAACATCTTTATTCATCGTCTGTCATCATCGCCCAATCCATGTTTTCAGAGATGCTGGGTGGAGAGTCTGGGGCTTTTGTCGTAACATACAGTGAACTTGGTGGTTTGAAAACATAGACACAGGCTGGATAAAGTGTTCTAGGTTCAAGTCCCCGGAACCCGAATATGGCCCCTGGTCCATTTCACAGAAGCCGCTTCTAGAACTTTACAGAAAGGCCCAGCATGCGCCTCTTGATACGGGTTCTCTGGAGTTTTATGTCCAGGTTCTTGTGTTCTGGAGTCGAAGATTGAACCCAGAACAGGTGCAGAGGATTAAGGCAGAGTTTATTAGAAAAGAGAAAGAACGGAACTCAAGGACGTGAATCTGCGAGAGGCAAAAGAGTCCCCAAGAACTCACAGACCCCAGGCATGTGTGTATGGGGTGCATGCATGTGTGCGTGCGTGCATGTGCGTGTGCGTACACAAGTGCATTTGAGCGTGTGTGCCTGTAGAAATAGATCCCAGGGTGATGTAAAAAATCATCCTTCATCACTCTTCCATCTAATCGTGTGAGCCTGGGTCTCTGATTAAACCCAGAACATGCCACTAAGGGCTGGTCTGGCTACCCAGCTTGCTTTGGGTGTTCCCAGGCACCACACTTCAGAACTAGAACGACAGGCGGACCCCCACACCTGCTTGACATTTTTGCATGGACCTTGGGGATTTGAACTCAGGTTCTTTTGCTTCTGAGACAAAGGCATAAACCACTAGACCATCTTTCCAGCCCTGTGTCTTTTATTTTTAGTGTTAGCAGAAACACCCTAAAAACATATTTAGTAACACCACAACCCAAGCCAAACACACGTGCAAGAGGGCTTCGTCCCAAGAGTTTTCCATTGTGAAGCTAAGTCACGGGTCTTCCCTGATGCTGTGTTGCTCCCCAGGGTGGTTTGACTTTGTGCTTTCTTTCTGGGTGTGTAGAAAACACACCAAATGGTTAAATAAACAGCCACTAATTACTCTGAGGATATTTATATGTGGACGTTTCCCTGTGTCGGAATAAGAAATTATTGGAACATACATCACCTGCCGAGCTGTGAATCACTGGTAAATATATTTTAAACACAGCAGTCTATTAGTATTTTAATTTAGCCTGTCTCCCAGAGAATATGTCCTGGATCAGACAAATGTCTCAAGCTTCACAGCCAAGGGACACATTTCTTCACCTAGTTAATCTTTATGTTCTTCCCTCTGTGAGGAAATTCCACCTGCACTAGCAGAGACGGCGATGTTCCCGGGGGGGGGGCAGTGGTTAATGTCAGCATCCTTGAGGAGTTTGGGGTAGAGGCAGGAAGACCTCAGCTTCAGAGAGGAGCAAAGAGTGGGGTGGCATGACCAGAGCAGGCTTGGGAGTTCAGGAGTTCCCCACCAGGTAACTCAAATGAAAAACTATAGACCCTGAGGAACCATAATGGATTTTTTATTTCACGCGTGTGAATATTGTGTGTGTGTGTGTGTGTGTGTGTGTGGAGAGACAGACAGACAGAGAGAGAGAGAGAGAGAGAGAGAGAGAGAGAGAGAGAGAGAGAACTAGCTTGTTTATGTGTGTGCCAGTTTGTGTGTGTGTGTGTGTGTGTGTGTGTGTGTAAGGGGGCACATGAGTATGTGAACTTTGGAGGCACAAGGGTGACTTTGGGAACCATCCTGGATTGCTTCTATTTCCTTATTGCTTTGCTCTGGGATTTCCTAGGCTCTGCCTTCCAGGGCTGGAATTACAGGCTGCTGCCAGTTTTGCTCAGCATTTTAATGTGAGATCTGGGATCTGAACTCAAGTCCTTTTGCTTATGAGGTAAAAGCTTTAACCAGCGAGCCATCTCTCAGCCTCCATAACAGATGTTTTGAAGTTCAGGGTCACCATGAGAATCTGCTGTGGGACCCTTCTCTGCCCTCCATGCAGCCCACCTTCCTGTCTAGGTTTTGGTTATGACTTCATGTCCCCCCTACCCCCATTTGTCTTTGTCTCAGGCAAGAACATCAGAAAGGCACAGCTAGATGATGAATTTACCATTTTCAGGATGTGAGAGAGCTGCAAGGTTACCCAGGATCACCTTTCCCTGTGGCCCTGTGTTTACTCTGAGAAGCCTGAGAGGCGCAGCCATCCAGGACCTGGGACCCTCTCATTGTGCTCTGTGGGGAGCATTTATTTGATTCAAAAGACAAAGAACAGGAACACAGGAATAAGGAACTTCAAGTTCACTTTACATCAAAGAGGTCTTGGTAATCAGTGTTGTTAAATGGTATGTTGATCTCATCTGTATCTCTGTGGACAGAATACTGTATTTCCTAACCGAGCTTCCCCAAGTGCCCACTGGAGTCAGTAGATAGCCCAGCAAGGTGTTCTGCAACCTTGTTGCTTAACAGACTTCAGTCTTTCAAAGGCCTTGGGTGAGAATCACAGGAGACGGAGGAGTTAGATTCGGTAATGATGGACTGAGAGTTTTGGCTGCTGCTTTGAAGACCAGCATATGTCAGTCAACAAACTCGGCATCTGTGATGTACCAGGTGCTTGCTGGTGTTGCCCGAGGCCATCAAGACCAAACCTGTTGTCTACTGACGCTCCTTCAGGGTCAGAGTGGGTGGAGAGGGACGCTGGACCCTCACTTGGGGCTCTGGCCTTACTGTATGTGGTTTTGCCCTAGTTGCATATGGAAGAGGGGGAGGGGCTAGCTGGATCTCACTGGTGAGCATTTGGAAGAAGCACTTTGAGGTGAAGCGAACGTGTGAGAGATGTTCAACATCCTTAGCGAGCTGAGAGATGCAGACTAACGCCACACCCAGTTAGAATGGTGGTCATCACAAAAACAGATGCTGGTGAGGATGAGAGGTAAAGGGACCTTTACAACCTGCTGACGGGAACGTGAGCTTGGGCAGCCACTATGGGAATGAGCACGGAGAGTCTCCCAGAGCTAAACTGGAACCATCATATGATCCAGCTCTACTGCTCCTAAGTATAAGCTTGAGGATCCTAGGCGGGCACACTCGAGTCACCTGCATGCCGGTGGCGGGCACACCCGAGTCACCTGCAGTGCTCCCGACAGGCATGCCCTGGAACCGGTCCCAGTGTCTGTGAGTAGAACGGATAAAGGAAATGTGGTCCAAATACACAATAGAGTTGTGTTCCTCTAAAGAAGAAAAATCGTGCCACTTACAGGAAAATGGATGGCTTGGAGATCATCATGGTAAGCAAAATAAGTTGATTCGGAAAGACAAGCATCATGCTTGTTCTTATGTGTGGGGTCTAGAGCTAATATGGTATGTATTTATCTGTTAGAGAGATGGGGAATGAGGAATATATATATATGAGAGAGAGAGAGAAAGAGAGAGAGAGAAAGAGAGAGAGAGAGAGAGAGAGAGAGAGAGAGAGAGAGAGAGGGTGTGCATGCCATGGTACATGGTTGAAGGTCAGAGAACATTCAGGATTCAGCTTTATCCTTTCACTGAGTGGGCTTCTGGGATCAAACTTAGGTCACCAGGTTTGTGAGCAGTCGCCTTACCCACTGAGCCATCTGGCTGCCCCCCAATCAAGCTATAAACATACATATGCACACCACAGGAAAGCAGAATGAAGACTATTAAGGGAGAGATGGGATCTGCAGAATTGCGGAGAGAACATCAGAGAAGGTCATTGGGGTGCCTGTGACCACAGCACATGATGAGCATGTGTGAAAATGTCATAATGAATCCCAGTCCTTTGACGTTAACTCAAAAATGTAAAAGTGATGAAGAAAACTCTAAGGCAAGAACAAGCTGGAAGTGGTGGGAGGACAAGCAAGCCCTGAGCCGGAAGGGAAGGAACCAAAGAGGTGGCAGGAGAGTTGGGGAGGTCTTGTGGCCCAGGAACACCAGGGTCCATAGGACCCCACTAAGAATCAGCTGTCACTTGAATGAGACCTGAAGCCAAGGTGGGACCTGGATCAGAGCAGTGCCACGGTTGAGCTTTCACTCTCAAGCATCTTGTGATTTTTGTATCTGGAACCCACTCCGGGAGCCAAGGCAGATAGTGGGGATACAAGTGGGAGACTGGGGCGTTGTCCCAGTGTGAGACGGGGACAGCTTGGCTGACAGGAGGAAGCTATGGTCATGATCCCATTCTGTTTCCATGGTGGAGAAAGTGGAAAGGCTGGGTGTGAGCTTAGGGAGAGAAGGGGGAAGGACATGATGCTTTTAAAAATTTATTGTATTATTATTATCATTGTGTATATGCACGTGTGTGTGTGTGTGTGTGTGTGTGTGTGTGTGTGTGTGTGTACAATGTGCCTATGGAGATCCAAGGGTGACAGTGGAATCATTCTGGAGTGTTCTACCTCCTCATTGCTTTGCTGTGGAGTTTCCCAGGCTCTGTCTTCTAGGGTTGGAACTGCAGGTTGCCACCATATCTGCCTAATATTTTTTATGTGGGATCTGGATATCTAAACTCAGGTCCTTTTGTTTGGGAGGCAAAAGTTTTAACTTCTGAGCCATCTCCCCAGAGTCCTTCCTAACCCCACCAAGTTGCTTTCTTTGACTGAGCCATTAAAAATACTGATGGGTTTGTGAAGAGCAAGTATGCAGGGTGGGAGGAGCCCCCCCCATCACAGTGTCTTTGAAGTACTTGTTAGCCATCCTGGGGACCATGTTAATGTGCTCCTGTATGTGCCGGGCTGGAGTTCAGGGGAAGGGTCTGTGGTGGTTAATCTGAACCGTCAACTTGATCAAGTCTAGAACCTTCTTGGAGATGTCTGGGCATGTCTGTGCAGGTGGAGGATGGACGAGTTCAGTTGCTCTGGAAAGACCCCCCCCACTGTGGGCGGCACCCTTCTCTGGTCCGGGAAGACACGCCCACTGTGGGCGGCACCCTTCTCTGGTCCGGGAAGACACGCCCACTGTGGGCGGCACCCTTCTCTGGTCTGGGAAGACACGCCCACTGTGGGCGGCACCCTTCTCTGGTCTGGGACCCTGGGCTGGACCAAAAGGAACAAGTGAGCTGAGCTCATGACATTCCTCACTCTCTATTTGCTGACCGTGGATGTCACGTGACCAGCTGCCTCAAATTCCTGCTGTCTTGACTTCCCCACCATGATGGACTGTCCCCTGCGCCGTGAGGTCAACTCGCCCCCCATCCTTAAGTAGCTTTTGTCAGGAAAATAAACTAAGACGGCGTCCTAGCTGGGGACATAGGTGACATCACTAGGTGGCAAACGCCAGATAGCAGAGGATGGAGCTGGGTCACCTTTTCCTGTCTTTACTCATAGCTCTTTAGTTGGCTAAAGGCTGATGTCTGGGCCCATTATGTTAGGTGCAGATGGTACAGGCAAACCTACTTTTCTGGTGACTCAGGGGACCCCCCCTCCTAGTTTTGTGTAGTAGCCCCAGAAGGACAAAGAAACTTTGCTTTGAAAAACACATCCTTTGAACACGATCACGCCGCATACCCGCCTTTCTTCTTCACTGTTGTTTTGACTTCTTCAACCTTGCCTCCTTCTCTGCACTGCCCATGCTTCCGCTGGGAAGCTGTTGTCTGAAGCCTGAATTATGTCTGTCAAAACATCCTGTTAAGGGGTTCTGAGAGTGCTGATGTTGGACAATTTGGAGCATTTGGTTTCCATATCGCAAGAAGGAAAATCTCTTCTTATTATTACGTGATTGCCGCTGAATGAGTCTCTGCTGCTTTGGGTCTTGGGGCCCAAAGCAGATGCCTAGCCTGGGTTTTTGCTACGGGATGTGAGGCTGACTCAGGCTAAGCGGCAGAAGGACACCATCTCGTGGACACTTACGTTCGCTGTCAAGCTCACACACAGAGATGAGAGCTGCATTTTGGGAGAGCTTGTCTTCTGACAAGGGACAGGAAGTGGGGACAGATCCTGACTCGTGACCTCATCTTAAAGAGGACCCACAGGGGAGAGCAGACCACGTGACTTTGGAAGGTCCTGTGGGACTGATGCTTGCGGATCTGGGCCAGTCCAAACACCTCCTGCAAAGTCTGACCTCGCCTTGCAACGGAGTGCGGGACCAGGAGGCTGCCAGCCTTGAGTTGGTTTCTTTTCAAACCATAACTATTTTTTTTCCATTGCCACATATAGGTGTATGGAGTACATACGCATATGTGCATGCACATTTTGCATGCGTGTGGACACGTGTGTGCAGTTGTACATGCACATGTAGAAACCTGAGGTTGATTTTAGAAATTACCCTCTTTGCTCTTCTGCCTTATTCTAATTGAGACCAGGTCTCTAGTTAAACCCAGAGCTTGCCTTGAGTTCTGGCCAGCTTGCTCTGGGGATTCTCCGGCTCTGCCTTCCTGGATGGACATTACGGTAGTGACACAATGCCCACCATTTTTAAAGTGGGATTGGAACTCTGGTCCTTTCTGCTTACATGCTAAGGGGCTTTAACTTCTGAGCTGTCTCTCCAGCCTTCTGGTTTGAACTTTAAGTGAAGTTCTTGTAGGGTGAAGGTATGAGAGGGCTATCTGAAGCACAAGTCAACCTAGCAAGAGATGGGAGAAGAGAGCATGCTGTTTGGTATTTAACTGACTGCGGCTTGGGTCTGAGGTTGAGAGAGTTCTGATCTAGGAATGGAGGTGCAGGAACCAGTTGGATGGCTTCATAAATTGGGGTTGTTGAAGAATGTGACCTTCACCAGCATTCAGTAGGTGCTCCATAAAAGCTTACTCCAGACAGAGTTCTCAGGGAGGCTTCATGGGATAATGTGCTGGGTTTGGGAATGTAAGTTTATCTCTCTTTCTCTCTGTGTATGAGTGTGTATGTGTATGTCTCTTTGTGTATAGTGTGTGTGTGTGTGTGTGTGCGCGTGTGCGTGTGCGTGTGCGTGTGTGTGTGTGTCCAAGAGACCACAGATCGATACCCCATTTCCTTTGGAGTTTACAAGGCTGCCTACAGGGCGATTCCTGACCCAAGGATAAATAGGGCCATATCGCTGGGCTAGAGAACAATGAATTTTCCAGATGGGCCAGACTTTCTTCCCCTGGGTTTTTCGAGAGCTAGTTGAGCCCCCGTGAGAAGTACTGTTTCACCCTCCTGCCCGCCCCGGCCAGCTCTTCAGGGCACACGGCAGCTGGAATGATGCATGGTGCTGCGACGACTGCTACTCGAGAGCTGACTTTTCTATCTACTGAACCGTGGTTATAATGAGGGTGCAATCATTTCAGATTTCCCTGTCACCCCCTTTATGTGCTGGGCTCCCCGGGATGTGCTCACTCACCAGGGGCAGGGTTGATTTTGTGCCATGGGCTGTGTTCATCTGGGCCAGGCAGGACTGGGGCCTGCGGCAGCCTCACGCAGACTCCTAGGCTGATTGGTGGTATGCTTGGCACCTGGGCCGCCGCACATCTTCAGGGAGGGCATGGGCACACGATGGAATTCCACATTAGGTCTTAAGAGACGGATGTCGAGTGTCACAAGGAAAAGGCCATCAGACTGCCTCATGCAAGCTGAGGACCAGGATACTGAGGGAACCAGAAGTATTGACTGCATGTGGGAGGACCACACATGAGAGAGGGGTGGGCTGGGATGAAGAAGGAAAAGGGTCTTGCTGCGAATCCGAGATGAGAATGAGCGCCTGGGAAGCTTGAGTCCCTGGGTGCAGAGCGAGTCGGCTGAGTGCTGAGGACTTGACTGAAAGCAGTGGACTGTTTGCTCGTGAGCTTCACGTTCTGTTATCCAGGCAGCGACTGGCTGACGGAGTCGCCTTTGAACTGTTCTCTGTAGTTCACCAGAAACATACTTGATATTGACACTCACCGCTTCTTGCCTGGAACATGCCAGAAGGTGACCACGGACATCGGAATGTGCCCAGCTGGGGAACCTCGGTAGGTCAGGTTCCTCCCAGATAGCCAGACCAGCAGAGCCATGAGCACGTGGGTCGTGCGAGGCCTATCAGTGGGCTGAGCTCCAATCTCATCTTCAGCGCTTTGCTGTGTGACCTCCGGTGGGTGGCCTAACCTCTTTGTGTCTGGCTCCTGAGTGTTTCTACGGGTTACCCTGGAGGAAAACCCTGGAGGGTTACGCAGGAGTCTCCCCAAACACTCCTGGTTGTTATTTCTTGGTTCTGCAGGCTCTGATCTCTGCAGCTCAGTGGGGCTGTTGCTTGTGAAACAGATACAGCCGAGACCCTCCTACACAGCAGCAGGACTTCAAGCCGGTGCAAATGCCCAGCATGAGGTGGCTGTGGAGTGGACAGCAGCGCCTGGCCTTTCTTCTGGTTTCTGCACGATCCACTGAGCACCCTCGATGGACCCGGCCGTGACTCGGTTTCCTCATCTGTAGAGTGGGCGTGGCCACCTGTGTCTCATGCTGGGTAGGGAAGCTCTGCTTGTCAGTGTCTCTTCTGCTTCCTCTGTGCTTCTTGCTTTGTGTGCATGTATGTCCGTGTGCGCGCGTGTGTGCTCATGTGTGGAGCCCAGAGAATGTATCCATTTCCTTCCCTTCCTCTCCCTTCCCCTTTTTCTTCCCTTATTTCCCCTTCCTCCTATTTGCCCTTCTCTCCCCTCTCCTCTCTCCCCTCCTCTTCCTGTCCCCTCCCTCTTCCCTCCTTCCTCTCCCATCCCTCCCTTCTCCTCCTTCCCTCCTCTCCCCTCTCCTCCCTCCCCTTTTCTCTCCTCCCTCCCTTCTCTGCCTCCCCTTCCCCTCCCTCCCTCCCTCTCCCTCTCCTTCCCTTCCCTCCCTCCCCTCCCTCCCCTCCGTCCTCTTCTCCTTTTCCTCCCTCCTCTGCCTTCCCTACCACTCCCTCCCTCCCCTACCTTTTCTTCCCCTCCCTCCCCTCCCCTTTCCTCCCTGCTCTTCCCCTTCCCTCCACTTTTCCCTTTCCCTCCCTCTCCTTTCTTCTCCCCTTCCTTCTCCTTTTTCTTCCCCTCCCCTTTTCCCCTTTCCTTCAACACAATGCTATGCAGCCCAGACTAGCCTCGAATCCACTATCTACCCGTCCCTCTCACAACCTCCCTGTGCAGGCGGGACAGGCATGCGGCAGTGCTTGGGATGAGAGGAGCTGTTGTGAATGTGCCCGCATGGTTCCCGGCCTGCAGCCGGCATTCATGCAGCGCAGACAGGCTCTCTGTGTCTTTCCTATCCAGGAAGGCTTGGCATCACCTGGAGGGGAAGAAAGACGAAGCCCTGGGTGGAGGTTGTCCGTTTGTTGTCTTAATGGGTTAAGTTCCAGCATTAAATTGTCCTGAGCGGATAGCTTTTTGGAGCAGAAATACCAAGTGGGCTAGTGCCCCCTGAAAGCTCTATTAATCTTCCCCTAACCCCATTAACACTCGCTGCATATTTCCTGTGAAAAAGGATTGGAAATGACCAGAGCCGCAGAATGGAAATATCTGTCACATCCCAGCGGCAGGGAAGGCCATGTGGACACATGGGGCTCACGCTCGCTTCCTTAGGAACAGCTAAGGGGGTTCACTTAACCCCGGGGAATCTGAGAACTTGACAATCATTACAGTCAAGTCCCCTGCCCTTCCCATCTGGAAATATCTATTACTTTGAACCCCGGGGTTAGAGGCCCGCTCCCCAGGGGAGCTCCAGCAACTGAGATTTATTCGGGCGGCAATAATCGAGGCGTTCATTTGATTCCAGCGTGGGATCTTTCAACCGCAATCAATTTCACACTCTGTCATAAATAATAGAGGTCGCGCAGGCGGCCGGGCGGGGTGGGGCGGGCGGGAGGGGGGGTGACGGAGATGGCACTGTGGCATCTGACTGCGTCATCACGAAGAGGGCCAAGGCCACGGGCTGTGCAGACTGAATGGCAAGTGCGCTATTGCTTCTTGAAACCCATCCCACTCCTTAATGAGCGAGGCCGGCAGATATCGCAGATTAACTGCTTAGGGGTCTCATTCGGCATCCAGGGCTCTTGAGGTGCCTGGAGGGAGTGCTGGCTGAGAGCCACCTACTGCTGGGTCCCCTCAGGCGCCCCCTCCCCTATTTCTCAAGGAAAGTGTAGGTGGAGGATTAATAAGGCATTGCTGTAATTGGCAGAGTTTCAGGGAGACTTCAGGTTAGCTGCCTGAGGCGGTGTAGGAAATGACTGAAGTTGGAAGTGGCTGAGAACAGGGAAGAAAGGGTAAGAAAGAAAAAAAATCAGATTTGACTGCTTCATAGAGATTTTCCCATTTCTAATGAAAAGGAATGTAGAGTTCTTCAAACTTCTGGAAGGTACTGACTTAAATACCTCCCAGCCCAGTCCTCTTTCCTTGACTCAGAGGACAGAAGACTCTTTGCTGCCTCCTTCCCAGCCCCAGGGCCTTGGCACATGCTGCTTCCTCTTCTCCTATTTCTTATTTAGCTTTCTGGTTCCTTGAGAGATCAAATAGCAAGTTCTCCATCCTGGTCCCTGCCTTTCTTTCCTAATGCCAGTCCTGGCTGAAATTACCATTCGCGTTTGGGTAACCATTCGGCAGGGATCCGCTTTATTCTGTAGTTTGAAAGCCTGACGTTGAGCCCTCAGCCCAGTTCTTGAGCAGGTTTGTTGAATGGATGTCAAACCAAATGGGAGATACCCTATTGGGTCCAGAGCTGTCACATGCGCCTGCATGTTGCTGGTCCCCAGGGGCTCCTCAAGGTTGGAGAAATGGGATGGGAACTGCTGAGTTTATTTGGTGCACTTGAATTTACTGTGTATTTCTTGGTGTCTGAATGTCAGTGGGCACGGATAAAACTGGGACGTGATCCACAAGTCAGCTGACTGCAGATTACTTTCATAACCGCGAGGGGTTGCAGGGCATGCAAGGAAAGGGTTAATGACAGCCCTGAGAACACACAGATACAGCTGCCCCACTTTGCAGATAGCAAAACGGCACTTCCCTCTAGACCCCCGAGCCCTCCCCTGTCACTTCCTTATCCGCAGCTGCCGTTTGCAGATACAATCTCTAAACCGGTAACCATCACAGGACCCTTGACCCACAAATTTAATCACCCCCAAATGCCATCTTTAGCACATAGACATTTTCTGTCATCTCTAATCCCACACTCTCAGAGTCCTGTAAAAGACTGATCTCCCCCTGACCTCTGTGCACAGCTCTTTATTCCTGCGAAGAGCTGCTGCGATCCCTCACTGCTTTTTACCACAATAAAGCGGTCTAGTTCTTTTTTTTTTTTTAATTCAATTGTGTGTGTGTGCGTGTGTGTGTGTGTATGTATGTGTGTATGTGTGTGTAGAACCATGGGCGATTCAGGAACCACCATGGACCACTTCCACCTCTTCCTTGTTTACTCTGCCCCGGGATTCACAGGCTCCGCCCTACCAGGACCGGAAACGCGACGTCTATACATGGGGTCTAGGATTCGAACTCAGGACCTTCTGCCTGCAAGGCAGAGGCTTAACCCCTGAGCCACCTCTCCAGCCCCTAAAGCGGTCTAGTTTTATTGAGACGTTTTTGTTTCTGTTTTCTCTCTGAGCCCAAGATGCATGAATCCAGATTCTCTCTAGGAATAGATTGAGAGGATGAATACGTATTAAAAGGGGGAGTTTGTTAGATTGGTTTATAAGATAGGATCTGGGTAGTCCAGCAATGGCTACTGGTAGCTTCTCAGTTCAGGAACTGAACATCTCATCCGTCCCAGAATGGGGTAGGAGGTCCAGAGGATTCCTGGAGAGCCCCTGGTGTCCGATCCACCAGGGAAGGTAGAAGAAGCTGGGTTCCGAGGTCAGCGATGAATGGCAGCAGAGGAGCCCACGAGCTTGCCAGCTGTGTGTGAGGGCAAGTGGGCAGTGAGGCCGCTTTTCTCCCCTGGGTTTCCTGTCCACCCGGGCTGCCACTGGAAGGTGTGTCCACCCTCAACATGGGTCATCCTGATTCAAATATTTAAATACCTCCATCCAGATAATCTCTTGCAAGTATTACCAAGGCTGGTCTGTCTATTGATTCCAGGCTCCGTCAAGCTGCCCACCAAGATTCACCATCCCAAGTGGGATCTGAAGCTCTGCTGACTCATGGATGTAAACACCAAGAGATGTGGAAAGAGGTTCCAGGGTTGGGTGCAAACAAAACCAAAAGCAAAACAAAACAAGGAAACGCATGGTAGACTGAAGGGAGAAACCGACACACAGCCCTGAGAAAGGGGCTGTGACCTTGGCCAGGGGCAACTGCTAGGGGGTAGGTATTGCTTCCTGAACCTTCTCCTGTGTACCGGTTACTCTCTCTGCTGTGTGAGACAACACTCAAATGATCAGCTGAAGGGAGAAAGGGAGATTTATTTGGCTTGTGGTTCCAGAGGGGAGATATAGACCATCATGGTGGAAAAGGCATGGATGGTTGGCAGAAGCTAGAGATGGCTTATGTCACTGCAGACATCACAGAAACAGAGAGAGCAAACTTCAAGGGCAGACTTCTCGTGGAAGCGGGGTGGGGCTAACCAACCTCCGAGTTCCACACCCTGAGGCATGCCTTCTTCCAACAAGGTTCCATATCCCACAGTGCCATGACCTTCCCAAACATCAACTAAGGATTCAAACACATGAGCCTGTGGGGGCCAACCACAGTCAAACTATGACACTGCTCTTGCTGGTTCCCCCTGTGCTCTCTTGTTCTTCCACTTTCAGCTGGGCTGACGCAGCATGAAGACCCCCAGCAGGAAGTTGTCCCTTGTTCTTATTCTTCCTAACACCCAGTACTGTGATCCTAATAAATCTCTCTGCTCTTCGTTAAGTTACTTACCTCGGGCTCTCTGCTGTAGTTACAGAAGATGAACCAAGACACAGGGCAATGTGATCGATGGCAGTAGCAAGCAGGAGGCAGCACGAAGATCGAAACACAAGGCTGATGCATAATGGCAAGACTTTCACTGTTCCCGTAGCAACTCAGGTCTCCCTAGCAGGAGGGAGTGGGGACTGGAGACTTGCCTAGACTGACGAGATAAGGGATGGTGGTCCAGATCTGGCTTGTATTCCCTGGTGCATGTGTGTGTGTGTGTGTGTGCGTGCGTGCGCGCGCTCATGAATGCGCTTCTTTTCAGTTTCATGCACACATATACAATATGCATGCACACATGTACACATGTGTATATATATGCATTCGTTTTCACATGCATGCATGCATGGATGTTCACATGTATGTGTGCATATATATGGAGGCCCAAGGTTGATGTTGGGGATCATCTTTGATTGTTCTTCCACCTTACTCTTTGAGGTAGGGTTTCTTAATCAAACCCAGAGTTTGTCCATGTGGTGGGTCTTACTAGACAGCATACTCTCAGTCTCACCTTCTGAGGCTGGAAATGTAGGTGGGCCACCCCACCCTACCAGACATATATGTGGGTTCTGCAAATCTGGATTCTAGTCCTCTTGCCGGTGCATCAAGTAATCTAACTGTGACACCATCTCCACAGACCCAACTTTTCATTTTGGCTGAAGTCAATGCTGGACATCTATACCCTGTTTCCTACCTGGATTTGTTTCATAGTGAATGTAAATTTATTCATTAATTTTAAAGGTTGGTTTGTACCAATGTGTCCCACCATCATGTAACTGTGAAAGTTGCAAGCTACAACAACAATCATTTTGGCTACAGGCAACCATCAGTGTAATAATGGCATTAATGTTAAGAGGGAAACTAATCACTCTCTGATTGGATTTAAGAACCAATTTTGAGCAGGAAGCATATTTTTGGAACTGTAAATCAGTTCTCAATAACCCTTGAAGGACATAGGCCCTAGAAAGGTATGAACTATTAAGTTTTAACTACAATGGATTGATATCAAACCGTCTTTTAAAACGTTCGTCATTATATTACTAGATTAGAGGAGTACTCAGCATTCCTCTTTTTGTAAATAAATATGTTTAATACAGAAAATCACAAATGGCCAAAGGGTAGAAAATAAGTGACTGTAGACTTCTCAGTCCTAAATCACCCTTCACCTTAAGACTCAGAAAGCATCATGGAAGAGGAGATGTAAGATAGGCTGAAGCAGGGAAGGATGCAGTCACACAGTATCTTCAGGAAGTGACAGGGTTATTGTATTCATGAGCTCACTGCAAACAATTCATTCTATTAGTATTTTACTATAAAAGGAGACTCCACCCTTCCCTGAGAGACTGTTGGGGGTTAATGTTGGACAGTGTGGGAAGGAGGGAAGATGCTTTCTTCAATGGTATACTCTCTGATATATGACCCGAGCTCCAGCAAATATTCAGGCACACACCAGTACAGGCAACCCTTATGAAATTCAGTAGGCCACACATGCAAAAAAGACATGAAAATAGGAGAAAGACTGGTCAGGAAGTAGATTTACAGTGGGAAATGGGATTGAGTGATGAGAGGTGGAATTTATTGCATTCATAAGAAACTCTAAATGAATAAGAATAAATTAAAGTTCCATAAAAGGTATCACTGTTTCTGAATAATTAACTAACCTGAGGTAGAGCAACCCCAGGAGTGGATAAACTCATCAGATCTCCGTTGTGTTCCTTGTTTTTCCAACATGTTAAGATCTCCGTGCACCTCTGTTCTGTGGAGTAGCCATTTCACTATTGTTTTACAAAGGGTAGACTTCTTTTGACTCCCCATGGCTCTCCTTTTCTCTTCTTATCAATATTTTATCTGCTTTTTGATGACTTTATTTTTATCTTTAAGATACCCCAATGGACATAAAGCACACAAAGCGCTTTTTAAAAAAATTATGGTCAAGTAGATATAAAACAAATTTTATCATTCTAGGCAAGATGTCTGAGTGCATAAAGGTGCCTTTGTTCAATTGTTGTGGCCTGAGTTCGAGTCCCAGAGCACACATGGTAGACGGAGAGAATGGATGCCTGAAAACTGTCTCCTGACATCAACAAGTGTGCGTGACACACGTGTGTCTGTACTCTCTCTCGCTCTCTAGTTATAAAGAAAATATTGAGAATTATCATGCCCGTGTGCACAGTGGGGATGAAGGCCATTCATATTGCCAAACGACATCACACCATTCATTTTCAGAACTTTCTTTCTTTTTCCAAGCGGAACCAGGTTAAAACTGGAACCCAACCTTCCCTCATTCCCTAGAAACCATCAGTCTGTCTTCTGTGTCCTTGAGTCTGATCATGCCATGTCAGGAATCTTTTTAACTGGGTTTTACAATGTTTGTGTGTTTATGACTGTTAGATTTACTCATGATGTTCTCAAGGCTCATCCGTGTTGTTGTGTATGGATTACATTCTTTTTTTATTATTATTATTTCCGCTCATAGAAACTGGATTACACTTCTTTAAAAATATTTTTTGCATGTTCATGTACATGTGTGTATACACATGCTTGCAGAGGCCTAAAATCGATGTTGACTGCTTCTTCAATCACTCTCCATTTTATTTATTGAGACAGGGTTTTTCAGTTGAAGCCAGAACTCCCTGATGAGCTGGTTTCACTAGTCAGCTTGCCCTAGGGGTCTCCCTGTCTCTGCCTCCTGAGTGCTGGGATCACAGGTGGTTGGCACTTGTGTCCCCGCCAGCAGTGAGCATTGGGACCTGTTTCTCCTCATCCTCAGCCACACTTTCTCTTCTCTTTCCTGATCAGCAGTAGACATGCAATCAGTGTAGGACAATGTCTCATAGTTCTGATTCTTGGTGCTTAGTCACACACCTTCATTCTAGACTATCCATTCAATCTCTTTCTTACATTAACTGTATGTTTGTATTTCTGTTGTAAGTTACAGGGATTCTTATATTAGCACTACTCTCATATTTGTGTATGCATTTATTTTTACTACAGAATTTTTGTATTTTCATGTGGTTTTAAGTTACTGTCAAGTGTCCTTTTGTTTCAACAAAATCACTTCTTTTAGCGTTTTTCCATATGGCAGGTTAGGTGTGAATGTCTTGTGTTTCCCTCATTTTATGAGGAGTGGTTTTGCTAGTTGCATGTGCTCTGTTAACAGTTTTATTTTTCTTTCAGCGTTTTAAATATAACCATATTTAATATAAAAAAGTGGAGATATGTTCTCCACGGAACGATGGAGATGCATTCAGATAGACCTCAGAAGGTGATCTTATCATTGTGTGACCATCATAGAGCATGTTTACGTGGATCCAGGAGCTGTAACTTATGGTACATACACCTTGGCTATGTGGCAGCACTTTTCTCTGGTTCTGTTCTCTGACAAACATCGGTAACGGATCTTCTTTAAAGGTCTGGCAGGTGCCAATGAGGTGGCTCAGTGAGGAAAGCTGCTGTGCTTCACCCTGCTGACCTGAGTCAGTCCCTGGGGCCCACATGTGGAAGGGGAGACTTGCCTTCCAAAAACTGCTCTGACCTACACACACACACACACACACACACACACACACACACACACACACACACACACACACTGTGGCACATGCTCTCTCTCTCTCTCTCTCTCTCTCTCACACACACACACACACACACACACTGTGGCACACATGCTCTCTCTCTCTCTTTCTGTCTCTCCTCTTGTAAATGAATAAGTAAATAAACAGATAAATAAGCAAATAAAAAGATCTGGTAGATTCATGGGTGGATCCATCTGGACTGTTTTCAGCTAGCAGGATTTTTTTTTTAAATATTACTCCAATCTCCTTGCTTTACATAGATCTGGTTAAATTGTTTGTCTCCACTTGGTTTAATTTTGGCAGGTCACATGCTAGAAATTTATCCATTTGTTTTAGACTTTCAATTGAATGGAATATAAGTCTTTAAAGTCTGGCCTTAAAGGATGCTCTGAATCTCTAATTTGATTAATTTAGTTCTTTTCTCTCTTTTGATTAGTTTGGTTGAGTTTGTTTAGTTGGTTTATCCTTTCAAGAGTAAAATATTTGGCATGCTGCTGAGAGAGTGTCTGCAAGAGGAGTGGTCACGTCACACAAACAGATTCAAGTACTGGCATGTTATGTTACCCAACGACATAGCCAAGCAGGTCCCTGAAACCCATTTTAATGTCTGAATCTAATGGAGAAATCTTGGCATTCAGCCAAGTTAAGGGATGAATCCATTACATGATCCATGAACCAGAGCCTCACATCTTACTGTTCCGGTGGCCACTCCCCAAGAAGCCCAGGAAATGAAACTAGTGAACCACTTTTCAGCCTCGCACTTTACACAGCTGTCCTTACTTCCTAACGTGTTTCTGATAGCATGATTGTGTTGCTCTCTTGTTTCTCACTTTGATATTTAAAGAATGTTCAATACACTGTTTGAATGTGCTGGTAACAATTTTGCTTCTTGAGTAGAGCTGCCCAGCATCACAGCCCTGTCAGATGCTCTGTGGGCATTGCCTGAGTGTGACTCCAGCAGCCTCATTGTGCTTGTACCCAGCAAGACCACATGTGCTAGATGGAGGAAGCATCTGAGAAACAGATCATAGCTGTTAACAGGGATTGTGTAAATTTGCTCTTTTGTTTTTTTCCTTCTGTTGTATTTATGGTGACTTAAACTTTCCATTTTATTTGGCAATCTGTTCCATGTTGCAAGTCTTGATTGAAGAAGAAGTTTGTATACTCTTAAAAAAGAATGAAATAATTTTCATTATTTCTCTATATTCTATTTTCAACTCTATTTTGTTAACATCTCCCCTGATCCTAATTGTTTCTCTTAATCTACAGATTCTGAGTTTTTCTTCTTATTATTTTCCTGAGGTCATAAGGTGTCTGGCTAGGTGATTTATTTCAAATCTCTTTGATTTAAAAATTATTGTATTTGTTTATTGCTATTATTACTTTAATGATATTGTCTGTGTGTGTGTGTGTCTGTGTGTGTGTGTGTGTGTGTGTGTGTGTGTGTGTGTGCACGTGCATGCCATAGCACGAGGTCATAGGACAAGTTGTAGAATCAGTTCCCTGTTTCTACCTTTACATAAGTTCATGGGTTCTAGGGACTGAACTCAGGTCATCAGACTTGCTTAACAAGTGCCATTACCCCTGAACCATCTCATTGGCTCTCCTATTTTTTTTTTTTTTTAAATTCAGGTACTTGTAGTTTTCAACTGCCTTCTTACGATTGTTTTAATTGTAGCCCATACAATGAAAGTTGTGAATTATTTTTATTTTATCCAATTCTAGGAATTTTTTCCTTTCATGATTTCCTCCAGGACCCATAATCATTCAATAGTATGTCCTTCACTCTTAAGGAGTGGGTGCATATTCTGTTATTTTTCTTGGTATTGATTTCTAGTTTTCTTTTTCTGTGGTCAGATAGAATATAATAAACCATTTCAGTTTTCCTATATTTATTATATTTTCTTTGTGTCCTGTTGTGTAACTTATTTTACAGAAATTTCCTGCTGAGAAGAATGCACATTCTATAGTGCTTGAATAGAATGTTCTACATTTTTCTGTTAGGGTATGTTTGATTCAGCTGTTTCTCTGTTTATTTATTTTTTATCAGGATGATCTATCTCGTAGTGAGAGTGGGTACTGAAGCCACCCACTCTCACTATCTTGGGATTAATCTGTATCTTTACATCATCTAGTAGCATTTGTTTTTTTGAAATTATACACACCTGTGTTTGGTGCATATATGTTTAAAATGATAACCATTCTTTTGATGGATGTTTCCACTAATCAGTATGAATTACCTTTTTCCTTCTGGCCAATTGCAGTTTGGAATCTATTTTGTCACATATTGGAATGGTGACATCTGCTTGCTTCCTGTTTCCCTTATATTGGGAACAAATTGTTCCATCCTTCTGTTCTGCATTGCATTTGTCTTTGATGGTGAGATGTGTTTTTTGAAGGCAACAAATCAATGGATTTTTTTTTAAATACAGTCCTCTAGACTGCATCTTGGGAGGTTAAGTTTATTCATACTGAAAGTGATTAATGATAAGTATATATTAATTCCTATCATTTTGTTCATCTTGTAGCATTTAGTGTCTTCTCATTCCTCCTTGCTTGCCTGCTCCTCAGCATGCTTTCCTTTCCTGAAACATCATGGATGTGTTTAATCTTTATCTTCCATTCAAAGAATTCGTTCAAGTATTTTCTGTGGTGCTGGTTGGGTGGCTGTGAATTCTTTCTTCTTATTGGAATCATGGAAAGCTCCTCTTTCTCGTTCAATGATGGTGGATACTTTTGCTGGGTATCGTAATCTATGTTAGCAACTACTGTCTTTCAGTGTTTGGAATGTATCACTCCATGCTTCCCTAGCTTTTGGAATCACTATATATACTATGTATATTTCTTATTTTTCTACTGCAGCTTTCTACATTTTTTCTTTGTTTTCTGTTTAGTGTTTAACTGTATTATTGAGTGGGGAGAGTCTTTACTAGTATTATCTGATGTAACTGCCTTCTGAGTCTGGATGGCTATCATTTTTTTCCCTCTAAATTTGGTTTCTTTGATTATAATGCATGTATATGTATGTTGCATGTGCACATGACTGTGGGGGCCAGAAAGTAATGTCAGTGTTTTCTTTAATTACTTTCCATCTTATCTCTCTCTCTCTCTCTCTCTCTCTCTCTCTCTCTCTCTCTCTATCTATCTATCTATCTATCTATCATCTATTTAAAGTTGGGAGGTCTTTCACCAAACCTGGCATTCACTGATTCAGCTAGATTGCTGGCCAGCAAGCCCTAAGGATCCTCCTGCTTCTACTGCCATGTCCTTGGATAACAGGCATGTACTACCTCATTCAGTTTTTTTTTTTAAACCTGGGAGTTGGTGATTGATCTCAAGTCTTCATGCCTGCTGGATAAGCCATCTCCAATGCCTTGATTTGGTTGAATATATAGTTTATACCTGTAGCTTGAATTTCTACTATTCCTGTGCTTTGGATAGCTGGTCTTTTAATAAGATATTTTTATTGTATTCATAATTTATCTTTGTCAGTGTCTGAATGCTCTGAGTCAACTGTCTTATCTTCTTAACCTGATATTCCAACTACCACTTGATCCATTCTTTTTGTGAGACTTTCCATTGAGATTTTTGACTTACTAAGCTTTTCATTTCTAGAATTTCAATTAATTTTTTTTCAGTGTGTCTCTTTGTTTCTTTTCATTTTTCATTCTGTATTGACTTTCTGAGTTCATTCAGTCATTTTTTATTCTCTTTGAATTCATTGAGGAGTTTATTTGTGTTCTCCTTAACTTTATTAACATTCATGTAGTCACCCTTTAAAATTCTTCACATGAGATTTATCTAATTTGTTTTCACTGGGGCCCATGGTCATAGAATTGGCATTTTTCAGGAGGTTGTATTGCCTTCATTTTCCGTGTTTCTTATTTCTGTATTGAGACCTGTACACTAGGGTTATTTCTGTGATTGGACTTTATTTTCACCTGTATTCTGTCAAATTATATATTTACAACATTGAAATGGGATAGCCTGTAGTGGAGTTTAAGTACATAGTCCATTAGTTAAACTCCTAAGCCCACATATTCATGGTGCTGTGTATGTATAATCCTCCTATGTTACTCCAAGAGGATAATACTAACTTCAGAAGCAAATATTGTTGCTGAAGAGGTCTACTATGTGTTCCTCCAAGAATGTTATTAACTCCAGAGACATATTATACTTTGAGTTCCACTGTGCACATGCCAGTTAAAAACTTCTGACAGCAGATATGGGAGGATAGATGAACAAGGATAGTATATTTATATTAAGGTATTGGTTATTAAGATCAGGAGTGGTTTGGTAAGGATAGGATTAATATTGAGAAAAAATGGCAGTGGGAAGTTGATATACTGTTAGAGTCTGCAGAGTTCAGAGATCATTAGAGCTATGGAGGGTTATGATTAACAAGTTAGCAGCAGGGATGGAGGAGAAAGCAGGGAAACGAGACAGGAAGAGAGGGAAAGTGTGTGGGGGTTGTGTGGGTAGACAGTGCACAACAGAACAGATGGCGAAGATACAAAATAATCACAAAACCTGATTGAGAAAGACCATTGTGAGATAGTTATGTATCAATGAAAAAAAATTAAAAAATTAAAAAAATTGACAAGAAGACCAAGTGTAATAAAAGTCTATCTGATTAAAAATATCACTTTGGCATTTGCTCACAAACCTGGTGATCTGAGTTCAATCTCAAACCTGGTGATCTGAGTTCAATCTCCCATGCCCACACATTGGAAGGAGAGAATTGATTTCTGAAAGCTGTTCTGTGACCTCTGCCATAAGATGCAGGTCTCTCTCTTTCTCCCCTCTCTGTTTCTCTCTCTCTAATAATAATAAGTAAATCACATTGGTCAGTATTTCTACCTTGGTGGAATGAGTTTTGAATTCTCTCCCTCCCTGTGAAGTTTCAGAAACCAAATTTTGCTGATAGAGAAGCTGTGATTTGAAATTCTTGTCCAAATACATAAAACCAGACTTGGGATATATATTGCTCCAGTGCAGTTTAGACCAATTAGACTTCTACACCAAGTTTCTGGCAGAATTGTGTTGAGTTGAGTGATCTAATAGTCTTAGTACTGTGCTGATTTTCTCTGTGGCTTGGCAGCAGCCTTGCTATGTGGAGGAGAGGAGGTGAGTCCTTGCTGACCTCAGCAGTTGCTGGTTGAGCCTTGCGATGTCACACTTCGACCCTGCCTTCCATATCTGAACTCCATGGCTCTGTGGCCGTGGAGGTATATTGAACCTTTCTCTCCATCTGTTCTCTGCATCAATGTGTAGGGAGAGAAGGATGTAGGCCACCATCTGGTAGGTTCCAGGGACCTGTGCTGGAGCCTGGTGCTTTGGGGCTGAATCCCTGCCCAGTGTCTTCAGATCTGGAGCCACAACCGCCAACTTCTTATTTGACTCTGGGCTATCTAGCTAACTTCTGCTGGTGTGTGTGTTTGTGAATTATTTTTTTTTGTGTATATCTATGTGTTGTGTATAAGTATGTTGTGTATATGTATGCATGTTGTGCATGTATGTGCATGGTGTGTGTACTGTATGTGTTGTGTGTGTGCTTTTTGTGTATATGTATGTGTGTTGTGTTATGTGTGTGTGCTGTGTCTGTGCTGTATGCATTGTATGTGCAGTGTGTGTGTATGTGTGCTATGTGTATGTGTGTTATGCGCATGTGTGCTGTGTGTTGTGTGTGTGTGCTATATGTGTAGTGTGTGTTGTGTGTATTTGTGTATGTGTGCTGTATGTATTGTGTATGTATGTGCAGTGTGTGTGTGTGCTGTAGGTGTGTGTATATGTGCTGTGTGTATGCGTGTTGTGTGTATGTTGTATGTGTAGTGTGTGTTGTATTTTGTGTATGTGTATGCTATATGTGTTGTGTATGCACGTGCAGTGTGTGTGTGTGTGTGTGTGTGTGTGTACTTTCTTGGTAATTCCCATGGAGACAGTCGATGTGCTGGCCACCAATCTGTGGCGCAGGTGATCTGTACTGGCTTCACAGTTCTGTCTGCAGCTCTCACCTTTTGCCGGGATGGAGATTATGGTGCATTATTCTGTTTTCTCTTACTGAGTCACATAGGTACAGTTTCGAACCCACCAGCTCATCTAGAATTCTTGCTTTATCTTCTTTTCCACTTTTCTTTCAGCTCTTTGGACACGTTTAGGACAATTACCTCAAAAGCCTTCATGTAGCAAGTCCAACATATACGTTTCTTCAGAGGCGGCTTTCTGGATATTCACTCCAGTTCTTCAGATGGGCGGCTTCCCTGTTTGTGTGTTTGGTGACCTTTAGTAGAAAACTTGCATCTGCAAAAACACAATCACTTTTCTCAGTCTTACTGGCACAGAAGACCTTTACTAATTAGTAGTTTCCTGAGCCTTGAGCTCAATCCAGAGTGAAGACTCAAGGTTTTCTCAGGAATTTTTGGTCATGCATTGTGTGTGTGTGTGTGTGGCCGGTGTGTATACGTGTGTATGCTCTTTCCACACACTCCATATTCTGTTTATAAGTGCTGTAGTTTTCCAGAGAGTCTCTCCCAAGCCATTTCTCGGGACTTTGGATGTCACACACTCTCCATTCTGCATCACTTCCCCAGCACTCACACATCTGGGGTTTTCAGTTTTCACTTGCTCAATGCCTGAGATTCATCCAAGTCATCATTTCTGTTTCAGATTCAAGACCAAAAGAAAATAGTTTCTTGGGCAGACCACAGAGATGTCTAAATGTTGCAAGAAACTGCCACTCCATTTTTTTTTCTTGTCCTAATTCAGACATTATCTCTGTTTTCTGGACCATACGATCTTGTTGGGGAGAGTATGGGATAAGGGTGAAGAAAACTTAGCAGGTAAAGTGCCTCCTCGAAAACATGGAGACCTGAGTTCAGTGTCTGGAAACTCACATGGTAGGTGGATTAAACTGTCTTCCTAGTGTTGTTTTCTGACCTCCATCCATGTGCAGTGGCATACATGTATGTGCTCTCTCGCTCGCTCTCTCTCTCCCTCTGATAAACAAAAACAAAAAGGAAAAAATGCCACAAGGACTCAGGAGATGGCTCAGTGGAAAAGATACTTGTCCTTCAAATGTGAGGACTGGGATTTATATCCTTAGAACACACATTTTAAAAAAAGCCAGACAAGTGCGACAGCTGCTTGCCATTCCAGCTCCTGGGAGTCAAAGCCAGGGAATTCCCAGGGCAAGCCGACGTAGTAACTTAGCCCAGAGAAGAACCCTGGTTCAATTGAGGGACTCTGCCTTAATGATAGAGGTGGAGACTGGTGGAAGAAGAATATCATCTGGTCTGCATACACACGTGTGTATATGTGCACCCACTCATGCATGCAGACATGCACGCCTCTCCATCCCATGTACACATGGGGAAAAAAGACCAAGAAAAGAAGATGCTGCTGAATGTTCTATGTTTTAACGTGGATTTTTCTTGACTAGGTTTCCTGTGGTCGCTGGAGATCTTGGCTGCAGACTGTCTCTAAGATGACCAATCTCCATTCAGACCTGAGCCCCTTACTCGTTTATTGTGCTGTTGCTTACCTCCGGAAACTTGTTTGCTGCTGCAGGGGCTTTAAGTACATATGTTTGGAGCCTTTTGCTTCTTTTCTACTTCTGTCCCTGCAGAACATGAAACACCATGCAGAGTTTCACCAGTGGTGGGTGTTAGTTCAGGGAGGGAAGATCTGTGAGTTAGGGGCTTGGGTGGGAAAGCCTAGGATTTCAATACACTCTTGTAGATGAAGGGCTTTATGTCCGCAACTGCAGGGGTCAGAGAGATGACTCAGGGTTTGTTGAAGTCTTTGCCTTGCAAGCAAAAGGATCGGAGTTTGGATCCTCAGATTCCACATAAGAATGGTGGCAGCCTGCAAATCTGGGCCTGGAAAGCAGAGCCTGGGAAAACCCAGAGCAAAGATAGAAGGTCATAGAGCAATTCCCAATGTCACCCTTGGGCCCCACAGGCATGCACGTTCAAGTGCCCTTTGACACACACACACACACACACACACACACACACACAGAAACAAGCAAACTTTCCATAGTCCTGCACTTGTTCCTATTGACCTTACCTAGTACACTCAAACTCTTTGAGTGTGGCTTTGATAGGACCTTCGATCCCTGGGTTACATTCATCTGAAGCCTTCCTTCTTCGTCCTTTCAGCACAGAACCACACGGGACTCCAATGATCACTGACACTATTTTGAATCAGTTGCTTGAGACCGAAGCATGGCAACATTTAGATAACCACACATCCCTGGGACCCGCTCTTACTTTCCCCTCTCACGCCTCGTTTCCATAATTTCTCTGAAGTTTCCCAGGGTGCTTCAAGGTATGGGATATAGGGTGGGGAAGATTTCTGTGTGATGTGATTCTCTCCTCTTAAATAACTGATGTAGGGGAAACACATTTTACTAATAAACAGCCTTTTTGCAGCACTTCGCTGCACACACACACACACATACAGACACACGATTTTTCTTACTTAATATGTATTGCCACCTAGTGAGACAGAGCTGGGACCCCCATATCTACTGCAAGGAGAATAAAGTCTGTATGAAAGGGACCTGAGCAGGTCACCCAGCCCGTCAGAGGGAGCCAGACCCACAAGCCCAGACCTTCAGGCTCCTGGCTTAGTGCCCTAAGCTCAGTTGTTGCTCCTCTCTCTCTTCCTCTCATATCCTCCTCTTCTCCTTTGTCTCCTTCTCATCTTCCTCCTCCTTTCTTTCCTTCCCTTCTCTTCCTTTTCCTCCCCTTCTTCCTCCCCTTCTCTTCCTCCCCTTCTCTTCCTCCCCTTCTCTTCCTCCCCTTCTCTTTCTCCTCTTTTTCCCTTTTCTTCTCTTCTTGGGTGTTCTTTGCTCCCTCTTTCTCTTCCTCCTTTTCTTCCTCTCTCTTCTCCCCCTTCTCTCTTTCTCATCTTCCAGAAAATTATGGAAAGGTGCATGTGTGGGCTTGGCACATCTCTCCCGGCGGATGATAAGGCACATTGTCCTGTCTCTCTGATCCTGGCTCCTAAATCTCTGTCAAAACCAATCTGTGGGATGCTGTGGTATTCACAATAACCTTCCTGACAGTGATGGGCATAGTGCTGGTCACAAAGAGAGTGTCAGTGTGTGCCCATGCATATGAACATGTACACACACACACACACACACACACACACACACACACACACACACACCACAAATATCAATTTCACCAACACCACCAGCACCATCAAAACCACAAACACTGTTGACAACTGGCAAATTGACAAATATAGAACACCCCACAGGTTAGATACATGCCATCTCATTTGAACTTCACCCCAGTCCCAGTCCCACGACTTTGTGTGATAATTAGATGTACAGGTGTCAATTTGACAATTGCAGGTTGAATTCTGGGTGCATTTGTGAAACTGGTAGTTAAGGCAAACCCTTGAGTACATCCGTGAGAGATGTTGATTGGCGTATGAACCTACAGTGGGTGGGACCATTCCCTGGACAGGCGGATAAGATGGGGACAGTTGGTTTAGTGAGTTGGTATTCTTCTGCATTCTTTGGCAGTCTTGCTGTCTGGAAGATAAAGTTTGCTCCTTTCTCAGCAATCCTGTGGATATAAGCTGTACAGTTCCCTCCACTCCTGGTGTTGGTATAAGCTCTCTTGTCACACTGGACTAAGAACTGCAATCAAGAATCATAAGAAAGAATAAAACTCGCTTGTTCCTTTAGGCTGTTTGGTTGTGAATTTATCAGCAACATGCAGGCAAATTGAAACACCTGGGTTCCCGTGTGGCCTATCTGGAACTCCCACACTCATGCGTGCAGAAGCTAGGCATGGATCCCAAGCTGGAGTCGCATGCTGCTCTGCTAGATGAAGGCAAACAGCTTTATCATGAACCACTGGGTGAGTTGATCCAAGGGTAAAGTCCTAACTGCTGCGTAGCATCGTGTTGCACTCCCCATACCCAGGGCTAGAAACATGAATGAAAAAAAATATTTTCCATGGGTGAGTATGGAAGCAGGATCTTCCACTACTGTCATGTGGGCAACGGACAGATCTAGGAGCAGTGTCCAACACATGCTGGGCAGTGAGGGGGCAGGGGCAGGAGCTCTTCTCTCAGAGGGAGCCGGGTCGGTCTGTCCTGGGGACTGTGTGTTTTCCTCCTTCTGTAGGAGGAGAAAGATGCACGAACCCACCTTTCTTGAACTTGTCTCAGGCATCTCCACCATGCCTGGAGCCAGTCTGAAGTTCCTCGGGGTCAGGCAAAGCTCCCACATTTATCCCGTGAGGAGGGCAAGACACCTGTGCCATAGGGCTTCTCCCTCAGACCTGTCTACAGATAGTCGGGCCAAGCATGCTGGTGTGGCATAGGTCTCCCTGGGGGTGGCGAGGCATCTCGTCCTGTTGGGTTCTAAATCTCCCACCCAAGCCCTTTACTTTGGGATTCATTAGAAGCCCCAGTCTTGACACTTTCCTGACAGAGATGTGGCGTAGGACTAGTCGCAGAGAAGCCCCTCTATGGCCGCCCGGTGCCAAGGTGTTATGAAAATCAAGGCTGTCATTTCTCCAGTTGATGTGGCCACACTTCTCAGGCTCAGTCAAGCAGTGAACCCAGCTTTCCTTCTGTCCCTTTGCCTTGGGGAATCCTGGCAGTCCTCCATCCCCTACCCCAGGGACAGGGGCACTTTAAGAAAGCCAGTCTCCTTCTTGGGTACTGCTTCAGAGACGTGTCAGCAGTTGCGACAGCTCCAGAATGTAATGCGTCCTGTCAATCAGCTCACGACCACAGGCCTGCCAGGCCCACGGGCAGAGGCCTGGGAAGATTTATTTTGTCTCTCTTAATTGCCCTTTTTGCTTTGTAAATATAAAGGTTGCCGCTTACCGCCTGACAGCTAGAGAATCCTTTTCCTTATCAGAATCACAAGATGACATTTGCGTTCTCAGACACTGCTTCCCTCAGCCCAATTGTTCCCTCTGCTGAAAGCAAGGTCATAGAGGCCTGATCAGAAAGATGTCTAGACCGGAGTCAGATGGACCCCCGGATCTCAGGTAAGCTGCCATTCCCTCCTGGCCTCGTTTTCTCCTTCTATGAAGCAGAAGTCATGGAAGGGAACTGTGAGAATTCTCAGGAGCAGACACTGGAGTGATCGAGACAGAGCTCGGAGCCCCCAGCTTGGTCTCCCCCTGGTTATGGGACTCACCTTCTCTCTGCCTCAGTTTCCTTCTCTGTCAAGTGAGCATAGCGAGAGTTCATGCCATGAGGGACTGTTTGGTTGATTCCATGAGTTAGTATGCATGAGCCCAGAACAGACTCCTGCCCTGGACGCTGTCAGACAGCTGAGTCATGGGAGCTCTTACGATGAGCATGTGTGATGTGCTTAGTGGGTGCTGGGTATGTACAGGTCATATTTTAGTTTCATTTTATGCTACTAAAACAAAATACTTGACTCAAGCACTTGAGAGGGTATTAATTGGTTCACAATTCCAGGTCACAATCTAAGACTGCAGAGAAGTCACTGTAGCAGGAGCTTGAGGAAGCTGGTCAAATCACATCCGCTGCAAAAGCAGAGAGCTGTGTTTCAGTGTGTGCATGCTTGTCCGTGCTCAGCTATCTCTGTCTTACATTGCCTTGAACCACCTGCCTAGGGGATGGTCCTGCCCACAATGGGTGGGTTTTCTCACATCAATCATGCACTCAAGACAATCCCTCACAGGCATGCCCGGATGCCTTCATCCTGAGAATCCCTTTTAGGTGTGTCCAAAGGTCTGCCTCTTGGGTATCAGATTGAGGATCAATACTGACCATCAGAGGTAAATAGCACTTGTTTCTTATGAGAGAATTCCCCAGGGATTCTTTATTTGCCCACACCGACACCAGGTATGGCGACAGGTTCCTGTATTCTTAGCACTTGGGAGGCTGAGACAGGAGGATCTGTGTGGGCTACAAAACAAGACTGTCTCATCAAATAAAGACAACTTGTGACTTTCATGTGAACTATGGATTTCTGGTTTTTCTTGAGAAATCGGTGGGACTGAGGCCGTGCATGGCTCACTGTTGCTGAGCAAGCCTTCTGCCATATGCTAAGACCTGGGGCCATATTTTAAAAAAAACCATGCATGTATGTGTCCACATAAGGCACGCGGCATGTGTGCATGGAAGTCAAAGGACGGCTTTCAGAAGCTGGTCCTCTTCCTTCATCTCATGGGCTCCAGGAATTGAATCAGATTGCTAGATTTGTGAGGCAAGGGCCTTTACCCGCTCAGCTATTTCGATAGCTCTGGATCATGGCTACTTGTTCCCTGTCCTCCAGCTGTAGATACTCAGGAGGTTCTTGCTCTCAGAGACAGGGGCCACCATAGTCATTCTCACCTGAGGTGCTCACCCTGCATGATTTCTAAGCAGTTTTGTTGCAATCAGAGCAGGGGGTTGTGACCAATCAGAATGTGGACATGACTCACCTTCACGATGTGGCTTCTTCAGGGTTGAGTCTATCTGCAGTTCTCCATGTCTCTGCCAGCATGTGCTCCATAGACTGTTCTTGGTGGCTGTGTGTCAACTTGCTGCCAACATATTCATGCCCAAATGGGGGCAGTATATGAAGTCAAAGAAGCCTTGGGCAGGGCTGCAGGTTGCCAAATATTTCCTTGGCACAGAATGAGCAGTCAGCAGAAGGTATTTTACTCACTGCCCCACATCCCTGTGAATTAGCCTTTCATTAGCATGACAAATGTTAAGCAATAAACAGTTGGGATATTTAACACTCTCTGCAGAGGCCAGCGGCTACAGGCACAGCTATGCAGACTCTGTTAATGAGCATTGGCAAGCCAGGCAGCAGGACCGGCTGCGCTGGTGGTGCTGCCATGAGTGAGCCTGTAGCATCTCTCGAACAACATGATGGCTGGAGCATCTGCGTGCTGCATGTGGAGACACGAGCACATAGCATACCTGTACCTAGAAACATTCCCATGCAAGTGCATATATGCATGCACACATCCATACGTCTACATGTAGACATAGGGGCACATTCCCATCCAAGCACAGACGTGTGTACACATCCACACATCCACATGCAGGCATAAACATGCATCCTTACAAACACAGGTGTACATGAAAACATAAGCATACTTTCACACATACACACACCCACCTGAAGACACAAGTATGCATGCTCACATACACATGTTCACATGTAGCTGCAAACATGCATGCACACATATAAATATCCACGTGTACACATAAATATTCATGCTCATGAACACCTGCCCATAGGCAGACACAAGGACATGGACATGCATACAGATGTCCATATTCTGATACAAACATGCATTCACACACACACACATACAAATAAAGAAATAAACATGCATGCAACATATGCTCATACCCAAATATAGACACAAATGTTCATGTGCACATGTCCACATGCAGGCAAAACATGCATACATATATTGACATGCAGACAAGAATGTACATGTTCGGGGCTGGAGAGGTGGCTCAGGGGTTAAGCCTCTGCCTTGCAGGCAGAAGGTCCTGAGTTCGGATCCTAGACCCCACGTATAGACATTGGGTAGAAGCGGGGGCGGCCTTCGTTTCTGGTCCTGGTAGGGTGGAGCCTGTGAATCCCGGGGCAGAATAAACAAGGAGGTGGAGGTGGTCCATGGTGGTTCCCGAATTCGTCCATGTTCTACACACACACACACGCGCGCACACACACACACACACACACACACACACATATGCACACATACATACACATACAATATAATTAAAAAAAACAATGTACATGTTCACATACAAACATCCATATGCAAACACACATATGCACAAGCCCTTACATGTACCCCAAGCAAATGTACCCCCACAGATATTCATAAGCAGTACATCCACACCTACCATCCTTGAACTCATAGAAAGGTCAAACACATACACACAATCTCTCTCTCTCTTACACACACACATCTACACACATATGGACAAACACGGACAAACTCACTCCTTCCCTGGTGACAGATGTGGATAGTTTGGTTGGATTCCAGAGTAGAGCCCACTGGTCCCTGTCTGGACCACAGAGCAGGTGAATGATGTCATCACTCAGGCATGGCTAACCTTATCCACAGCCCCAGGAGATGGATATGTTTTAGGACATAAGTTTTGGCCCCACCACAATGATGGCTCTGAAGAATCAGAATCTAGACATTTAGGTTAACAGAATTTGATCTCCCAGTGACCTTTCCTAGAGCCAAAGGTGTGGCTGAAGACATTAAAGGTCTTGCTGCTGGGCTCCCTAATCAGTGGGAGGTCAAACACACTTCGTGACTCTCTTTTGCTTGAGGATCCTGGTCAGACTCGTGGATGTTGGACTCAACTGACCCTCACCCATCCTTATGTGGGCACATATCCTGGGCAAGTTGCTCTTTCCTTGAAAGCCCCCATTCTCTCATGCCCCCATGGCTTTGCACACATTGACATCTGCCTGCCAAATGCTTTTGTTCCTTTCTCAGTTTTCAGAGGCCAGAAAAAAATGTTACTCCTGGGAATATTTCTATTTCACTCACCAGGAGAAATCCACTAATCCATTACGAGCCTACTGTGGGGTGGAAATGTACATTAGTGACTTTTCTTGCTGCTGTGACAAGATGCCCGACAGATCGACTTCACGGGAGGGATTATTTATTTCACTCAAGTCTTTGGAGCGCTCAGTCTGTGGTCACTTGACCCCTTGCTCTCGCAGAGAATATCATGGCAGCAGGAGTGTGTGACCGAAGTCGGTCTTGGCTTTAGGACGACAGGAAGCTGAGAGCAAGGGAAGTCTGGATAGTCAGAGCATGCGAAGACATATCCAACAAGGCTCTGTCCTACTCTAACCACTCCTAAATATATGAAAGGCGGAATCTGCTCATTGGGCCAGAGCCTCCATGGTCTGATTCTTTCTGGAAGAGCCTTCTTTAGATACGTCCAGAGGTATCTGTTCTCATACCTGTCTGTCATTGTGTTAGTCAGACTTTGTTGCTGTGAGCAAATGGCTGAGTCAAAGCAGCTTAAGGAAGGAAATATCTACCCTGGCTCATGGTTTTGTCTGCACTAGACTAGTTCTGTGTTTGTGAGCCTGTAGTGAGGCAGAGCGTCACGACAGACAGGCGTGGTAGAGCAGAGCTGTTCACCTCATGACCGCCAGGAAACAGAAAATGACAGACGGGAAGGTACAGAGGATGAGAAACAGCCTCTAAAAAAAGCACACCTTCATTCCTGCCTCCTTCAGTCAAACCTTCAACATATGAGCATTTGGGGCTTATTTCATGCCCAAACCATAGCACCATCATACAGGGAAAAGAGCCAAGTCTCTGCCCACCCCACAATGCAACAAAGCTAATCCTATTGGATCTGTCTGCTGCCTGTCACCTCCACTCCAACTACATCCAACATAACTCTCCTAGAAGTCTTCCAACTTCCATTCTCCCGCCTGCGAATGGAGTCCTCTAGCCAACAGACAGATTCACCTTCTCAAAAGTTAGAAATCCTGAGCACATACCGTGCTGCTCCCATCCACAATGGTCATCACTCTCTACCTCTCCTCGTTCCTCCTCTAGGAACTTACATAGTCCTCTCCTCAGCTCTGAGCCGGCTGTGTGTTTTTACAGTTCACGTACAAATGAGATCACATGGGTAATTTTGCGTCTTCCTTATTTCATTTACCAATGATGCTCTCAACATTGTCACAAATGATGGGACTTTCTTCTTTTTTTTTTTTAAGGTTTGGTGATATTCCAATGTGTCCAAATACTGATTTTTGTGTTTCTATTTACATACGGTGGCACTAGGGTTGTTTCCATGCCTTGGTTATTGTGAGTAGTAGCAGCATTACGTAGGATGCTATGTCAAATGTGCATGTAAAATTACTGGAAGAGTAGATTTCAAATGTTCTCACTTTTTATGCATTCATGGAGTGAAGGACATGTTACTTAGCATATTATTGTTCTTCAACGTAAACATGCATCCACATATCACATCAACCCCCAGCGATCAACACAGACAGGTAAAGAGGACCTTTTACTGAGATCAGAAAGTTGGTCAGGGTGGAGGGCTTGAGGAATCGTACCAAGCTTTCTGTTGGTTGTTACATGAGACACAAGCAGACAATGGCATATGAACTCTGGATTAGGGGAAGTCAAAATTCATCAGCTTAAAGACAGTAATAGACAAGATCTTGAGGGATATCCTGGGAGTGAGGGTAACCACGGAAGAGAAGCGGTCAGAAGAGTCATTCCAAGTCATTCCAAAGCATCATATTTTGGAAGCAGGAGGCAAAGACAGAAAAGAAGACAAAGACTAGAGACTCTCTCATCAGGAGGAAGATGTTCTAGACCAGTGAAGAAGTATTTCAAGGGGGAGCAGATGAACAGTTAGGGCTTGCTGAGTTAGTATAATCAGATTGTGTGACAGGATGACAGTTGATCATTGATGGGAAGCTTGGTATCACAGTTAGATACAGGTGACACTTTGACAGCTGAATGCTCAAGTTTTGGGCACAGCTGTGAAGAAAAGACAGTTGAGTTGAGCCCTGCACAAGCATGTAGGAGATTGTTTAATTGTTGGGGAAGACAGAGCTCATGGTGGGTCAGCATAGTCCATGGGTTGGTGGATAAGATGGGGGGAGTTGGTTAAGGAAGTTGGGATTCTTTGCCATAGTTGGCCAGACGTGTTGCCTGGCAACTGACATCTGCCCCTTTCTCAGTAATCCTGTGTATGTGGCAGTAGGCATTTCCCTTGGCCCCTGGTGTTGATATGAGCTCTCCTGCCCAGCTGGTTTAAGCCTGCGGCTGGTTACCTGGGAGCCAGAATAAAACCCCTTGTTCCCATAAGCTGTTTGATTGTGGATGTATTGGCAACATGTATAGTAACTGTGACACTTGGGAAGACTGGTTGACGGTGGGGGAGCTCAGGATGATTGGTTAATTGCTGGAGGGGAAGCTGGAGGTGATTTATTGGTTGGTTGGTGGTGGGAAGCTCGAGATGATTGGTTGGGGAGGATGCAGAAGAGAAGGGTCTAATAGGGAGACAGTGACAGACAGCACTTTCAAGACCTTTCCTACAAGAGGAAGTGTAGAAACAAAGTCTGGCTGACTTCAATGACTATGATGAGCAATTTTAGCACGTTTCTCAGGATGTGATGGTCCTGTGCAGAGTCTGGCATTCAGGAAGCAGGTCTTGGTTGTAGACAGAAGTCTGAGAAGAGTCTGTTGGATGCTTGCAGCTCTTGGTAAAAGAAACATAACAACCCAAGATGGACTAAACCATCAGGAGGTTTCTTGTAGTGGTTTTAGAAGTCAGGCCGCCCCAGGGTTTATCCAACAGCGTCTTGGCATCATCTGAGATGTGCACCCATCTGTCTCTCTGCTCGCCATTGCTCAGACTTCATCTTAGGATTGCTGAAAGTCTCATGGGGACACCTCCTTCCCTCTTCAGATTCTGCAGTCACTAAAGCTGTCCCCTCAGTCAGACCAGCCAGCTTCAGGCATGTGTCCAAAGTCACTGTTGTGGACTGGTTGGGTAAAAAAATTGGGCTGTACTTTAGGAGCTGGGAATGAGGTCAACTTCCCATAGGTCCCATGGATTCATATGGGAAAGAGGCTTTTGGGCAAGGTATTTTAGGAAGGCTGGGATGGAGGGTATTTTGTGTGCCCTAGAGAAAAAAAACATTAGTTTTTTATTACTGGGTGTCATCAGGGCACAAAGAACAACAAACACTCTAGGAGAATAAGAAGAGAGCTCAGGAAATCTCAGCTTGTGATCTGAGAAGGAAAGTCGATTGAATCAGATGAAATTTTCATATATAGTCTCACTTTTATTGTTTTATTATTTTTAATTTATTTTTAATTCTTTCAGTGTTTTATACATGAACATAATAGATTTATGGCATTTTCATACCTTAATCTCCAATCCCACCCCTCCCATTACAACTCTTCTTCCCTGCCAGTTTCCCTCCTACTTTCATGTCCTTTTGCATATGTGGCCCAGTGGATTTCAACTGGTTTGCCTTTGATGACATGTACCTGAGTGCTTGACGGAGCGTGAATCCTATATCAGTGAGTATACCATTGGAGAAGGCATCTGTCACTCACCCCTTCTCCAACAGCGTTAACCCTCATTAATCTCTCGGGGTTGTGGGGTCTTTTGAGATCTTTCCCCTTCCATAGCAAAATGGTGATAGGATGATTACTGCACAGGTCTTGTGGAAATACACAGAGTTGCTGTGAATTTATGGATGTAGCTGTTCTATCATAGCCAGAAGACAATGTCTGGCTGCAAACCTGTCCTATTTTAGATTCTTACAATCTTACTGATCTCTCTTCTGCCATGTTCTCTGAGCTTTGGGTAATAGCTTAGATGTCCTAAGTGGGCTGAGCAGTCCAAAGTCACTTATTTTCTACATTTTGGCCACTTGTGATTTTTCTGTAATAAACACTTCCCACTGAAGAAGGAAGCTTCTAATTTTTTGAATGATGAGTGCTCCTCTAGTATGCGAGTATACTGAAAAATATGTAAAAGATGGCTTGATATAGTGTCTTTATAAAAGCTAAAGCTTAATAGCTTGCACCCTCCCCTGGGCCCTTTCATAGGCTCTTGTCTTTATACCAAAAATGTGATTCCTGATAAAAAGTGGGTCTGAAATCTGATCAGAAAGCTGTTGGTTGCCCATTTACATTCATGCCACTATTACATTGATAGCTGCCTCTTGCCAGGATGATTGTTGTTGTAGCTTGCATCTTTCACGGATTGATGAGGCCATTGACTGATTTTTCTATAGTACTTCTTCTGTCGTCCTTGACAAGGTCTTAATATATACCACTGGTTGGCCTGGAACTCATTATGTAGGCCAAGAAGTTTCATTATACAGACCAACATGACCTTGAACTCAGGATGTTCCCCCAGAACTGGGATGAAAGGCATGTGTCACATGACTCTAAAACCATCTAGAATGTTTCCTATTGACCACTCCACGAAGTCTGTTAGGGTCAATGGAATCTAGTTGTAAAAACTTAAGTTTTGCAGACAGAACTAGATCTACCTGGATCTACCACTTACCAACTAGGAGATCCTGGGTAAATGATATGGTACTTCCTAACTACATTTTTTTTTAAATCTGTAAAGTGGACAACTTATCAAATGTCTTCATGGAGATGTCAGGAGAACTAAATGAGATCACATACAGAAAGCAAGTTACAGGCATAGAATGAATCCTGAAATCTGCAGCTGTTATTATAGGAAGGACAGCCAGGTTTTGAAGTCTGAATTATACCTACCAATCTGCTCAGCAAGAGCCAGGTGGAGATCTGCTGGGTTTTGGAGTAAGCAGGTTGTCAGTTTCCTGCCACAGTTCCTGAATATGTCCCTGCAGTTCAGCAGTGGCTAAGGAAAATGGGAACAAAATTCCTTCACATACATGAGCAGATACTTACACAAGGTAAGGACTGAGACGGCTTTGATCTCGATACCTTGTCCAAGTCTCCACATTGTGGGCCTAGTGGAAAGGGAATATGAGATTGGTGGAGGAACTCTTGTCTTCTTTGTGACTCTCATCAGGAGGCTGTGAACAGCTGTGCATTTTGTCTCCTTCTATCCCTTTCTGTCCCAGACTCATTGTTGGTCTAGGTGGTTTGTGGTCTGGTGGCACCAAACTGTTCACTCTGGCAGGCAGGAGTGAATCCATATCCTTAATCTATCTTCAAAACTCCTATGACCTGAAATTCAACTTTTATCTCCTACTTTGACATTTCACAATTTTACACTCTGTTCTTTCTACAGTGTCCCTTTTTTCTTTTTCTTTTCAGGTGTTTTGTGAGTAAGCTTTCACATGAATGTGTATATGGGATATGGGCACGTGTGTGTGTGTGTGCGCGCACACGCGAGTGTGTGTATGTCTGCATGTGGATGAGTGTATGTGTGCATACAGGTGTATGTACACAAATGTGCTCGAACGCGTGTGCCTGTGGAGGCCTAAGAATGATATGGGAGTCATGCTCCATTGCTCTTCACTTTACTATCATGAGCCCGGGTCTCTAACTAAACTCGAAGCATGCCATTAAGGCTAGCCAGCTTGTCCTGGAGATTCCCAAGCCCTGACTTGCAGGGCTAGAATTACACATGGGCAGCCACACTAACTTGGCCTTTTTAATGTGGGATCTGGGATTCAAATTTAGGTCCCTTTGCTTGCGAGGCAAAGTCTTTAACCACTGAGCCATCTCTCCAGCCTTACAATGTTCTTTCATTTAATCTCTGGAGTCAAGTTCCTTCATACTTTTGGACTTTTGAACTTGGTATCACGTCAGCTTTAGTCCACTGTCAGCCTAAACCCTCTTGTAATAACTTATGTGGCATTACATAATTAACAGATGGCAGCAACATTGACTGCAACGTAAAGGGGTTTTCTTTGGCTCACAAAAATGTGGTCCCTAGGTTGACATGTCTGACCTCTTATGACCTTCCTACTTGGACAGGCTTTGCCTAGGTCGGAGCGCTCTAGGCCTTCAGTAGACCAGCCTGGAACACGTGGTTATTCAAATCTCTAGGACTAAACTGAATCATGTGCCCATCCCCAAACCATTACTGTTATCTGGGGAAGGCTGGTCCTTGCAGTTGGTAGAGCAGATGCCCCAATCTTTGGATGGGGAGGGGATTCCCACTGGGCCACTGGAGTGCTATGCAGGAAGAGAGCTGCTGCAGGCTAGACCAAACATCAGCTGCCGAGAGAGACAGCCTGGGAATGAAGCCTGCTTGGAGCTGGCTTGCACTGTCCTCTCTGGAACTTTTCTATTCCTGGAATATGCCATTCTTTTTTTTTTCCAGTTTTTATTATTTTCCCAAAATACTTTAAAAAAACTTTTCCATGTGTATGCGTGCATGTGTGTATGAGGTGTGTCAGTATGTATATGCGTGTTTGCGTGAGTGAAATCATGTGCTTGGAGTCACCCCTGATTGCTCTTGCACCTCACCACTTTAAACCTGGGTTTAGTTTGGCTGGCCAGCTTGTGTTGGAGATTCCCAGGCTCCACTTTCAGGGGTCTGGGATTACGGTTGGAGACTACATCCACCCTCGTGTGTGTGTGTATGAGAGTGTTCGTGGGTGTGTGTACTTGTGAAGGTCCAAGAGTGTCACTGGGAATCATCCTGAACTGCTCTACCTCCTTGCTGCTTTGTTTTGGAGTTTACCAAGGCTCTGTCTTCCAGAATTGAAGGCCACTGCCATTACCCCCTGACTTGGGATCTGAACTCAGATACTTTTGCTTGTGAGACCATCTCCCCAGCACCCCCCACTCAACAATTTTATGTGGAATCTGGACCTTATGAGGAAGCGCTGTAATCTCTGAGCTCACTCCCCAGTCCCGCATAACACCTTTGAACACTTCCTTGCATGAAGAACAATTCTCCATCCTTCAGGAATTATGGGAACCTGCTCTTCATGGAAGTAGAGAGCTCGCCATTCTTCCTGCGCACCCCCTGTGTGGTAGCTCCTTCAGCAGCTGTGTCTGTGATGATGTGAGAGACGCCTTTGTTCCTTGCCTGCCTTCCCCCACTAACTCATGAGTCCCCCCCAGTGATGATGCTGTGAGATTCATCTCTGTAGCTCTAGAGCCTTTGGTCGTCATGGTGTGCAGTAGGCACTTAATAAATGTTGCATTAAAAGGATCCTGCTGAGCTGCAGCTTGTGTGAACTTGGCTTGGCCACTGTCCCCAACTGCGCGTCATCTCCCTGTGTCCTAGAGGATGCTGGGTAGATCAATGCAATGCTATTACAGAGGCCTCGGAGAGGAGGACTGCCAGGGAATGTGGGGTTTTGTTATCAGCAGCTTATTATTGTTTATTCAGGAACTCTGGCACACCGCACCTGCCAGGGGCCGGATAAGAGAATTAGAAAGTCGTGAGCGGAATGTTGAAGTGGGAAAAAGTTCAGTTGGCAAGCATCGAAAACATCAGCTGAAAAGCCCATAATTTACGTCAGATCGGCAGGTGAACGATGAGGTGCCCACCATGACAATCCCCTCCTGCCGTGTGAACATCTCATTTATAAAAATATCGATTCCACTTCTTTGCACGTAATTGATTAATTATATTTTGGGAGAGAAAAATCGCTTCCAGGTCTCTGCAGGGCTGGCCTTGCCCCATCTCGTCACCGCCCCTTTTCCCCCAGCTACTGAAAATCTTAATTTTCCTTCTCTGGGAGTGGGGGGCAGGGCATGGCATTGCCCATAAAACCAGCAGACTTGTCTCTGAGGACACAGGTGGATGGTGAAGAGCTGTTGTCTACAGATGGACTCTTGGGGTGCTGGTCCTAGAAATGGGGCACATCTCAGAGGAGAGCTAAGGTGGATGTCCTTGACTTTCAAATCACACGAGCCATCTGTCATTGTGTTTCCGAGAGGGTGGCTGGGGAAAGACGCTGAAGTTCCACCTTTTTGACTGTTGAAAACTCAGTATCTCTTCTTTGTAGAAGATTGGAAGTACACAGAACAAAGAACGGAGTAGAAACGGTCTCCACTTCTGTATTGCACTGAGAAAACCATGACTAATTTCTTCCAATATTGACGTGATTCCTTGCTTACTGTTCTGCAGCGTGTGCTTTTTACTAATTGTGAAATTTCAAGCCTGCCTTATCATTTATCTATTCTTTTGTGTGTATGCGTGTGTGTGCGTGCGTATGTGTGTCTGTGTGGTGTATATGTACCATGTATGTATGTGCATTCCAGTGTGCATATCACCTGTGCATGTATGTGGAGACCAGAGGAGTGTTTTCCTCAATCATTCTTCCACTTTAGTTTTAAAATTATTTATTTATTTGCTTATTTATTCATTTAATCAATTAATTAATCAATTAATCAATTAATTATGTGTGTGTATCAGAGGGCACTATGTGTTCCTGTGGTGACTTAAGGTATCATTCTGGATGACTTCTACCTCCTTGCTTCACTCTGGGATTTCCCAGGCTCTGCTCACCAGAGCTGGAAGTGCAGGCTGCCATTTCTACCTGGCACTTTTCTGTGCGATTCGGGATCCTAACCCAGGACCTTCTGCTTGTGACGCAGACTCTTAACCCCTGAGCCATCTCTCCAGCCCCACCTTATTTTCTGACAGGGTTCATCACTGAATGTGGAAACTTATCAATGCTACTGGAGTGGCTGGACAGTCAGCCTCTGGGATCCACCTGTGTTCACTCTCCCGGTAGGATTAGGGGTACAGGCCAAGTCTTCGGCTTGGGTGTGGGGTTTCAGACTTAGGTGCCTGGGCTTCTGCAATAAGCATTTCACAGGCCTGGCTCATTGCAATTTAAAATTTTTTCATTCTGACCAAGCACATTATACTTATTTTCTTTGGCACATATAGGTGTGTATGTGCGCGCGCGTGCAGTGCGTGTGTGTGTGTGTGTGTGTGTGTCTGTGTCTGTGTCTGTGTGTCTATGGAGGTCCATAGGTGATATCAGGAGTCATCCTGGATTGCTCTATCCTCTTTTTGCTTTGCTCTGGGGTTTCCGAGGTTCTGCTTCCTAGGATCAGAAGTGTAGGCCACCACTATTTCTTTCTGGCATTTTTACATGAGATCTAGGGATCTGAACTCAGGTTGTTCTGCTTGTGAGACAAAGGCTTTACCCCCTGAGCCATCTCCTCAGCCCCCTCTGGAGCTTTTGGTGTCAGAGCTAAGGAACCTCGCCTAAGCCTGCTGCCGGAAGATGTGCTCTTGGTTTCTTCCAGGAGTTGGATGTATCCGGCGCTTCCTTTAGGCCCCTGCACATTCATATAGTCTCCCTTTCGTAAGTTTCACGCTCATCTGCTTTGCTCATTTTCTGACTGGGCCATTCTTTGTCTTCATTGATTTTTTCAGGATAATTGATAAGTGGAGTGCTGGCGCTCCGTCTTACTTGCTGAAATTTAATTTTCTCGTTTGTATTTTGCCTAATAGTTTTGCTGACGGTGCAAAGAGGCTCTTTGCAAGTTATCTTGTAAGCAGCCACAGAGGGGTTGAGTCCCAGGTGCAGGGGATTCCTCCTGGGCAGGGGGAGGACAAGCATTTGTGTCTGGGTTGGTGGCTGCATCACAGGCCTGTGCTTGTAGGATTTCCTGGCACTCAGACAAAGAGCCTGGAATCTTGGTTTAGAAGAACTGACGAGGGATGGACATGTGGAGACACGGTTAGAAATTCAGACCTGCCAACACATGTCCTATGTTTCACATTCCTTTGTCAGCAACCCTAGGTCAGGTTCTTGATCTCTTTTGGTTTATTTTTATCTGCAAATTCAGGATGAGGATCTCTAGCTCACCAGGTTTCTGGAATGAGCCATGAGGCCCGTGAAGATGTGTCATGCTGAGCGTGTGACTGTCTTTGTCTGTTGCTATAACAAAACACCTGAGATGATGTTCTTTATACAGAACTGAGGTTTATCTGGCCCCTCATTCTGGAGGCTGGGAAGTTCACGGGGCTCACACTTAGGGAGCGTCTCCTGCTGAGTTGTAACGTGGAGGAAGTATCACTTGATGTCTTAAATTTCTTTTCCTGGTGCTTTGATGAAACACACGGACAGGAGTAACTTCAGTGAGAAGGGGTTTATTCTGACTCACAGTTTAGGGGTGCTCCGTTAGGGTGGGAAGTCAAGGCAGCAGGAGATGGCAGCAACTGGTCACATCATGATAACAACCAGGAAGCAGAGCTTGAATGGATTACTGCTCTCTAGTGCCTGGGTTGCTTTCTTTCATTTTATTCTGTCTCTTTCCCCTCCAGCCCTTGCCCAGGGAATGGTGATGCCCTCCAGTGGGTGGGGCTTCCCACCTCTGAACATGATCAAGTTAATCCCTACAGGGATGTCCGGGGGTTCTGTCACAGGGATGACTGAGGCCAACCAATCCATGTGGCAAGACAGGGCAAGCACGCATGCAAGCTTGAGCTTCTCCTTCTCTGCATGCAAAGTCACCAACAGGATCATGGGATCATTCTCGATACTTCATCTGCTCCCTGTCACCTCCCACAAGGCTCTCCACCAATACTGTTAATGTATGAATTTCTAATTAAGTTTCCATTCCATGATCCTCTGGGACAACACATTTAAACCATAACCCTAACATGTCAGGAAACCTAAAAATATTCCATAGGAAACCTGGAAATGTTACAACACGAGCTTACAGAAAAACACAAAGGTGGTTTTGCTGATTGATAACCTAGCATGTAGAAGGGCAGCGTGCCCACCTCATGTGGGGAGCATCTATCTACGTGCAGGAGGGGCTATTGTTGCAGTCTGCCTGCATAGTTGCTGATAAATGACATCACACAGCTTAAGGGAACAAGGAGTTTACTTTCTTACAACAGTCCGGTTACAGTTCTTAGTCCAGCTTGACGGAAGAGCACGCACCAACACCAGGGCTGAGGGAACTGGCCACCATAACAGCTGAGAGATGGACAATCCTTACTTGCCAGACCAGCGTGTCTGGCCAAGTATACAGAAGGATGCCCACCCTCTCAACCAGCTCTCTGTGATTTATCCAGGGCCTAATCCCACCCACCATGGGCTGGGTCTTCCCCAGCAGCTAGACAATCTCCTTCAGGTTTGCTCTGGGCTTAACTCAACCATCAACTCTCTACAACTGTGCCCAGAGCTCAAACCCTCAAGAGTCAAAGTTGACACCTGTGCTTAACTATGACAGCTATGCTGTCACTAGGCTTGGGCCACGGGATGATATCAGGGCTGAGACCCTCTCATCAGGATGGAGCCTTGGAAAAGATGGTATCTTCTGAGACGGTGTAGACAAGATAAACTCAAACACCTAGAAGAACAAGCAAACACACAAACCCGCCCTCAGGCAGAGGAGTTTGCTTCTCTCTGTCCCTAGAAAGGGGGAAGCCCTCCATGAATTCATAGTTTGATCCTTCTGTTCCTTGAGAATACTGCAATTATATGCAAACACACATATTTGTATGTGATAGTTAATCCTGGGTGTCAACTTGACCACACCTGGTATTAACTAAAATCAGCTGTCAGACCACCTGAAGAGATTATCCAGATCAATACATTTACAATACAAAGACCAGCCTCAGATCAGACTGGAATCTCCCAGTAGCAGACCAGATAAAAGAAACCATAGAACAGGAAATTAGGAAAAAGAGAGACTCTCCAGGAATGCTCCAGCCATGTGGATATCTGTCATGATTTAGCCTGCCAACTTCAGCCACCAGCCATGCCACCTCCACCGTGAAAGACTGTATCTCCCCTCTGGAACCCTAAGGTGAATAAATTTCCTTTTCTACCTTAAGTTATTTGATTTTGGGTGTTCTCTCACAACAATAGCTAAGAGTAACCATTACAATATATGCATTTACATATAATTATATGATACATACACATGCAGAAATATGCATGCACATGCATACATATATATGGCTTATATCATGTAAGTATATATGCATTTATATACATGCACATTATGAATATATACATGCATACATACTTACATATATGATATACGTGTGTCATATATGTATATATACACATACACATATAGGTGTATACACAATACACATGTATGATACAAACTGCTGAATTATTAAAAATACATACATATATGCATATACATATGTGTATATGATACAAAGAGTTCACAATTGTTGACACGCTCAGTGGAATGCTCAGCATGAATGATACAGCTGAAGCACAGATTGATGCCCAGAATCCCCCAGCTAAGAAATAATAAGCACCAGTCTTGGATGCTTCTTTTCTGGAGATATTGGCTGAGTCTGGAGGAAAAGACGCAGCTCTGACAGCCAGAGCATTGGTACCCAGTGCCAGAAAAGGATAAAGCAACATAGTCGACAAAGAACTCACAATGTCTGATCTGGGCTGACTTCAGGATGTGAGTTTGGGTCGCGTTAAGAGACTCAATTAATGTAATTTACTCCACCAGATGATGAAAGGAGAAACCGCTTGTCATCGCTCTAGCATACGTAGAGAAGGCTGCTAAAATGGATGCGCCAAAGACAAGAGGAAAATCGCCCTCAGTTTGATCTCAAAATCTTCTAAGAAACTTCACATTCAGTAGGAAATTGAGGGAAGCATCTCTTAAGATCAAAACCAAGAACGTGATATTTACGGTTGCTGCTTTCAGTCAGCGCTACGCCGGCAGTCCGAGATGGCGCTATAAAGTAAGAAAATAAATAAGAGCCTTAATGTTAGAGAAGGGGAAAAAAAGTGTTAAAATTCCCAAATGGCATGAGTATTTACATAGAAAAATTCAAAAGAACGCACAGATAACTTATTAGCAAGAACAGAACAGAGCTCTGTTCTTCCACAGGATTTAATATACGAAAGTAAATTGCATTTGCAATAGGCAGCCACCAATGAGCAGAATGGGTGATAAAACACATAGCATTTGTAATCGCACATATAAAAAAATCTAAATCTAAAGGCCTGTGAGATCTTTAAAGGAAAAAAATGGTAAAAACGTTATTGGAAGAAGTTAGCAGAATCATAAAAGGGTACTTTATGTCTGTGGATAAGAAAGCTCCATTTCATAAAGCTGTGGGCTCTTTCCCAAATGAATCTATAGAATCAATGGTGTTCCTAGTAGTGTGTGTGTGTGTGTGTGTGTGTGTGTGTGTGTGTGTGTGTTTGTGTGTAACTCGGTGCCAATGCTAAATTTTATGGACGAATAAGGGTTAAGAATAGCCATGACGCAGATTAAGAAGTAACACGAAAGAAAATGCCTCACTTCATGCTCCTAACAGATAAAAGCTAGCTGGGTGAAAACCATGATTAATCTGTGTTCATTAAGAGAGAATGGCCAAGGGAAGGACAGCCAGGGGTCACCCTGCCTCCGGGAGACATAAAGGCAATGGGGGGCGGGATTGAAATAAAAAAGTGGCCATCTATCATAAGACGTTATTGGAGAATAGATGTGGGACTCGGTATCAGAAAACAGTGTTTTGAAATATACACAAAAGAGAAATATATAAAAAGAAAGCATTCATAAATTTGATCACATAAAAAATATGGGCCTGGGACATAATTCAGTGAGTAAAGATGTTGCTGCCAAATCTGATCACCTGAGTTAGATCTTTAGAGCCCATGAGGTGGAGAAGAGAATTCCCACAAGCTTTCCTCAGACCTCCCCATTCTCTCTCTCTCTCTCTCTCTCTCTCTCTCTCTCTTTCACACACACACACACACACACACACACACACACACACACCCCAAACAAATAAATAAATACAAAAACAATTTTAAAAAGCAAAACCAGCTTGTATAAAGATAAGAAACCAATAGAGAATTGAAGTATGTGTCACATGGGGGATTTTTGCAGCAATGAAAGGGGCACAATGGTAAAATGAAGTCTGTGAATTTCGACACATGCATCGACATGAATGAAGGAAGAAATGCAGCTGGAAAGCAGAGAAGCAACTTGGAGGAGCAGTCGCAGGGGTTAAACATCAGTCACCAGACTGAAGAGATGGCCAGGTCCCTGAGCATCCTCAGAAATGAAGTGAACACAATTATGGCATCACAGCACAGAATCTAATGGTAAAAATATCAATAACAGGAAGAGAGGGCGAGGAAAAAGCAGCCAGAATGTATGTGTTATGTATGTGTCTAAAATTGGCAGAGCAAAGTTAATTAACAAGATATCAACAATATCAATTGTTGGTGAGTTGATGGCATGGTAACAAACTTTAATTAAAAATACTTTCTTCCATGTTTATTGCATGTGATGTGTGTGTATACATGCATGTGTGATATGTGTATGATGTATGTATGAATGAGTGTGATGTGTGCATGTATATGTATCATGTATATGGTGCATATGTTTGTATGTGATGCATATAAATGATGTATGTATGTCTATATGTGTGTGTGAGATGCATGTGATATGGGGAATGTATGTGTATGCATATGTATGTGTGATTTATGTATATGTATGTGTGATGTATGTGAGCTATGTGATGTGTGTATGTCTATATTTATGATGTGTGTGGAAGTCAGAGGACAGCTTGCAGGAATCTGTCCTCTCTGTTGTGGATTCTGGGGATTGAACTCAGATCATCAGACTTGGCAGCAAGTACCTTTTACCCACTGGGCCATCTCCCCAGTCCACACATTTAATATTTATGATGAGTTATGATAAACTTGTAGCCACAGTGGAAAGCAATCTGGTATCCTCTCATAGAAGTGAAAATATTTCTACCCAATATTGGGGCGATGAACCAGCTCCATAGGCTTGTATTGTGACCGCGTGTTTTTGAATGTTCAGTGGAGATATGTGCAGCGATATTCATGTGCATGTTTCATGCATTAGCTGAGCCTCTGGAAGAGAGATGCCAATTTCCAGCACACGATGAGATTCCAAGCAGCAGTGAAAATGAACCGCTGAGCTATGCAGCAGCACAACGAACAAACAGAACAGCAAACATTCGATGAATAATACCCGGCGATTCTATTCATGTCAAGATTCCAAAACACGAGAACTCAGCAGCGGACTGTTTATGGGTAGGACAGCGGTGTAGTGGTGGAAACAATGGAGAGCAGGGGAGGGGTAGGAGAGGTGTCTGGGAGGAAGGGAGAAGCAAGGAGAGAGGGGGAGGGGTAAAGGAGGATCATGCCTCCCCAGAATTTCCCAGTGGCCTCTCCTTACTGGCTGCAGCTCCTACTTAGCCGACAATCACCACCTGCTTTCTGTCTCTGTAGATCTCTATTCATTTTCTTTTAAATCTGAATACTAATGAGATAACGGGAGCGTATCTACGGCATCTGCCACGGGCATATGTGCATGTTGGTGTGCGTGCACACATGTATGTATGTACTTACGGGCTGGAGATCCAGGGAATTGCCTGTCTCTCACTCTCCAGGGTTGGTATTACAAGTGCAGGACCCCATGCCTGGCTTCTTTACATAGTGCTAGGGATGGAACTCAGGTGTTCTTGCTTGCAAGGCAAGCACTTGTCAGACAGCCACGCAATCGGCCTGTATCTGCCTTCTTGCATCAGAATAACCATTTTAAGATTTATATAGAGATGAGGCCTTTGTTGCTTTCTTATTCCTCGAGGTGGATGAAAGTCCCAAATGATTTGTGGGATCTAAGGAAGTTCTCTGTAGCTTATATGATTCAGGTTTTCTTGTGTGTGTGCGCGTGCATGCGTGCATGTGTGCGTGCGTGTGTGTGTGTGTGTGTGTCCCTCTGGAGGCCCAAGGATGACTTCAGGAATGATCCTGAATTGCTCTACCTCAGTTTTGCTTTGCTCTGGGGTTTTCCAGGCTCCGCCTTCCAAGTCCAGAAATGCAGATTGTCACCATCTCTGCCTTATGTTTTTACATGGGATTTAAGATCTGAACTCAGATCCTTCTGTGGATGAGGCAAAGGCTTTAACCCCTGAGCCATCTCTCCAGCCCAGTCATTCAATTCTTCTTGCATTCAAATTGTGACTGTCATGTACAGTGTCACTGTGAACCTGCAGGTCTGGGTTTTGTCTGGGGGGATTCTTTGATTTCTCTGGGTTAGACATCTGAAATTGGAAGGGAGTCTTACATACAGTTTTATGCCTCTATTTTTTGAGGACTGGCTACACTTTCTTCTAAAGTGGCTACTATCTCACTTCTCACTCCCATCAGCGATGTCAAAGAATTCCAGTTTCTAGAGCTAAGGAGACAGTTTGGTGGCTAAGAGTATTTGCTATACATGGGAAAGCTCTGAGCTAGAGTCCTCTGGTGTGGCTGAGAGCACCTGTAACCCTGGGATTGGTGGGAGGAGGCAGGTGGATCCCAAGGATTTTCTGGCTAGCACCTTGCTGAAATTCTGAGCTTTCAGGTTCAGTGAGGGACCCTGTTTCAAGAGAATGATAGCGTTAGAGAGTGGGAGAGGAAGATACCTGATGCTTCCCTTGGCCTTCGCATGTGGTCTTACAGGTGTGCCCCGCCCAACATGTGCACATACCACACAGACACAAATGTGTACACACTATACAGACACAAATGTGTGCACATGCACACACACACACACGCACACACACATACACACATAGAGAATCTGCTTTCCTCACATACTTGTCAATACTTGCTATAGTTTGCATTATTTACTATTTCCTTCTGATCCATGTAAAGGAACCTCATGGAGCTTCGGATTTGTTGTCCTTTTTGATGATGTTAAGATCTTCCCATATTGTCCGTATTTTGGATATTTTGCAAATGTCAACATTTCAGTCACTACATCTTGAAATGCTCTTCATGGTGTGCTTCAGGGATTCTGGGCTTACGTCTGCCAGTCCTCAGCCCACAGATAACTCATTTCGTTTGCTTTCTGAATCTCAATGCTAAAAGTGACTAGCTTCTAGCCTGTGATATCACCAAACTGCTCTACTGGTCTTTCTACTTTTTAATATTTTACTTGGCTGTGTGTGTGTATGTGTGTGTGTGTATGTGTGTGTGTGTGTATGTGTGTGTGTGTGTGTGTGTGTGAGAGAGAGAGAGAGAGAGAGAGAGAGAGAGAGAGAGAGAGAGAGAGAGAAGGTGCATACATGATACATGAGTGAGAGAAGGTGCACATGCGATGTATGAGTGGAGGTCAGAGAACAAGTTTCTTTCCACCATGTGGACTTCCAGGGATTGAACTCAGGTCACCACTTTTGCAAGCAGGTACCTCACACTCTGAGTGACTTTGCTGGGCCTTCTGGTTTCTTGTACTGCTAGCCCACCCCACCCAATGTACTTTTCATCAGATCCACTTTAGCTTTGTTCTGTAGAAGTCAATTCTGTCTTTTTCCATATTCCATATGGCTGCACACCTTCAATCCCACCTGCTTTTATGCACCCTACAAACACTAGGTACTCAGCAGCCAGTGTATCTGCAGATCAGAACCTACTGGCTCCAGATTGACCGACCATCAAACATCACCACCTCTAAATTCAGAGAAGAAACATCTGCAGCAAACAGAATCTCACGACTCCACCAGACACAGGAGTGCTAGAGGCACACACCAGAGAAATCAATCTGACTCTAGATGCCCAAGTCACCCAGCAAACACACAAATCACTCACACACACACACACACACACACACACACACACACACACACACACACACTTCCTTCAACTACTCTTAAATTTTCTTCTTGAATGTGGTTACATTACTTGAATCCTGTCTGATGTTTTTGGCTCTTACATATAAGCTTTCTTAGATGGGACAAGAAGAAGGTTTAGTCAAGGGCTAAATTTAGTTCACCCCTGAGTCAAAATCCTTCAACTCACTCCCCAAGCGTTCTGCTTTTACCAGCTTTTCTGATGATGACCCTCGTGGCCCCACGGGTCTCCCCAGTACCCTCTGCTCCTTCACGCTGGTCTCGGCCCAGCCTCGGGAAAGATTTCTGTATTCAAAAGCTAATCAGAAATTGAGTTGAAGATTCAACTTCGAATATCAGTTGCTGTCAATACTCTTCTCTCTCCGATGTTTGTCCTGATAACTCTTTTCCCTCGGGCTTTCTGGACTCTCAGCTCCATCTTCGTGCCTGGCATCACCCAAGGTCACTGCCTTGTGCCTGAACGTGTCTGCCGGTCTCTCAGCAGTGAGCTGGGACAGTAATAGGGCACACCTCATCACTGCCTGTGTCTCAGAGGCCACCCATCTCTTTTATCCAAGACCTTGACTAGCATAACTGTAAAAGGGACTTAAAGTGTTGCAGCTAAGAAGGTAAATTTAGATTCTGTATCTCTCTTGCTACTTTTTATTTTCCTGAGTGCTGTCACTCACACACTGAGAAAGCAGAAAGGGGTGACAAATTAGGTAGGAAGAGACAACCCATCATTGGCTGCAGACACAATGATTCCAAGGAAACATTCAAAGGCCACACAATCATATTAATAACAGATGAAAGAGATGAGCAAGTTGTTGAATCCATGATCAATGCACAGAAAAAAGAAATCAATGGTGCTCTTAAACGCCAGCCAGAAACAATTACAAAGAGTAATTACAAAGGTTCAGTGCATCGCTGCAACAAAAATTATAAATTAGACTGTAATATATCTATCAGAGGGTTATGTATACTTCATGGAGGAAAATAGGGCATCCTACTAAAAGAAATGGGGAGACCTGAAAAAAATGGGAAAGTCACATAAATGGGTAAGAAAATTCCAGCTGAGATGTAGTCTTCCACATGTTTATATATAAATTTATAAGGATGCTATAAGATTCATTATTTTAAAAACATTTTGTTCGTGTGTGTGTGTGTGAGTGTGTGTGTGTGTGTGTGTGTGTGTGTATGTGTGTGAGTGAGAGAGAGAGAGAGAGAATGTGGGCTTCCAGAAATTGATCTCAGCATGTCTCCCTTATATGCAGATGCTAGTAGCATTGAACCTTCAAAATGATATACTCCTAAATAGCTGTAAACTAGAAAGGAATATAAGTTGGGGAGGGGGGTAAGGAGGAGGAATCTAAAAGAGGAGGAAAAAAAGAGGGTAAGAAGGTGGAAAGGGCAATAATGGGGACAGGCAGTAAGCAATGGAATGGGGGACAGGAGGAAATGGGGGAGTAAAAATCAGCACCAAGCATGTAAAATATAGCCATACAGAAATCTTCTACTTTATAACAAAAAGTAAGTGAGTAACAAAAAGACTCAAACTACATACCCTACACAAGAGAACACAGAGAGCGGAAGAGAAGAGAAAACAGAATTTGCCCTGAGATGTGCCCATCAGAAGCCATGGAGGATTGGATGAGTTTCCCGGGACCAGAAATATGATATGTCCATAGAAGCTATTGATACAGAGGCCTCAAAGACCCCAAGAACTAAACAGGCACTTGCCATCACTATTGGTTGCCCTCTAGAACCTGATAGTGAGACCCAATTGCTGAAGACACCACACACAATGATCATAGGATATGGGGAAAAAACAAGTTGCAGTGGATATGGAAACTTCTCTCTTGCTAGCTAGCTGTGTGATACCAGGAAAGAAAAGTGATCACCAACCTCATGCGGTATGAATGGCTGCAAGCTATGATAGCAGCAACTCTGGTAGGAGTCCAGCGGTGTAGTAGCGGCATGCAGGATACAGGAGTAACCAATTGCTTTCTGATTGACATTTAGGCCCATTCCATGGCTCAGAGCACATGTCTGGTACTGCAAATCTAGTCAAATACCTGTAGAAGGAGAGACCATAGGCCCTAGGTGGGAACAAACTTCCTAGTGTTAACTATGATTTGATAATAAGTTACCATCTAAACACTTACCATTATACCCTTAAATCAGAAAAGCACTCAGTATTTAAGCAAGAAGTATCCCTTTGCCATGGAAAATGTGCAATGTAGAGGACCACAACTGGCCAAAATGCAAAGGGAAAGTGGCTGTGATAGTATTCGGCCTTAAACAGGATGTAAAATCACCCCCAGGCCAAGGCTGAGGGAACCTTGTAGAAGGTAAGAATGTAAGAGCCAGCGGGTGGGAAGAGGCACTGCCAGACAGTATTATCTGATCATGTCAGGTCTGCCATACTCAAGAATTCAGTGCAGTGATGTCTACTTTCACTAGACCTTCACAATAGATGGCCTATCAGTATTTTGCCATAGGGGAGGGAGTATCTCAAGAGATACCTTGTCACCTTGAGGGACTGAATGGGACAGGCAAGGGGGAGATTTCTTTACTCCACAGCTTGCCCCATGGTGGACCATCCACGCCCCTGCTGGTGTCCAGGTACGTGCCAATGCAGGCATCCTGGATGGAGCCCACCCAATGGATCATAAAAATAGAGGGACATAGAAGCAGGAAGGAAACTGCCTGGAAAGGAGACCAAGTGGGGTGGGATTGGAGGAGGTTGGGTCGGTTGTTGGGGATGACGACCACTTTATTTTTTTGTATTTTTAGTGAAAGTTTCAAAAAGTAAAAAATGAAAAATATTCATTATTATTAATAAAATAATGCACCAACATAATACAACATATACTTACTTAAAACAAAAATTAAATAAAACATTATAGCAGCAAAACATTTTAATGGAATATCATATAATATATATTACAATATATAATATATTACAATATAAATGATTAATAATTAAATAGTAAATCAATATATTATGGTGATATACATTAAAATGACAATATAAATCAATAAAACATAACATAATAGTATGACATTATCAATAGATGACATGAATATAATATAATAAAATTAAACAACATAATGATAGATTAATAGTAAAGTGATCTAATATAAGAATATGCAATTAAATTAAATATAAATATAATAATCAGTATTCAATATTAGTAAAATAGCAAATTAACTTTATATAATATAGTAAAATTTAATGCAATATAATAATATAATAAATTTTTAATGATAGCTATTTAATATGATAATATAATATAATATAAATAGATGTGCATTATTGGTAAGATATTGGTATAGCAATAAAATATATTGGTAAGTTAATATGACAATCTAGTCAAGTTAAATAAAGTAGAAATCAAATAAGATATATTACAATAATGGAATGCTTAAATAATAATATAATAAATCAGTAAATAATGTGTTTATTTACTGATTACTCTTCTCTGCTGCTATGAGACACTATTCAGGCTCAAGCAACTTAAAGGGGAGAAAGGGAGATTTGTTTGGCTTTCATTTCCAGAGGAGAGATACAGTCCATTATGGCAGAAAAGGCATGACTGGCTGGCAGAAGCTGCAGGCAGCTGAAATCACTGAAGACATCGTGGAGGTTATAGCAATTAGTCTGCATGGTTGCTGATAAATCACCATCAAACAGCTTAAGGGAACAAGGGGTTTATTTTCTCTTATGATTGTCCAGTTACAGTTCTCAGTCCAGCTTGTCAGGAGAGCTCACACCAACCCCAGGGCCGAGAGAACTGGCCACATCATCTCCTCATAACAGCTCAGAGAAGGAAGATCCTTACTTGCCAGACCAGCATGTCTGGTCAAGTGTACACAAGGATGCCAGTTTCTCAACCAGCTCTCTGTATTTTATTCTAGGGCCTAGTCCCACCCACTATGGGCTGGGCCTTCCCCATCAGCCAGACAATCTCCTGCACGTTTGCTCTGGGCTTAACTCAACAACTAATTCTCTACAAATGTGCTCTGAGCTCAAACCCTCAACTGTCAAGTTGACACCTGCGCCTAACCATGACAGAGACTGAGAGCCGGCTGCTGCAAAATGCAAGCCTCACCCCTTGTGACGTGCCTTCCTTTAGCAAGACTCCACCTCCTAAAGGTGCCATGACTCTCCCAAACATCAACTAAGGAAGGATTCGACCACATGAGCCATGGGGGACAACTTACACTCAAACCATGACAGTGATCAAATTGGATAAACATGTAAATTGAATAAATATAATAAGCTAATAGGCAACATGATTTCGATGCTACTATTTTGGCTGGGCATCACAGAATGATCTGTTATACTCATATGGAAAACAGGCCCCACATGAGAAAGAAGCATGAAGGAGCCATGCTGTCTCTTGGGGACCACATGTTCCTGGCTGCAGTGTCCTGGAGCACTAAGTACGGGGAAGAGTAAAGTGGAGGGAACACATTGGGTAAGTAAGTCAAGAGCTAGAAGGGACACCATGATGTGACACAGGTGGCCAGAAATTGCTTCTTGCTCGGGGACCAAAGGACAAGGAAAGTGGCTGGCGATGTGTGCTAAGCTAGTGGTGAGAGTCCTCCTTGTGAGTTCAGCGTTGGGTTGGGGGGAGCAGGCTGGTGTCTCTGAAGGCAATATGGGCCCAGCAGATAGCTCTGCTGGGGCTGGGAACATGAACATCCCAGCCAGAGTGGCCAGGATGGGGAATCACCAGCAGACACAAAGGACCCAGGAGCCCTGGCTCCTACCCAGTGCCCAGTCTATTTCCACAGCCAATCACTGGCCAGGCAGGAGCTGGTGTGCAGCCCCCAGCTCCACAGTCACACAGAAGAGCCTGCTCCCTGCCAACACGCAGCAACTGGACATCTGAAGTGTCATGCACGGTGAAGCCATACCTCAGACATGGGATGGACAAATTAGAACTGCGGTCCCAGCCCACTCAGAGGCAGCCACTAGAGATGAGGATGCTACTACCGACAAGCCAATGATCGCTGCTGAGTCAACCTGCCATTTCCGTGGAAAGAGATGCAAGTCAAATGCCGGACTTCATGCTTCATAAGCAAATGTATTTCAGGTGTATTCAAGTCACATGCGTGGAAAGTCGGGGATGCAAAGCTTTCAGAAGAAAGCCTTGGAAGACCTGTTTGCATGACGTGGTAATGGAGAAAACGATCTGAAACAGAACAAACGAACCAAAGCCACAAAGGAAAACGCTACTTCTTACTGCTATATCAAATTAAACTTCCTTGTGATGACACACTTCTTCCTTCTGGAGAGTACAGTGTCCAGTAGTGCTTCAGGCATGCCATATAAAAAGTATAATAAGGGAATCATACCCAGAATGTTCACAAGATCATTAGGACCCGAACAACCCAATAATGATGAACTTCATCAAATCACTAATTTAAAGACAACCCAATGTTCAACAAATATTAAAAAAAAGTTCTCAATGCAACTGCTGAGTCTAGTCAGGGTAGATCAGCGAGCTCTGTGTTGAGTTTCTCAGACTGACAGAATCATTAGATCTGGCATTGCATATGCTGGTGAGGAGACGGAGAGGTAGAAAATCGTTTCTCTGCTGTGAATATTAGGAACTGAACCGCGATGGGTGGCAAATCACCGTTACCCAGTGATTTGAGAATGCCCCGTTATTTTAGTTTGTAACCGCAAGAATGTGAAAACCAGCCACATTGACTCATTAAGGAATGGTAAATTGCAGTTTATTCAAAGCAGGATATGGTATTCTAGTTTAAATGAATGAATGAGATCTATGTGAATCACTTACAAGATAAGTATAAAAAATAGGCTGGAGAGAAGAGAGAGTTTTCAAGGAATGTTGCATATAAAAACTTTCAGCATAGCACGTTATGCATGCAAATGTATGTAGATGTATGCATGTATATATAATGTGCAATGTAGCTTATGCAGATATACAAATGCCATGAATGCAAACATGTCTGTGGTTCTTTCATAGAAAATAAGAGCAAGGGGTACTGATGAAGGGGGTTTATCACTGTAAAGTTTTGTTTCTTCATACAGAGAGTTTGAAAGTAATACAGGAAGATATTAACATCTGCATAATCTTGGAAAAGGCTACTACATATGTGTCTCTGTGTTGGAAATGTTGCACAGATAGAAGAAAAGAAAGAGTAAGTGAGATAAGATACTCAAAACACTATGGTCACATTAGACTATCATTATTATGACAGAGAGAGAGAGAAAGAGAGAGAGAGAGGAGAATGTTTACAGAGGTTAGAGGACAACTTTAAGAAGTTCGTTTTCTCCTTCTACTGTGTAGGCTTTGGATATTGAACTCAGACGTTCTGACTTGGCAGTGAATGCTTTGACCCGTTGAACCCCACTTTAGCTGATTATCACTGTGATTGTTAAACCGAATGGTGAAAGTAATCTGTAGTTGGATCCAGAAGAATTTAAATGATGTATTGGATGTGTTTCTGTTGTCTGAAAGACATGTCTTACAGATTTCCTTAAAGTAAGTAGGCTTTCTTCTGCAGCCTGGAACCCTTTGAAGGTGAGATTCTCAACTTTCCTTGTGACCCAGGACACTGTGTTAGGTGGGCTCCTGCTGGTGAAAGTCCCCAGCAAGAGTTTGAATGTGAACTCAGGTTGCCTGGAGCATGCTCCTCTCCTTGGAGTCTCAGAGTCCTTAGCAACAAAAAGACAGGGAAGAGCAAAGCTTCCTCCCATGGTTGCTAGGAGCACTGGGGGTCAGCACAGAGTGTGGCTGCTGGCTGAAGGAGGCAGCTGCCTCTGGTCTGCAGCTCCTTCCCCTGAGTGGGTGTACCCCTTCCCCTCAGCAGATCAGCTGCTCCCTTGTCTTCACCTGAAGAACTGAATCTTTGCCACCCACTCTCCGTCCTCTGGTGGAGCACATCACACTCTGCCTCTAGAATGAACTCGAGACCTTTAGCTGGCCAGTTTGAGAATAGAAAGTAGTAGGATCTAGTGCTTCCTCCCTCCTTCTTCCTCTCTTTCTCTTTTTATTTTAGCTTTGTTGCTTCGGGTGCATTTTGACTAAAGAGTCTACAACTTACCACTGAAAGAGCTAAGATGCTTGCTCCCTCAAGGTTTCCATCTTGCCATGAACTTTGAAATGACAGGTGCAACACCAACAGTCCCACAACAGGTTTCCTTTTCTCTGGGTCTGTATCATCCTCTACTCCCTGCCTAGGACACAGCCCAGTGACCTGTCTTCTTCAAGTTCTAGCTCAAGAGCGATGTGCAGACCCCTGCCCTGGCGGGGGGAATCACCTCCTAAGTCTCTCTTCCTGCGACTCAAGTCTCTTTCAAGGGATGGTCTTAGAAGGAGACAGAGAATGCCATGCCCTATTATTCTGGAGTGTCTCAGAGCTAGTCATTGATGAAGTCGTTGTGAATCTCTTATCAGGCAAAAATCTGGACCATACTGTAGTTTGAGGTGTGACAACCTGATGGAGAGCAGGGTGCTTGGCATGTATCTAGATGCTTTGGCAACTGGGCACACAGATGGAAAAGAAAGAACCCCACTGGATCTGTTCTCTGGCACTACTTGAAGTCACAGGTACAGATCTCTACAGCTTTCAGGATCAGCTTTACCTTATCTGACTCTGAGTGTCTGTCAAAGAGGCAGCTTGTTAACCAGTAGCTATAGAAGCACCTTTAATTGACTGGAGAGATGGCTCAGGGGTTAAGCCATTGCCTTACAAGCAGAAGGACATGAGTTTGGATTCCCAGCTCCCATGAAAAATTGCTGGGAGGAAATGGTAGTAACCGGGACTTTTGGTCCTGGAAAATAAAGCTTGGGAACCCAAAGCAATAAGGAGGTAGAATAATTCAGGATGATCTCTGAAGTCACCCTTGACCCTGCACCTCTACAGGTACACATAATCAAGTGCTGTTGTTTACACAGATACATAGACACAGACACAGATAGGAAAAAAAGAGGACCAGAGATCTTCAGATCCCAGGTAAAGTGCCAGGAGTTTGTGGTGGCTCGCCTGCAATCTTGACCTTGAAAGACGGAGACAGAATTTCAGAGCAATCTGCATAGCCAGACTAGACTTATCGGCAAGCTCTAAATTGATTAGAATCAGGTTGGAAGAGCAATCCAGGAAGATTCCTGATATCAACTTTGCGCCTACACACCACACACACACACACACACACACACACACACAGATGCACTTACACACATACACATGAAAATGGAAATAGAATAGGGAGCTTGGTCAAGAATAGTCTACCCCGTCAGGCTGTAGTGACGGTTAGTGGTAAACCAGACAGATGAGCCCAGGCCCTGGCACATGGCCTGCTGGCCTTTGAACAATGAAAACATTAAGCATTGTTATCACAATAGGTATGCTCTGCTGTGGATTCTCTGCGCTCGACTGTCCCCCAGATACAAAGAGAGGAAAGAGCCTGCATGTTAATCTGTGGAGAAGCCAGAAGGACAGGGCTGGAGAGATCCTACAAGGCATTTGTGTCTTCCCAAGAGGAAAGGGAAGGTGGAGGCTGTGTGGAGGAGGAAGATGTGGCTGGAAGGGGTGGAAGAGAAAGAGGCATGGAGATAAACATCCAAGAAGCCAGCAGGCATACCTTCCTCTTCTTTAATCTCTCTCTCTATTTCTGCCACTAAGTCCTGTGTTCTCTGGCCCAGTTCTTTGTGTCCAGGGACACAAGATCCTGTAAATCTCTGCATTACTGGCATGAAGTTTGGTTTACACAGAGAAAAGAGGTAGGCATAGCTCAGCAGTCCTGGACAGAAGGTAGTACCGCCCAGGGCAGATCTATCATCCCCTCAGCCTCACTTGGTTTGTTGAGTTGTTATAGGTTGTTGATCTGCTAAGTGCTGAGGGTGTAGCCTCACTTCCTGGAGAATTGCCCCCCTTTCTTCTCCCTTCCCTCACTTCCTTTCTACCCCTCCCTTCTTTTTCTCGTTCCTTTTCCTTCTCTCCTCCTGTCTTCTCTTCTGTCTTTCCTTCTCTCCTCAGTTTCCCTCCGTTGTGACACCTGAGTCTTCTGGGCTGGGGACCAGACAGACCCCACAGTAACCATGCAGGCTCCTCCTGTCACTGGGTAAATCAACCTAAGTGTGGAGAGTTAATTTGTCTGACTATAAAGTGCATTCAATAAGTGTAAAACAAAACTAATTGGTTCTCTTCCATACAAGTTTAATCATACCATAAAATGTGATCGATGCAAATAAAAACCATTGAGTGGGTTAAGTGTCCAAGATCCATATAGGGGAAGAATGATCCGTGGGCATAATGGCAGGAATCGAAATCCCAACACGTGTTCATGTCCGTATTAATCACTTCCCATGCCAGAGTTGACAGCAGCCTGGTTGGGTTGAAAGGAAACTGGAAATTTCTTTCTTTCCTGTGTGGATTGTGTGAGGGAGACAATTCCCTCATTGATTGTGGGCGGTGCGCCTCAGCTAATCCAGTCTGGCCAAAGCTACTGTCTGCAGCATTTGGGGTGTCTGCAGCTCAGGAGCTGTGCAGGTGCTGCCCCAGCTTTTCATTTAGTCGGGGTGTTGTTCTGGTAAGTGAAGACACTGGAGTCTGTGGGGTGATATGAGCTGGGGCAACCATTTGGAAGAACCAATATGCAAGGAACGCAGCAGTCTCTTTTGTGCACCATTTAATCTAGAAAGACAAAGTCTAGTGAGTTCAAAAAATGTCAAAGCCAGGCCCGTGTGCTCTGTTGCTACTCTGATCTAGAAAGAGAGGGAACGTCATCTCAGGGAAATCAGAGAGATAGGAGCAGAGTCTCTGTGTGAGCCCCCAGGCAGAAGGAAAGGGGTCAATACCAGCCATGGTACAGTTAGGCTGCCCACATGGAGAACAGCGGCCATGTTTGTCAGGGTTGTGGGGGGAGTTTGGGAGTCATAAAGACGGCACGTTAAAAAGATAAAATTGTTCCTTAGAATTGTTGAAGATTTTCCCATGTAAGACACATTGGGGTTCAGGTTCTCCCCACGACACCCTGGCCTGATCTTGTGTTGGTGGGTGTTTTCTTTGCGATGAGATCACGGATTCCGTTCTACAAGTGCTAACAAGAAATGGATGTTGTTCTTTCCCTCCCCACGAGAGAGCCCCTGTCTCCATTTCAGCTCCTTATGGGTGAGGCATAGGCATACACTTGACCAGTTCACCTCTGTCCGTGTGTGATGATTAATCTTGATTATCGGCCTAATGGGATTGGAAATTACCTAGTGGGAACTGGAGAGATGGCTCAGGCATTGAGACTCTGCCTTGCAAGCAGTTTGTATACTGGATCCCGTGATTTTTTGTTTTTGTTTTTTTTTTTTCAATGGAAAGCTGACAGACACAAAAAATAGTGGTCAAGTATTTGTTACTCTCAATTGTTAGTCAACATATTTTAAGATTCCTTTTTTTGTTTTCTTTTCCTTCCTTCCTTCCTTCCTTCCTTCCTTCCTTCCTTCCTTCCTTCCTTCCTTCCTTCCTTCCTTTCTTTCTTTCTTTCTTTCTTTCTTTCTTTCTTTCTTTCTTTCTTTTTCTGCTCATACAAACGTAATAGGAACCCCTGCCTCCCTCCACCCATGTTAAAAAACAAAAACAGAAACAGAAAACGCCAGACAGAAATGGTGATGGACTTCACTTTTGACTCTGGAAAGTAGATCCTGTGAAGTTCCCAGATCAAAGCAAAAAGGAGGAAGAAACAATCCAGGATGATTTCTGAAGTCACCCTTGGGCCTCCACAGGTGCGTACAGTGCCCTCTGACACACACACACACACACACAGACACACACACACACACACACACACAATCATCTTGGAAACAAGCCCCTCTGGACATGTCTGTAGGAAGCTTCTAGAATGGGTTAAGAGAGGTGGGAAGACTCACTTTGAGCGTGGACACTACCGTCCTATGGACCTGTTGGGACTTCTGAGTTAGATGGGAGACCAGTAGCTGCCTGTGTGTGAGTGAGCTGGTGAGGGAGACAGAGTAAGAAAACTTATAGTCCACGTCCCTAAGTTGGGAGGAGCAGGGGAAATCAGAAAGGAAGGGAAGGGATGTTGGCCAAGAGCAGGACAACAAGGCGTGTACCCCCCGCTGCATCATCTGCTGGTGAAATCTCACCCAGGGCAGAGCCCTCTTCTCCTGTGTACTTCCGGAGTTAGCAAGGCCGATCCTTGTCCTGGGCTGACGAGGAGGGCACGTCTGCCTACATACGTCATCTTGCTGATGGTATTTGAAAAGCTCTGGTAACTTGTTACCCCAATGTGAGAGGAAAACAAGGACAAGAACTTCTGTTAACAGGACAGAAGTCATGTCAACTTCCGGAACACCACCACTCATAGGAGGAGAAGCAGTGTTGGCATGCTTCAGCGGCCTCGAGAGGGGAGGGGCGATGGTCTAGGTGGTTTCTGTATTGCTCTGGTAGAAGGTTCACTTCGGCAAGATGGTTAGTGTTATCAACCTGATAGGATCTGGAATCACCCAGGATTTAAGCCTCAGGCACTCCTATAAGGGGTTATTCAGTCTCTGGGCATGGCTGTGAGGGATTATGTTAATTAGTGGGGAGACTCTCTGGAAATGTGAGTGGGGCGGTTCCCTGGGCTTGGGTCTGGAGCGAGTGAGCTGAGCACGGGTCTTTGTTCTCTGCTTCCTGATTGTGGCTATGCTGTGGCGGCTGCTTCAGCTCCTGCTGCTTTGACTTAACCCACCATGGGGGACAGAGCCCTAGATCTGGGATGCAGAACAAACCTCTTCTCCCTTAAGTTGCTTTTCTCAGGGTTTCTCATCACAGTGACAGGAACAGAAGCTGGGAGACATGGGTTCATCTCAAGAAACGAAGGTTTTCATGTGGTAGAAGTTCTTTCTACTCTAGGGGATGAAACTAGGACATGGACGCATATGGAGAAGTTCATATGGGGATACAGAGGAGAGAGAGAAAGAGAGAGAGAGAGAGTGAGAGAGAGAGAGAGAATATCCATAGATAATACACACATATGCACACAATTTACCCATTCCCAACCCTATAATAACTTACCTTCTCCATCTAGGTCCCACCTCTTAAGATTTCTAGAATTTTCCAAAATAGCACCACCATCTGGGAACCAAGCATTCAAACTGTGGGCTGTGTGGAACATTTCAATGCTTTTCTCCCTATTTTATTTTATCTCATTGTTTCCCATTTGATCTCTTTCCCCTTCCCAAAGCTTTCAAGTCTGTCTTCTCTTTCATGATGCAGTGAATAGCATCAGGGCTGCTCACAGGAACGTGTGTGGAGGGACTGTTTATAGGAACACGGGCACCTTACCAGTGGCTACACCACTGAAGAAAATGCCTCTCCGACCCCCAACAGCCATGAGCTCTCTGCAAACCGTTAGGGAGGGTGGGACCCTCTTCCCAACAGCATGTGGCACCTCCAATCTCATGCAGATCTGTGAGCAGTCACAGCTGCTGTGAGCTCGAGAGTTCAAAGGCCACGTCCTTCCCAGATGTCAGTGGTCCATGTTCCTTCCCTCCCTTGCTCCCTCCAACTCTTTCCTTTCTTTCTGTCCTGGGCACAGATGTCTCATATTCAAACCACACCAGGGCCCAAAGCAGAGGTGCCAACTGTGACCACAGGCAGCGGGCACCCCCAAGCAGCTCTGTCACAGTGTCCTTGTCTCTAGGATGGGCATCAGAAGACTTAACGCAGTAGATGGCAACAGAGAAATCGCAGGCTCAGGAAACACTGCACTGATGGATCCAACCTCTGATCTGCCTCCCAGGTGTTCCCAGGTATGTGTCAACACCCCGGCTTTCTCTCCTGTGCCCTGTGACACACACACACACACACACACACACACACACACACACACACACACACACACAATCATCTTGGAAACAAGCCTCTAGACATGTCTATAGGAATTTTCTAGAGTGGGTTAAGAGAGGTGGGAAGACTCACCCTGAGCGTGGACACTACCGTCCTATGTATGCTTCAGGTGTCAAAAGTAAGTTCTATGCTCTCTAGAAAGTCTGCATTCCCCTAGCTTCTGTGTTCATCCTGATCTGTGACCTGTTGGAAGCACCTGCTCCCACACCCATCCTTGGTGAGACTGGAGGCTTGTCGGTCTCTAGGGCACATTGTGGCATTTCACGTTTGCCAAAAAGGTAAATAAATCAGGGAATGAACGGAGGGCATGAACTACCTTCTCAAAGTCCGTGGGTGGAGATTCTATGGCAAGCTCATGGGGCTGTTTGTATTACCCAAGTTCCTGCTTCTGATTCTCATTCTGCTTCCTGGATTCTGTTTCCCTCTTTGTTGCCGCGGCTCATCTCCTTCCCTATGATTTATGGTCCCCTGCATCTCTTCCTGTTCAACTCATTCATTTGCCTGCTTTCAATAATTATTTAAGCTTTATTAGGTATTTATCAAGTAAACTGTCGGCTTCTGAAGTTTGCTTATTGTAGCCAGAGGTTTAGAAGGGCAATTTGTATGCATCTCAGAGCTCCTACAGCAAATCCTCTCTTTGGATTGAAATTATGATATGAACATGATGTTTTATGAGATAATAGAATGAGGATTCCGAGTCCTAGGGTTGGAGATATGAGGAAGGAAGAAGTGAGCAGCGCTGAGTGCTGCAGAGGGGGTGTGTGGCTTGTACTGGTGCGTGGAGGCGTTGGAGGGGGTGGAGAGCAGACAGATGACCAGTCTTGCTCAGGGGGTCTGAGCAAGTCACGAGGCTGAGCACAGGCAGGTGAAAATGCCACTGGGCCCTGTGGCTCCCTGAACCCCATGGAAGTGGAAGATCAGTCTGAGGCAGGATGTTGGAGGGATGCCATGGTATAAAGGAAAGCTGGGAAGACACAAGTCCAGTGAAGGCCGAACTGCAGCCGGACATTGATGTGCAGAACGCAGGAGAGAGAGGGCATGGCATGGTTCAGGAGACTGAGTCCCTCCCAGGGCCGGACCCTTAGGCTGGTCAGGGGCAATGCCACAGGACTGATGAGACTGAGGAAAGCTATTCCCTAGAGCTTTTGCATCTGATTCAATTTGCTAATGTCCTTGAGCATCCGGCATGCTATCTTCCGTGCTTGCTGTGATGGACAATTTCTATGGTTAACCTGGGAGTTATAGAGATTCACCATGGAAACACGCACCTTGTGGATTCCTGAGTGTGTTTCCAAGAGGGCTGAACTGACCAGGGCAGACACACCTTGTATGTGGGCAATGCCACCCCAAGGTTTGTGGTCCCAGACTGCACAGGAAGGGGAAAGTGAGCCATGCACCAGTATCCATCTCTCTCTGCATCTTGACAGTGGTTGTGATGTGAACTCCTGCTGACCCACCCCCGTTCCCCACAACCCAGTGTTCTGTACCCTTCAGCTGTGAGCCCAATAACCTTGTCTTTCCTTAAGTGGCTTTCCTCAAGTATTTTGTCACAGTGACCAGAAGTGTAACTAATAACTTTTCATAGGTAGAAACTGAAATCCCCCAAAGTTACTGAAGAGTGGAGTGCATATGAGAGAGCTGCTTACCTTGTCTGTCCAGCATTCATGCTGCCCCTTCTAGTAACAGCAGCCAGATTTTCTTTGGAAGCACATATCCTCCATCCAAGTCAGTCAAGGTGAGGCAGGGCTGGCTATGTCCCCAGCCTTTGGCAGGTGTAGCGCACTGGTGGGCGTGTGTCAGTTTCTTGGGTTCAGTCACTCTCCATACATAGCTTCCTCCTGATGCCTTCCACCCACGCTTCATTCTGGGGCTTTGTGGAGGATGGTCAGGGAAGAGAAAAATCTTCTTTATAGGGCTTGAAATAATGAGGAGAGGTAAGGTGTGCAAATCTGGGGTTGTAGGGAGTTTCTCTGTAGCCGAAGCCCATGCAGAGGGCAGACAAAGAAGGGAGAGAAGGCCTGAGAGCCCATGGTGACCCTCAGGTTTGGACCTAGCTGTCCTGCATGCAGTTATTATCACCATGGCTACCAGCCTTCTTGCAAACCTGGGCCTGTTTTTTCCAGGCCCATGAAACTTACAGAGCCTGGATCATTGCTGCTGTTATCGCCGTGGTCACAGTCACTACCAGTGTCTTACGTCATCTGGGTGGTGCTATCACTTGCAAACAAACCAATTTTTTTTTCAGTTAAGAATTCTCCTTTTAAGCAAACAGAATGAGTGGCTGTCTCTTCTCCCCTCCCTCCCCTTTCCTTCCCTTCCCTCTTCCTCTCATTTCCTTCCCCTCCATTCATCATTCCAGCGTTCTCTCTCCCATGCTAGCTCATGCCTATCTTCTTGAGTGGGCTGCTGGTCTCCTTTTGGGTTGCCTATTCTAGCAGGGGTTCAGGCCTTCCTGGCAATTTAAAGTGGCCTTTCCTTGGGCAGACCCACAGATAGGGACGCCCCCTTTCACCTGTCTAGCACTTGCCTCTAAGGTTCTCACTGCATGTAGTTATTTCTCCTGAATTCCCCGATGGTATGTGGGGGAATGTTGATATGTCAGTCACTGTGCAGGTCTGGTAAGGGTAAATCTCATTCCTGGCTGGCAGTGAACCTCCTCATCTTCAAGCTCTTGCAATCTTACCACCCCCAGTTCTTTTTTTAATTATTATTTTATTTTTCTAGTTTTACAAGCACATATCCCTGCTTCCCTCCATCCCCCTTCCCTCCCATCTTCCTCCCTTCCCTTCATCAATCCATCCTACTCCCTTCCACCCTCCTGCCTGTGTGCTTTTATGGACTCTGGTTTGTTTATTCCTGTGGAGGCTCAGACCTCTTGTGGCAACCCAAGTTGCCTCTCTTTGCCCCCCCCCCTGCTGATAGGAACATTTCCCTTCACTCATCCAGCTTTAGTCCCCGAGGTTTCCACTATATGTTCCCATCTCTCTTGAGTTCCTTCATACTCTATGGGGGCATATTGGTGTGTCAGTCATTATGCAGGTCTGGTAAAGACAAGTCTCACTGCAGTGAGTTCCTGAATACAGCAGTCCTGCCTTGACTGGAATGTTTTATCCAGTGCTGCCCACACTTCTGCAAGATTCTCTGAGCCTTAAGATGGGAGGAAGTTTATTTAGTCTGATTCCGACTGATTGCTTTAGGGACACCATTACTCTGCACTCTGGTTAGTCGTTGTTATCTATTTCACTGCTCTTCTATTGCACTAGGCAGTGTGTTGAGATATTTTCTTATCTACACCCATAATGAGAGGTGTTTAGAGGATAGTTTACTATCAGGTGGTTATGGTTAATATTAAAACAACTGATCCCATTTAGTGTCAATTTTCTTCCCTTCTACTATTGTTTGGACTGGTTTACATTTCTTGGATGTCGTTCCCTGTCATTAAGGGGGTTAGGAGGTTAGGGTTAAGTAAGCAGATAGTTGGTTATCTGGAGGCTAACCCAACTCCTTACTGTGTCTTATTCCTGTTCTTCCTTCTCCTTTAAGACTTTTCTTTCAAAAAAGTCTTCCTTAACTATTTGCTCATGCTTTTTTTATTTTTACTCTTTTGAGATCTTCTTCTGGCCCTTGGCTTGTGCTTCTTTGCATTTATGGATGTCGTAAGGGTTTCTGTTTGATCTTATTAAACTGCAAGATTTAATATTAGGAGCCACTTATAAAGGAGAACACATGGCATCTGTCTTTCTGCATCTGGGATATTTCACTCAGTATAATTTCTTCCAGCTCCATTTGCCATTTACTGGCAAATTTCATTAGTTCATTTTTCCTGATGGCTGAATAGTATTCCATTGCATAGATATACCACATTTTCATTAACCATACATCAACTGTTGGACACCTAGGCCGTTTCAATTTGTTTGCTATTGTGAGAACAACTGCTATGAACATGGTTATGCATACAACTGTGTTTCAGGATGCAGTGTTCTTTGGGAATATTCCCGGGAGTGATATAGCTGGGTGGGATGGTATTTCAGTTTTTAAGTTTTTTAGAAACCTCCAAATTAATCTCCAAAGGGCAACCAAACCAATCTTGATCACTGTGGTCATTCAGGTAGAGGGGTGAAAATGAAGGCAATGCTGACAGTGAAGATTTTGGATGTGTGCTGTGTGTCGCGCGCGCGCGCGTGTGTGTGTGTGTGTGTGTGTGTGTGTGTGTGGTGTCTGGATATGTATGCACTGCTGCATGTGCTCCTGGGAGTCAGATACTGAGATCAGAGCTCTTCCTCAATTGCTCTCTACTTTCTTTGAGGTAGGGTCTCTAACTGAACCACTGATTTGCCTAGACTGGGAACCTCTTATCTCTGTCTCCCTAGTGCTGGGATTGCAGGTATATGTGCAGGTATATGGCCTCTTAGCTCAGTGCTAAGGATCAGAACTCAGGTTCCCTTGCCTGCGCAGCAAGCCCTTTACCAACTGAGCCATCTTCCCACTCCCTCCCCATACTCTTCTATACTTTCTGGGTGATAACGCAGAGACCTTAGTCTGGCCCCTGGTACTCTGTCTACCAGGGGCATCTCCAAGTTCCCAAGGCAGCAGCTTCCTCAGAAACCTGTCCCTCTTGTCCAGGCTGGGCTGCCAAACTTGGGGGTATCCTGGGAAGTACTGGATCTGTGGGAGACTGCGGCGGCGGGGGAAGAGCAGCTTGGAGGAGGGCTGGAGAACTCCTGGTCCAACTGAGGCGTATAAATTGCCAGGCTGCTGCGATGCCTTTTAAATGTTTTGACAATCCTCAATCCATCAGAGCCTTTAATTGGGTTTTGACTGAGTTGTTCTATATGTAAATACCAGTTACTGGTGAGTTTGTTTATAGCCAAACTGTCTGTTTATGCAAATTATGTTCCAAGATCACAGCGTTTTCATTGCAGGGTAAAAACATTCCTTTTATTTAATGCCAGAATTGCTTCCTCCTTGGGCTGGGCTTTGTTTTCCTCTTTGGCTTTTAAATTCAGCAGAGCCATTTGATAAGTCAGTTCAGAGGACTGTGTCCCTACAGTGGAGGCCACACAGCCTCCTTCCCTCCCTTGGTACAGGGGGTCACAAGGCATCCTTCAGTGGGGGATCACGAAGCTTGCTTGGGTTCCCAGGTGCCTCAGCCCGGCTCCCCTGCCTGTCCATCAAGAGTTGCTCCACTGAATGGTGGGAGCTTCTTGCCCTGCAAGCAGTTGGTCTAGGCATGGGCCATTCTACGATCAGGGTATTCCTTTTAATAATGTGGAATTTCACTCTCCATTCCAAATGGCGTCTTCCAGAGCAACCAGTCCCCCTTTTCTCACCTAGATGATTGTAGTAACTTTCATCTCTTTCCACAACCAACCTCCTTGTGGCCCAGTCTGTGGTCCTGTGATTTGCTTGCAAAGTGAAGTCCACCATCTATTGTGTGGTGTTTTAGTTGCTCTTCAGTTCCTGTGAAAGGCACAGGATCTGAACAATTTGGGGGAACGCAGGGTTCCTTATGTTTTTGTTCTTCAGGTTGCAGTCTCTCATGGCAGGAGGGTGATACTGGAAAAACATTAAAATGTTGGGTGGGTGGGGTGGCTCACCTGTCATTCTAACCTTGGAAAGTGGAGCCTGGGAATCCCCAGAACAAGTTGGCTATCAGACTAACCCTAATGGCATGCTCTGGGTTTAATTAGAGACTGACTCACAACAAGATGGAAGAGTGATGGAGGATGATTCTTAATATCATCCTTGGGTCTCCACCATTATACACAGTCAAGTGCAGTCATGTACATACACCCATGTCATGCTAATACACCCCCCCCCCACACACACCTATGCATGCTCCTCATACACTCATGCATGAAAGAAATAAAAAATAATAGAATTGCCCGAGATCCTGTCTCTACTCTCTCCCGTCTTCCCCAGGATTCCTCAGTGCAGTGTCACCGAGTCCCACCCCCTTGGTTCTCTGAAAGCTCCAGTAACCTCTTGCACCTCGCCCTGCTGACGCTTCCCCTCCTCTGGCATTCTGGTGCCCCTTTGATGGTCTCTCTTTAACACATGATGCCAACTGATGTCAACCTTCTGCTTCCCCAGCGTTGGCTCCACTTCAGCCACTTAGATGAGTACCTAAGTCTCTTCGCTGTGACAAAACACCCGACGAGAGCAACTTAAGGAAAGAAGGATGATCTTGGCTTGGAATTCTGGGTACCATCCATCAAGATGAGGAGGTCATGGTGGCAGGCGCTTGAGACAGCCGAGCGAGACAAATGCTAGTGCTGGGCTTTGCTTTCTCCTTTGCAGTCAGTCCAGTAGCTTTGCCCATGAAATGGTGCAACTTCGATTCAGGTGGGTACCAACAGAGCCCCTCAGACATTCTCAGAGATGAAATGAATCTAGATACCTCCTCACCAGCTTGCTCAGAGGCTTCTCTCTAATATTGTCATGCTGACAATATTAATGTGGGTGTCTCCAGCATCTCAGCCTCTCTTCTGCTTGGCTGAGCTCATCTATTATTCCCACCTCGGTAGTGATGGCTTCTTAAATTCCTTAAGTCAAGTTTCAGACCCTTCTCTCTTGTACAAAGTAGCTGATACACCTTTCTAATACTAGGTTCTTTCTGTTGTTCTCACCAGTTCTCTTACAGGATACCATCAAGGTAGCTGATCTCTGAACAGAGATTCGGTGTGTTTCTCTATCTCTCCTTCACGCTGGATCTTGAAAATTCTAGAACTTGGACTGAAGAGATGGCTCAGGGGTTAAGACTTTGCTTCACGAGAAGAAGGTTCTGAGTTCAGATCCCAGGTCCTATATAAAAAACACCAGGAGGAAATGGTGGAGACCTGCACTTCCGGTCCTGGTGGTTGGAGCCTGGAAATTCCCAGAGCAAAGCAAAAAGGGGTAGAAGCAATCCAGGACAATTCTCAAAGTCACCCCTGGGAAAAGAAAGAAAATTCTAGAACCTAATTACTTCTCAAGTCCTTGTGCTTCTTGCCAACTGTGCCAGTTAGATCTAGGTGTCAACTTGATAATTGAAGGCTGAGCTTTGGACACATCCGTGAAGAACTGGCAGTTCAGGCAAGTCCTAAGCAAGCCCGTGGGAGATTATCTAATTGATGTGGGAAACCCAGTTTTCTCCTCTCTCAATAATTCCTGTGGCTATGGTGTGGCCAGTTCCGTGCCTCCTAAGGGTGTATGAGCTCTCCTGCCATGCTGGTGAAGTGCAACTGAGAATCGCAAGCAAGAACCAACTCCTTTGTCCCCCTCAGCTGTCTGGCTGTGTGTTTACCAGCAACAGGAGAGACAGCAGGCTCCGTCACCAGCTTCAGCTTGGACCTGCATGGCTTCTCTCTTGAGTGGTTTTCTCTTCCCACCCACACTGCCACCTTCTCTAAATCATTTGCCACTGGTCCTCCTGGCACTCTCCCTAACACAACTTTGGCCACATTTTACGTCACCTTTCTTCCCCTAAAACCTGGCTTTCAATGACTTCCAGAAGCCCCAGTGTAAGAGATCCAGGCTTCCTAAAGTGTGAGTGGTTGTGGCAAGTGAGTGGCTGGAAAAATTATCAGTGGATTAATGATGCTAGATGTGCCTTCCTTTCCTGTGGGCACAGGCAAGGCAGCCCGAGTGCAGAGAAATACCAGCCAGAAAGGGAGCTAGATTCCTGCTAGTTCCTGCCAGGTTGAAGGGACATGTCCCTACCCCTCAGAACCTGGGATGCAACCTTTAAATGCTGTGAAAGATCTTTACCAGTCCAACAGCTTCCTGAGATGATTTCCTTCCTCGACAATTCCTGCTGGTGATGATTCTCCCCAGTTCTGTCCTGAGCATATACAGATGCCGACCATGCATGTGTCTGTCTACCAGGGCCAGCGACAGAAAAGAAAAGATTCTGGCACACTTTAGGGTACTTCCCTTAAAAATGGTCAGGCCCAAAGTTACCCTCCCTTTCCCTGTCACTGCCCTTCCCAGCCCACCTCCATGCAGGACCAGGCTTCAAACTCTTCTAGAAGCCAGATTCGCCCTTGGTCTGTCTCAGCAGTCGGCTCCCTGCCTCACACCATATGCTCCAGCCATGGTGAATTCTGCTGTCATGTGAGCCAATCATGATGTCATGGCCTCAATGAGTTTGCCCATGTGGTTCTGCAAGGACTCTTCAGTTTCAGTTAGCTATCGGTCAGGTCTTCACTTATCACTAGATTGGCAAATCCTATGTAGAGTAAGTAACAATAGGGTCCAATTTTCTGATTTCATGGTGCTGGGAGGAAAAAAACACTGGCTTCAACATTCTTATGGAGTGAATAGTGAAATGGGTAAATGGAAAAGTAAAGACATAAGTAGGCACAGGGTCTCATTCAGGATTTCATGTTTCAGATGAGGAGAGTTAATGCTAAACTTTCTGTTAGACTTGGAACAGGAACAGTCCATTTGCAAGGGCCACTCTTGCTTTGATCTCACAGCTCAGTGGAATTCACTGTGCTCTGACGTCTTCTTGTTTACTGATATGCTTACGAGCTACCATTCTTCCCCTGTGCATGCGTGTCCATGCATGTACACACGTGTACACGCCACAGGGCCAGGCCTCGCCACCATGGCTGGATCTCTGAGAGTTTGATCAAGTTCCAACACGCTGCGGTTTAGTGAATGAATAAACTTTCTTTTTTACCTGAGAATGGGAAACCTGCAGAGGGTCTTCAACAGAATCGACTTTAAAAATACAGCACTGGGAAAAGAGCAAGAGTTTTTTTTTTCTTTGTAATAATAATACTACAGCTGAGGCTGGGTGGGGCAGCCTCAAGCATCTGGCTGGGGAGACCTTAGAAAAGTAACTGCCATGTACGTCTCCTAGGTCCACCTCTGTTTGAAGAGCTTAGTTGAGGGCAGAGCCGGGATGCTTGTCATGTAGAATACAGTATGGGCTATCACCCTGCAGCCACTTTCTTTCTTTCTTTCTTTCTTTCTTTCTTTCTTTCTTTCTTTCTTTCTTTCTTTCTTTCTTTCTTTCTTTCTTTCTTTCTTTCTTTCTTTCTTTCTTTCTTTCTTGTTTTATAAGCATATTGAGTACTAATCCATGCTTCCCTCCATCCCCCTTCCCTCCCATCCCACTCTCTTCTCATCAGTCCATTCCATTACCTCCCACCCTTCTGCCTGACCTATTCAATAGACCCCAGGGTTCCCTCTGGCTTGTTTACTCTTGTAAGGGTTCAGGCCTCTGTGGCATACCAAATTGCTCCCCCAAGCCATCCCACTGATAGGGGCATTTCCCTTCACTCATCCAGCTCTTCTTCCTAATATTTCCACTGTGTGTTCTTATTTCTCTTCATTTTCTCACAGTCTATGTGGGCATGTTGGTATGTCAAACATTATGCAGGTCTGGTAAGGACCAGTCTCATTGCAATGAGTTCCCGGATGCAGCACCCTTGCCTTGAATGGAATGTCTTGTCTAACAGTGGATCTTTCCATCCTTGGGATTTTATAGTCTTCCATGAGGTACCCTAAGATTTAGGATGGGGAGAGATTAAGATGGACTGATTCTGGGTAAGCATTGCTGGGTCGCTGGTAATCCTTCCAGCCTTTCTCTCTTTGTTTCTTTGTTTGTTTATTTGTTTCTTTCTTTCTTTCTCTCTCTCTTTGTTTCTTTCTTTCTTTCATTTCATTTTTTCTTTGCTTAATCATATAAGCTCAGTAAGTACCCTCCTTCTTCTCCCTTACCCCTTCCTTTCACCTTTGTCCCCTCCTTTCCCACCCCCTACCCCTTTTCCTTCCCTCCTCCTCTCTTGGTGCTTCCTGCTTTCTCCCCTCCCATCCTCCAGAGCATCTGTTTATGTAGATGCTGAATTTCTCTCTGAGTCCTCCACGCTAGTGAAGGTTCAGGTCTCAGTGGCATAGCTTGAGGCCCCTTCTTGGGCTGCCTGCTAGTATGGGAACTCTATTACGACTGTTTAATCCTTTGCCTCTAAGGATCCTACTGCCTGAAGCCTTCTCCCCTGTGATCCGTACTACACTTTGGGAAGTCGTTGACATGTCAGCCATCATGCGCGTCAGGCAAGGTCCAGCCACATTGTGGCTATATCCTGATTGCTGCAGCCTTGACTTGTGTGGCGTAACTTGCATATCGTTGGTCCTCCCCATCTTTAGGCTCTTACAATTTTGCTGCCCCTTCTTCCTCAAGGTTCCCTGAGCTTTAGGATGGGGAGAGATTTGGCTGGTGTGGTTCTGGGTGAATATTGTAGGGTCTTTGTTGTTCTGAATTATGGTTTGCTGTTGTTTTCAGTTTTGCTGTTCCTGTGCTGCCCTTGGCCCTGCAGCCATTCTTGACGGCAGGGAAGACAGCGCACAACGGTGGTCACGGTCACCAGCCACACTTGCCGGCACTGGGCTACATGTGCTGCAAGCACCTTGCTGCGCGGACTGAGGTTCTGCCTGGGCCTCCCTTGAATAAAGTACTCCCGTGGTGTACTTTACAAGTGTATGCAAGACAGTAACTGACCCAAAGTCGCGGAGACAGAGAAGGGTGAGCTGCACCACATGCCTGTGTTTCTGGCCACCACATTCACCAGCAAACCCAAGCAATCTGCCCTTACCATCAGCAGTGACCCCCCAGCTCCCCCTCTCCAGTGACTCCCCTCCAGCCCCTCCTCCCGTTTCCCCTCTCCAGCCCTCCTCCCCTGGGCTCCACCTCCACAGGGTGCCTCATCCACCTTGCATCTTGAACTTAATGAAGCTATTTTGGCCTCAAATGCTTGAAAATGCTTAAAATATATGACGATTTTTTTTGCATAGGCATCTGACTCTAAGGGTCGACTTTAAAATGAGAAGTCACAGGATGTGGAGAAACAGACTCTGAGTTTCCTTATATTAACCGTTTGCTGTGGGTCTTTGGGCAGATGTTCTCCACTTAGTCTGGGCTTCGGGTATCACGTGAACCCTACTCAGTGCTCCCCTACACTCACCCTTTGGTCATCAGGAGAGCCAAATCTTGGTTCCTTTGGGGGCTGGGGACTAGCTGCCTATTCAGGCTTATTNTCCTCCTATTTTGGCTCTTATATTTCTGTTGTGGATTGAGCTCCAGTGTTGGAGCACTGGTTCCTATTTTATCACAGAGTTTAGTAACCCAGGGTTCAACTCACAGGTACAAAGTCAATGCGGAGTCCTGGATTTAGCCTGACATGTTTAAGCACTTCTGCTCTATTGTTCTTCTCTCTTTGGAAACATAATTTCTATAAAAAATAAAGTGCTCAAAACTGGAAAAAAATCAACAAACCATAATTCAGAAAATCAGAGACTGTATATCAACCACCTGGAACCATGCCAGACTAATCTCTCCCTATCCAAAAGCTCAGGAAAATTTGCAGAAGAGGGGGTGGTAAGATTGGAAGAGCTTAAAGGATTAACAGTCATAATAGAGTTCCCATACTCACAGGGAGCCCAAGGAGGGGCTCCTGGCTATGCTACTGAGTCCTTACCTATCACCAGGGTGGAGGACTCAGAGGGAGGATTGGCATTCGCATAAAAGAATGCTCCAAGGATAGGAGAGGGAAGGGAGTCAAAGGAAAAGAGGTAGGAAAGGAGGGGGGTGAAAGGAAGAGGGAAGAGTGTAAGGTATAATGACTGGGGAGGGGAGGAGGGAGGAGAGGTCAGGGTACCTATTGAGCTTGTATGATTAGGAAAAAATAAATAAAATGTGGGAGAAAAAAAGATTGTAAGAGCTTAAAGATGGGGAAGAGCAACGATATGCAAGATACTACATACATGTTAGGCCAAAGTAATCATAATAGGACTTTGCATGACCTGTGCAATGACAAACATATCATGAACCCCCAAAATCTAGCATGGAAACAGGCACTACCATCCTTAGAGGCAGCGATTAACAGCCACAATAGTGTTCCTATATGAAAGGGGAACACAAAAAGAGCTCTAGGCAAAGCTACTGAGCCTTCCACCTCATCAGAGAGGAGGACCCAGAGGAAGTTTGACATGCATACAACAGGATGCTCCAGGAATGGGAGGGCACACAAGGAAAGGATAGGGAGGGGAGAAGGAAAGGGAAAAAAGGAGAAGGGAGTAAAGGGATCGAGGGAGGGGTGGAGATAAGGAGGGAATAGGGTACCTATCACTTTATATGAGTGGAAAAAACTTACTATAAAAATAAGGTGCGCAAATTTACCATTTCCCCAACCTAAGGGCATAGACATATCTTGGGACATGCATACAAAAATTTCCCTCCATATGCATTGGTGTATTGGATAAGAAATTGCAAATCAGGAGACCGGACTGAGGGAGTTCGCAGGTGACTGATACTTGGAAAGCCTTCCCCACAGGGCTCATGGGTCCTGTGCCTGACCTTCCCAGAAGCTGATGATCAAGCCAGAACCCTGCCAAGCAGGCTCAGGACGAGCTGTTGATCCTGCTGCTGATGACGACAATGAAGGTGATCAGGAACCACCAGGAGTTAATGAATAGCAGCATCCTCTACTTCCTCCTGCCATTCACCACCCCACAAGGTGACCCTAATGAGAGACCCCATCCTCCTATATCACAGGAGTTGCCTTATTGAGAAAACTCATGATCTTTTACTCTAAAATGGTAGAATTATAGATAAGGACTTTCCAAAGACCTCCCCAAGGTAAGTAATCATGATGTCACTCACAGGTATGGGGTAACTTCATTAAGCATGCATACATTGAACTTACATTTTTTTGAATTCCAATGTGAAAATTAGTGAACATATAGCATTGACATGACACAGTCCTGGGCACCTTTTAAAATCTTGGTGTTCAGGGGGGCTGGAGAGGTGGCTCAGGGATTAAGCTTCTGCCTTGCAGGCGGAAGGTCCTGAGTTTGGATCCCAGATCCCACGTATAGACGCCAGGCAGAAGCGGGGTGGCCTGTGCTTCTGGTCCTGGTAGGGCGGAGTCTGTGATCCCAGGGCAGAAGGAGGTGGAGGCGTCCATGGTGGTTCGCGAATTCGTCCGTGGTTCTACACAGACACACACACACACAGACACACATACACACGCACATGCACACAGTTGAATAAATAATAAATAATAATTTAAAAAATCTTGGTGTTCAGATGTTCTGAGATTCTGGGGGAGCCCTTTCAGAAGCTCCCCAAGGACTGTCTGCTCATGAGGAGTGCAGCCTTGGCTCTCCCTTTTCCCAGTACTCACCTGTTGAGGTGGCAGCTTATGAAGCATAACAATGACCTGCCCTTGGTCCTCTGCCTCCTGTGCTCCAGGTGGCCACTCTGGGCACATTTCTGCCTCCCATCCGCTGCTCAGCTTGGTCTCTGCTCAGTGGCACCTTATTGCTCCCCCTCGTAGCTTGTCTCCACCTGTACTAGTTCCTTTTTGCACTAGTATGTGCTGAAGTTTGAACCCCGTCTTGCTGTATGAGACATAGAGATGAATCTTTTTTTTTATTTCCACTCATACAAAATTAACAGGTACTCCAGTCCCCTCCATCCCTCCAACCTCCCACCGCACTATGCCCCCCTCCCCTGCTCCCTCTCTCCCCATCTCCCAGTGCCTCCCCCTCCCATCCCCGGAGCATCCTTTAATGTGCATGCCAGACTCTCCCCTGGGTCCTCTTCTCCAATGAGGTGCAAGGACACAGGGGCATTTCCCAGAACCCTTTCCTGTGTTCCCCTTAACCATAGGAACACTACTGTGGATGTCAATCCCTTGCCTCCAAGGATCTTAGTGCCTTGAACAAATGTTAGACTTTGTGGGGGTCAATAGTGTGTTGGTCATTGCACAGGGCATGCAAAGTCCAATTATGATTGCTTCACCCCTAACTTGTGCGGAGTATCTTGCATATCATTGCTCCTCTCATCCTTGTCTTCTTACAATCTTACCACCCCCTCTTCCACAAATTTCCCTGAGCTTCTGGATGGGAAGAGATTAGGCTGGCCTAGTTCCACGTGGTGGATATAGTCTCTGAAGTTCTGGATTATGGTTTGTTGATTTTTTTTTTTAGTTTTGCTACCCTGCAATGCCCTTCATTCCATCCTGATGGGTATTGGTGTCACCCCCTGGCCAGAGATAAAAAACTGTTAAACTAGAGTATTGTTATAAGAGTATCTTCAAAGGTAGATATAATAAAAGTAGGAAACCAAAGTGAGGGAGGGGTCTATCACCTATCTGCAAAATGGTTACTTTTTATCTGCCAGATTATATGCCCTCTCCTTCTGGTGAGATCACATCCTATCAGTTGTAAATGATCAGGAATTAAAGTCTGTGAACTTAACCATATGTCTCATCACTCACTTGTAGTCCTAGATGGTGGCCTATTTTCTCTGCTATAACATGGTCACTTCTCTCCTTGTTTCTGGTGTGGCCCTCCTCCCCCATCCCTCCTGTTCATAATCCTTGAAGTAACTGTAGGTATTACAGAGATTTATCCTTGAATATCTCTAGGTGGGTTTGGTACTAGGAGCCACCTGTAAGGGAGTACATACAGCACTTAATTTTCTGGATCTGGGACACTTCACTTAATATAAATATTTCTAATAACATCCACTTCCGGGAAAATTCCTTTAATTCATCATTTTTGATGGCTGATTAGTACTCCACTGTATAGATGTGCCACATTTTCCTTATCCACTCATCAACTGTTGGACATTTGGGTTGATTCCATGACTTTGCTATTGGTCGTGCTTGTGCTGTCGATGTGAATTTTTGCTGTATGGGGGGTTATTCCCAAAAGTGGAATATCATGGGCATATGGCATTTCAATTTTTAGTTTCTTTAAGAATCTCCAGATGGCTTGCCAGAGTGCCTGTATGAGCCTGCATTCCCACCAGCAATGTTCCCTTCTCTCCACATCCTGTCTAGCATTTGGTGTTGTTTGTATTGTGGATTTTTGCCATCCTGACCGGGGTGAGATAATCTCAGGGAAGTTTTGATTTGCATTTCCCTGATGGCTGAGGATGTGGAGCATTTTATAAGATATTTGTCAGACATTTTAATTTCAGCCCTGGTAAAGTTTCTTTTAAGTTCCAGGGCCCATTTTTTAATTGGGCCATTAGTTTCCTAGGTGTTTAGTTTTCTAAGTTCTTTGTGCACTCTGGATAATAGAACTCTATCAGATATGTGGTTAGTGAAGATTTTCGCCCATTCTGTGTGTTGCCTTTGTGCTCCTGTTACAATCTCTTTATCTAAAAAGAAGCTCTTTAATTTCACAAGATCCCATCTGTTGAGAGTTGGTTGCATTGACTATGCCATTGAATGTCTGTTTATGAACTGTTGGCTAGCCCAATCAGCTCGAAGGAGTTCCTTACACTTATAACTATACTTTTTATGGTCTCTGGCCTTATATTGAGGTCCTTGATGCATTTGGAATTAATTCTTGTACATGGTGACAAGTACGGGTCGAGTTTTAATCTTCTGCATGTGGACATCCAGTTTTGCCAACACCATTTGTTGAAGATGATGTTCTTTTTCCATTGGATATTGTGGGCCCCTTTGTCAAAGATCAGATGGGTGTAATTGTGTGGGCTTATATCTGGATTTTCAACCCTTATACTTTGATCTGTGTATCTATTTTGGAGCCAGTACCAGGTTGTTTTCATAACTATGGATTTGTAGTATAGACTAAGGTTTGGTATGGTGATACCTTCAGCTATGTTTTTGTTACTTAGGATTGTTTTTGCTATCCTGGGTCTTTCATGCCTTCATATGAATTTTGAGATTGTTTGTTCAAATTCTTTAAAGAATTGCTTTGGGATTTTGATTGGTATAGCATTGAATTTGTATATGGTGTTTGGTGGGATGGTCATTTTTACAATGATGATTCTGTCAATCCAGGAACATGTTAGGGCTTTCCATCTTCTGGTGTCTTCTGCAATTTCATTCTTGAGGGTTTTAAAGTTTTCATTGTAAAGGTCTTTTACCTCCTTGGTTAGGTTTATACCAAGGTATTTCATTTTTTTAGGGGCAATAGTAAATGGCATTGTTTCTCTCAAGGCTTTTTCACTTGTTTGATTTTCTGTATGGTTTTCTTAATCCCAATGTCAGATATTTCTCCCTTTATTTTGCTAATCTCCTCTCTTCAACTGCGTTTGGGATCGGATTGCTCTAGTTTCTCTAAAGCTTTAAGCTGCATTGTTAAGTTATTTATTTCTGAGGTTTCCATTTTTTTTGTAGGCATTAAGAGATATGAACTTATCTCTTAGGACAGCTTTCATTTTGTCCCAGAGATTTTCGTAAGTTGTATTTTCATTATCATTCACTTTCAGGGAATCTTGAATTTCCTTTTTAATTTCTTCCTGAATCCAGTTTTCATTCAGCATCATAGTGTAAAGTTTCCAGGAGTTATTTTATTTTCTGTTGTTCGTTGTGTTGTGGATGTCAAGCTTTAGACCATGGTGGTCTGATAAGGCACAGGCTATTATATCAACTTTATTGTATATGTACAGATTCGTTTTGTGGCCCAATATGTGATCTACTTTGGAGAAAGTTCTGTGTGCTGCTGAGAAAAATGTGTATTCTTTGCTGGGTGGATGAAAAGTTCGATAGAGATCGGTAAGGTCCATTTCTTTCAGGGTTTGATTATTTTCCAAAATGTCTCTGTTAAACTTTTGACCTGTTGATCTATTCCATGTTGAGAAGGCGGTGTTGAAATCCCCAAGAATTATCCTTTGGGGGTTGATTTCTCCCTTTAGACGCTGTAGTGTTTTCTTAATGAATGTGGAGGGGCCCATATTGGATGCATATATGTTCAGTATTGTGAAGTCTTCCTTGTGAATTGTACCTGTGACTAAAATATAGTATCCATCTGTGTCTCTTATGATTTTTTTTGAAGTCCACTTTGTCCGAAAGCATAATGGCTAACCCTGCCTGTTTCCTGGTTCCATTAGCTTGCAAAATTGTGGGCCTTTCATTTTTAGGATGTGCCTATCTTTTGTGGTGAGGTGAGTTTCCTGAAGGCAGCAGATTGATGGGTTGTGGTTTTTAATCCAAGTTTGTAATCTGTGCCTCTTAATCGGTGAGTTAATACCATTGACATTTAATGTTATGATGGAGAAAATTATTATTAATTCTGGACTTTTTTATGTTTAGTGGATTTTGTAAGTGTATTGTTTGACATTTAGGTTTTCGTGGTATTATACTTCCCTTCTGTCCTCCTGGATATACTTGTTTCTTCTTTAAGTTTCAATATCATTTCTAGCGCTATTTGAAGGCCTGGTTTGGTAGGCATGTATCCCCTCAAGTTGTCTTTGTGCTGGAAAACTTTTCTTTCTCCATCGATCATGACAGATAGTTTTGCCGGTATATAAGTCTGGGTTGGCATTTTTGCTTGTTTAATCCTTGAAGTACGTCTCTCCAAGCTTTTCTTGCTTTTACTGTTTCCATTGAGTAGTCATTTGTTATTTTACTAGGTTTATCTTTAAAAGTGACTTGCTTTTTTTCTCTTTAAGCTCTCAGACCTTTTCTTTGTCTTGAATGTGGATTGTTTTGACTATTAGTTGCCTTGGCGATTTTCTATTTTGGTCATATCTGTTTGGAATGTGAAATGCCTCTTGTATTTAGATGGGCCTCTCATTCTTTATTTTTGGGAAGTTTTCATTTATGATGATCTGAAATATTTCCTCAGGTGTGGTATTTTGGGATTCTTGTTCTGGTAGTCCATGAATGCACATGTTAGGCTTCTTCAGGGTGTCCCATATCTCTTGAATGTTCCTCTCAAGTATCTTTTTGGCTTTAACAATCTTTTCCATTGAGGTGTTTAATTCTCCCACTTTGTCTTCAAGATCCAAAATTCTGTTTTCTGCTTTGTTAGTTCTGCTGATAAGACTTTCTGTTGAGTTTTGGGTTGAAGATAACTTGTCTTTTAGTTCAATTTTAAACTCTGCCTGAGACTGTTTTAACTACTCTGTGCCTATTTTTGTTTCTTGGACTGTTTTTCCCAACTCCTCCAAGTACCTGTTGTGTTCATGTTCAAAGTGGTTGATGCTGTTGTTTAAATCCTCTTGGATTTCCTCTTTCATAGTATTAATCATGGTAATGATCATACTTTGAAAGTCATTGTCTTGCATCTGACTTTCTTGGCTGTTTTCTGTGAATTTGTTCTGGTTGGAATCCATCATGAAGGGGTTAATACTTTCTTTGGGATATTCGTCTTCTTGGGTTTTGTTTCTCATGGATCTGCACTTTGACTTGGGCATTGTTGTTTTGTTTCTTAGGACCTTTCAGTTACTGTGTGTTTTTGACTGAACTGATTTAGTAGGTGTTATTACACTTGGGCACTTATTACTAGTGCTTGCCTTGTATGGGTATGTTTTTCTTTTGTTATTGTTATTTCCTAGTTGAGGGTATTAGGCTGTTAGTACATCAGTTAAGTCAGGTTTAGACAGGGGGTGAAGATTAGTATGGTAGTACGCTTTTATGGTTTAGTATCTTGTTGATGTGTGAGAGTGAGTGGTGTACTCCCTGGAGTTGTATAGGTTTTGAGATGTCTGTATGGAAATGTTGATCTACTGCGATTAATACTAGAAAGGAACAGCAAGGTTTAAAAGAGGAGGTTTACTTATCTTTGGGCTGGATGTGAAGAATCTCTCCCATGTGATAGGATGATTGTAGAGGGCTTCAGTTGTATGGTCTTGGTCCCTTACAGTTTTCCTTGAGTTTCCTTTGAACTCTATTGAATTCTGAGTAGCAGTCTGTCTTCCGTGGACCAGGTGCTTGAGTCTCTGGTGGGCCGGAGAGGCAGAGGGGCTGATTTAGATGTGAAAATTCTTCACCTGGGACCTGGGACATGGCTTAGTGGCCTACCCAAGCTTCAGGGATGGAGGAATGTGAGCAGGCGGTGGGAGGAAGCAAGGGGCTGGGTCCCGGGGCGTGGCCCAGGTAAAAACCAGAGGTAGAAAGAGAAAAAAAGAGAGAGAATGAGAGAAGGAAAGAGAGAGAAAGAGAGAAAATAACTCTAGGTAGAAGAGTCCATACAACACCAAGCTTGAAGAATAAAGATGGAAAAGGCCTCCAAAATAGTGACTTCACAAAACCCATCTGAGGGACTGGAGAGGTGACTCAGGGGTTAAGCCTCTGCCTTGCAGGCCGAAGGTCCTGAGTTCAGATCCTAGACCCCATGTATAGACGCCAGGCAGAAGCGAGGGCAGCCTGCATTTCTGGTCCTGGTAGGGCAGAGCCTGTGAATCCCAGGGCCGAGTAAACAGAGAGAAGGTAGAGGCAGTCAATGGTAGTTCCCGAATTCGTCCGTGGTTCTACACACACACACACATATACATACACACACAGGTGCGCACATGTGCCCACACACATACACACACAATTGAATAAGTAAAAAATTAATAAAAAATTTAAAAAAAGAAAACCCATCTGAGGTGCATCAACATGCTTCTTCAGCCACAGAACACTGAAATCACTACCTTTGCTTCAAGTGAAGGCTCATGCATTGGTTACATGATGCGAAGAAAAACATAGACACTTCAAACATCATCCAAGTGCTGAAAGACAGAAGAGCACCATCCCACTAAAAATCATCTCCCACGACTTCAAAAAAAATTACAATCAACATATATTCAGCCTAAAAGCAGTATAAATAACTTTAAGAACTAAACACCCAGAAAATAAATGGCCCAAATAAAAAAATGAGCCTGGGAACTCAAAAGAAACTTTTCCAGGAACAAAATTGAAACGTTTAACAACTATCTTTAAAAATGCTCCACATCTTTAGGTATCAGGGAAATGCAAATCAAACTTTCCTGAGATATCCCCGACAGGCAGAAAGGGCAGAAGGGCTGGTGGTGGCTCACAAAGTCTAGCATTTGCTAAAGGCACTAGGATCCTGGGAGGCAAGTCATTGACAGCCACAGTAGTGTTCCCATGCTTAACGGAAACACAGGAAAGGGTTCTGGGAAATGCCACTGGGTCCTTGCATCTCATCGGAGAGGAGGACCCAGAGGAGAGTTTGGCATGCTCATTAAAGGATGCTCCGGGCATGGGAGAAGGAGGCAACGGGGGATGGGGACGAAAGGGGGAGGTGAGAGGGGGACTGGTGTACCTGTTAAGTTTGTATGAGTGGAAAAAAATATTATGCAACAAAATAACAAGTATTGTGTTAAGGAAGTCTCCAAGGGAGTTATAATGTTCAAATGTATTTGAACTATTATAAAATGTTGAATAATAAAATTACTTTCACTATTTTATCATTATAAAATAAAAGAATTCAACACAGTCCAAAGAAAATCCAGACAAAGCTCTAGGGGACAAATGCCTTACATCTGAAGTCCTCTAAAATCATCCTATCACATGGGAGAGATTCTTCACAGCCAGCTCAAAGATAAGTAAACCCCTTTTTACCATCCAGCTTCTTTCAATTATTAATCACTGTATATTAACTTTTCCATATAGCCACCCCCAAACCATGTAAAACTTCAGGGACTATTCCACTGACCCTCACATATCACCAAGGTACTAAATCATAAAAGTGCACTACCATACTAACATTCACTTCCTGTCTACTAAGCCTATCTTAATTGATATAAGAACAGTCTAATACCCCCATCCAGGAAACAACAATAGTAACAGACTAACGTACCCAACTCCAAGCCAAACATTAATAATAACTGCCCGAGAGTAGTAATACAAACTAATTCAGTTCAGTCACAAACACACAGAAACCGAAAGGTCATAAGAGAAAAAATGACAATGTCCAAGTCAAAGTACAGATCCGTGAGAAACAAAACCCCAGAAAACAAATCTCCCACTGAAAGAATTAAACCCACAATGATAGATTCAAACCAAAACAAATTCACATAAAATACCCAAGAAAGCCAGGCCCAAGATAATGATGATCAAAGCATGTTCATTACCATGAACAATACTATGAAAGAGGAAATCCAGGAGGAGTTAAATACTGCATCAACCACTTTCAACAGGAACAAAACACACACTTAGAGGAGTTTGGAAAAACAGTTCAAGAAACAAAAATAGACATAAAGCAGTTAAAGCAGTCTCAAGCAGAGTTTAAAATTGAACTAAAAGACAAGCTATCTTCAACCCAGAAGTCAACAGAGAGTCTTATCAGCAGAACAAATGAAGCAGAAAACAGAATTTCAGATTTTGAGGACAAAGTGGAAGTACTAACCAGATCAATGGAAGAGATTGTTAAAGCCAAAAAAATACTTGAGAGGAATATTCAAGAGATGTCAGACAATCTGAAGAAGCCTAATATGGGCATTCATGGAATACCAGAGCAAGAACCCCAAAATATCATATCTGAGGAAATTTTTCAAATTATTACAAATGAAAACTTCCCTCACCTAAAGAATGAGAGGCCCATACCAAAACAAGGGGAATTCCACACTCCAAACAGATATGACCAAAATAGAAACTCACCACAGCAAATAATAGTTAAAACACTCCACATTCAAAACAAAGAAAAGGTGCTGAGAGCTTCAAGGAAAAAAAGTCACTTTTAAAAGTAAACCTATTAAAATAACAAATAACTTCTCAATGGAAACAGTAAAAGCAAGAAGAACTTGGAGAGACGTACTTCAAGTATTGAATGAGCAAAAATGTCAACCCAGGCTTATATACTCCACAAAACTATCTGTCATGATTCAGGGAGAAAGAAACACAGCACAAAGATAACTGAAAGGGATACATGTCCACCAAACCAGGCCTTCAAAAAATGCTAGAAATGATACTCAAGCTTGCAGGAAAAAAAAAGCATATCCAGGAGGACTGAAAGGAAGTATAATACCACCAAAACCTAAAAGCCAAATAATATACTTACAAAAGCCACCAAACATAAAAAATGTCGTGAATTAAAAATAATTTCTCCATCATAACATTAAATGTTAATGGAATTAACTCACCAATCAAGAGACACAGATTACAAACCTGGATTAAAAATCACAACCCATCAGTCTGTTGCCTTCAGAAAACGCATCTCACCACAAAAGATAGGCACATCCTAAAAATAAAAGGCTGATCCAAAATTCTGCAAGCTAATGGAACCAGGAAACAGGCATGGGTAGCCATTATGCTATGTGACAAATTGGACTTCAAACCAAAAAAAAATCATAAGAGACACAAATGATTACTACATTTTAGTCACAGAAAGAATTCACCAGGAAGACTTCATAATACTGAACACATATGCACCAATATGGGCCCCTCCACATTCACTAAATAAACCCTACAGCATCTAAAGAGAGAAATCAAACCCCAAACGATAATTCTTGGGGATTTCAACACCATCTTCTCAACATGGGTTGTATCAACAGGTCAAAAAGTTAAGAGAGACACTTTGGAACTTAATCAAACTCTTACTGAAATGGACTTTACTGGTCTCTATCAGACTTTCTATCCACACAACAAAGAATACACATGTTTCTCAGCAGCACATGGAACTTTCTCCAAACTAGACTACATACTGGGCCACAAATCAAATCTCCACATATAGAGGAAAGTTGAAACCCTATCAGACCACCATGGTCTAAAACTTAACATCCACAACACAACAAACAACAGAAAATACACTAACTCCTGAAAACTAAACAGTATGATGCTGAATAAGAATTGGATTCTGGAAGAAATTACAAAGGAAATTCAAGATTTACTGAAAGCAAACAATAACGAAAATACAACTTATCAAAATCATAGGAACATAATGAAAGTTGTCCTAAGAGGTAAGTTCATAGCTCTTATTGCCTACATCCAAAAATGGAAACATCAGAAATAAATTAACAATGCAGCTCAGAGCTTTAGGGACACTAGATCAATCTGATCCCAAAAGCAGTAGAAGATAGAAAATTAGTAAAATCAGGGGAGAAATAACTGAAATTGAAATAACAAAAACAATGCAGAGAATCAATCAGTCAAAAAGCTGGTTTGTTGAAAAATTCAATAAGACTGATAAACCCCTAGCAATATTAAACAAAAGCAAGAGAGATAAAACCCAAATTAACAAAATTAGAAATGAACATAAAGTTATAACTACTGATAACTAAGAAATTCAGAGAATTATAACATCATATTTCAAAAACTTATACTCTGTGAAATTTGACAACACAAAGGAAATGGATGAATTCCTAAGTAAGCACAAATTACCTAAATTGAATTAGAAAGTTGTGAATTATTTAAATAGTTTTAAAACATATGAAGAAATCAATGAAGTAATCTCAAATCTTCCCACAAAAGAATGTCATGGACCAGAAGGAATCAGCACAGAGTTCTGCCAGACATTTAAGGAGCTAATAGCACCAATACTCCTTAAACTCCTCCATCAAATAGCAAAGGAAGGAACACTACCAAATTCTTTCTATGAAGCTAATATTTTCTTAATCTCAAAACCTAACAAAGTCACACTTAAAAAAAAGTAAACTGTAGACCAATCTCTTTGATGAACACAGAAGTAAAAATCCTCAACAAAGTTTTAGAAAATCGGATTCAAAAACATATCAAAAAGATCATCCACAGGGGTCAAGTAGGCTTTTTACCAGGCACTCAAGGTTGGTTCAACATATGCAAATCAATAAATGTAATTCACCATATAAACCAGTCCAAAGTTTAAGACCATATGACACTCTCAATAGATGCAGAAAAAACTTTGACAAGATCCAAAAGCCTTTTTATGATAAAAACCCTAGAGACAGTTAGAATGGAAGGAACCTTTACCAATATAATAAAAGCTGTATACAACAAGCCAACAGCAAGGATTATACTCCTTGGGGAAAACTGATTATACTCAATGGGGAAAAACTTGAAGCATTCCCATTTCGATCAGGAACTAGACAAGGCTGTCCACTCTCACCACTTCAATTCAATATTGTACTTGAAATCTTAGCTGAGGCCATAAGAAATGAAAGAGAGATAACAAGGATTCGAATTGGCAAGGAAGAAGTCAAGTTATCTCTATTTGCAGATGGCATGATCGTATACCAGAATGATCCCAAAAACTCCACCAGGAAGCTCCTGGAACTAATTGAGAAGTTCAGCAGTGTGGCAGGATACAAAATAAATGTACAAAAATCAGTGGCCTTCCTATATGCCCAAAATGAAAGAGGGGAAAAACCCTGAGAGAAACAAATCCAATTACTATAGCCCCTAAAAAAAGAAACATCTTGGTATAAACCTAACCAAGGAAGTAAGTGACATTTACAATGAAAACTTTAAAACCCTAAAGAAAGAAATTACAGAAGACATCAGAAGGTGGAAAGACCTTCCAGGTTTCCTGGACTGTCATAATCAACATCATAAAAATGACCATCCTTCAAAGGCAATATATAGATTCAATGTTATACCAATCAAAATCCTAAAGCAATTCTTTAAAGAAGTTGACCAAACAATCTCACAATTCATATGAAGGCACAAAAGACCCAGGATAGCAAAAGCAATCCTGAGTAACAAAAACACTGGTGAAGATATCACCATACCAAACCTTAGTGTATACTACAAATCCATACTTATATAAACAGTCTGGTACTGGTTCCAAAATAGACATTCAGATCAATGGATAAGGGGTGAAGACCCAGATATAAGCCAACACAATTACAGCCATTTGATCTTTGACAAAGAGGCCCAAAAATCCAATGGAAAAAGAACAGCATCTTCAACAAATGGTGCTGGCAAAACTGGATGTCCACATGCAGAAGATTATAATTGGAGCCGTACTTGTCACCATGTACAAGACTTAATTCCAAATGTATCAAGGACCTCAATATAAGGCCAGAGATTATAAAAAACCTTAGTTGAAAGGGTTGGGATCTCTCTTGAGCTGATTGGACTAGGCCAAAAGTTTATAAACAGAAATCCAATAGCACAGCCACTACAACCAACACTCAACAGATGGGATCTTATGAAGCTAAAAAGCTTCTCTTCAGATAAAGAGATTGTAACTCAAGCACAAAGGCAAACCACAGAATGGGACAAAATCTTCACTAACCACATATCTGAAAGAACTCTATTATGCAGAGTTCATAAAGAACTTAGAAAACTAAACACCAAGTAAACAAATGTGCCAATTAAAAAATGGACCTGGAATCCGAAAGAAAGTTTACCAGGGACGAACATGAAATGTGTAACAAATATTTTTTAAAATGCTCTGCATCCTTAGCCATCAGGGAAATGCAAATCAAAACCTCCCTGAGATATCATCTCACCCTGGTCAGGATGACAAAATTCCACAATACAAACACCACATGTTGGAGAGGATGTGGTGAGAAGGGCACTCTCCTATATTTCCGATGAGAATGCACACTTACACAATCACTCTGGCGAACCATCTGACAATTCTTAAAGAAGTTAAAGATTGAAATGCCATATGACCCTGCTATTCCACTTTTGAGACTAATCCTCCACACAGCGAAAATTCACCTTGATTGCACAAGGACGACCAATTCATAGCAGCACTATTTACAGTAGCAAATCATGGAATCAACACAAATGCCCAACAGTTGATAAGTAGATAAGGAAAATGTGGTACATTTATATAATGGAACACTACTCAGGCATCAAAAAAAGATGAACTAATGAAACTTGCTAGGAAATGGATGGATTTAGAAAAAATTATCTTGAGTGAAGTATCCCAGACACAGAAAATTAAACACCATACGTACACCCTAATAGGTGGATCCTAGTTCCAAACCCACTTAATGACATATTCAAAAATAAATCTCTGTAATACCTACAGTAACCACAGAGATTATAAATAGGAGAGAACTGTAAAGAGGACCCCTCCCAGAAATAAGGTGAGAGGGGATCATGCTTCAGTAGAGAAAATAGATCAACAACAAATATTGCAGGTAAGTAGATACATATCTGGTGAAGCTCACACTCACATTCCTTCCTGGTCACTTATGACTTAGGAAGTTTGATTCACCAATCAGGGAGGGTATAGGGACTAGCAGATAGATAGTAACCACCCAGCAAATGGGACACTGAGCCCTCCTTCACTGCAGGGCCCTACTCCTATTCCATCTATGTTTGAATCTCTTCTTATAATAAGATCTTCATTTACACAGCCTTTTATGTTTGGTTAGGAGATGACCTCAGATAGCAATCAGGATGGAGGCAAGGGCCGTGCAGGAATAGCAAAACTGATAAACAACAAAAAACCATAATTCAGAACACCAAAGACCCTACATTAATCAACTGGAACAAGACCAACCAAATATCTCCCCATCCTAAAGCTCAGGGAAACTTGTGGCGGAGGGGGTGGCCAGATTGTGAGAACCTACAGATGGGGAGGACCAACAATATGCAAGACATTCCACACAAGGTAAGGCCAGAGTACCATAATCGGAGTTTGCATGACCTTACAATGACTGACATGTCAACGACTCCCCAAAATCTAGCATGGATCACAGGCAGGAGGATCCTTAAAGGCAAGGAATTAACAGTCATAATAATGTTCCCATACTAACGGGGAGCCCAGAAAGGGCTCTGTGGTATGCCACTGACTCCTTACATCTTATCAGAGTGGAGGACTCAGAGGGAAGTTTGGCAGTCACACAAAAGGATGCTCCAGGAGATGGGATAGAAAAAGGGGTGGCATTGGGAGAAGGAAAGGGAGAAGGTTAAAAGAAGGGGAAAGGGGGGAAAGGTGCAAGAGGGACTGGGGAGAGGTGGAGGGAAGGAGAGAACCGGGGTACCTAATGAGCTTGTATGATTGGAGAAAAATAAATAAATAAATAATAAATAAAAGCAGTATATACAAATACAAATCCTAACTCAGGCAGTACACATAACGAAGATAACACCATATAAATCAAAGAAAAGGAACAACAACCTAATACTGGATGCCAACATCATACAGGAAAAGCAGAAAAAATCAACAATCCAAGAAAGTATGTCTCTCCTGAAGATCACCAATCACAATGCTTCATATCTCATATAGGATAGCCCACTAGGAGGTATCCAACACAGCAATAACAAGGAAAATGACTAAAATTTTTAAGGAAATATAAAAAATTAAGGAATAATTTTTCGTCAGAGATGGAATATCTGTCATCTCCTCTCTATCTATATGCACACATATATATGCTATGAAAGCAATAGTAGTATGGAACTATGGGGAAAGGGATTAAAGGTGGAGAATAAACAAAAGACAGAAATGGAAGTAAGGAATGATGTTTACACATTTTCTCTCACATGTGGACTATATAAATAAATATAATATATTAACGAGATATGAGAAAGACAGAGAGAGAGAGAGAGCGATGAATGCATAAAATAGAATAGTTGCCAGAAGATGATTAGCAAAGGAGGAAAATGGCAGGGATGTATATAGATAAAATTCAGTGATACATTTATGAGTATATAATCATGTAAAGTTATTTTGTATGTTGAAGGATAATTAAAAAGGGATTGGGATTGCGCCACTTGTAGAATGGATATCTCCAGGTACCATCATATTTAATAAAATAATCCAGTCTCAGGAAAGCAAATAGTACCAATTTCCCCTCAGGCATGGATTAGATTAGAAAAGATATAAAACACGGTACTAAGGGAGGTATATGAGGGAGGAAAGGACAAGGAACAGTGCTGAGGGAAAAAGCAGGGATTTGATGGGTGCATAGGAGTAAAGAAAATGACACTAATGTGCAAAGAAGTCATGATGCCCATCACTGTGTGTGCCATCCGAAAAAGTCCTTGAAAATAAGGCAAAACAAAAACTCACTCAGGGGCTGATGGAGACCTGCAGCTGCTCTAAGACACACTCCACACTTCCTCCCTCACAGGCGTTCTTCGGGAGTCCCATATCTATTTTGGTTGTGTCTGGTGAGTTCAAAGATAGTATTTTCCTTTCATGATACATTAATCTTGTCACTCATTGCTGATGGTGAGGAGAGTCAAGGAAAATGCTGGAGTGAGTGACATCTGGCAGAATCTGCTGCTCCTTCAGGACCCGCCAGGCCAAGGTCAAGGCTGACCTCCACAGGACTGCTGCTTTCCCGGGGAGCAACTTGACCTGTCCTTCATTCTGCTCTTTCTCCATTCCATCCCCACACCTTAAAAGCAAAGTTGACCCCTGCATGTCAGATTTCCTGCCAGAAAAACCAGAAGCAACCAGGAAAAAAGCATAAGCAACTGACAGGGCTAGACACATGTCCTCTGTACTGTACAAGGCCCATAAGTTCAGGGAGATCTGTCTAGCTTTACACATAACCAGAGAAGAAGTGTCAAGTATAAATACATCTCACTTCTGAATACATCCATGGTTACAAAGGGCCATAGTACCTGTGGCCAAATCAGTTATTAAGTCTCTGTACCCCTTTAGAAAAGGCCAGAGTAGACCCTCAAAAGAGAAACCCTAAAGGGTGTTTCTTTAGGATTCCCATCCATAGGACCCTTCTTGACTCACATGCAACCAAACTACCCTCACATTTCATGGTTTTAACTAAGCTGAATGCCAGGTTATTTTCTACAATGATAAGAAGTGTAACAGTCTCAGCGGGCCCACGGAGACCCCTGGGGGTGAGATAAGCTGTCATGGGCTCAATGACACATACCCTAGAAGTTAGGCAAGTGGCAAAGCAGGCTTGCAGGCTCTCAGGCTCACAGGCTCTCAGGCTCATTTATTGTAAATATGGCCTGCTTATATACCCCACCCAACCTCCCAGAAGTCTCAGCATGAGATTTGCTGAGCCATCCTGACTGGATTGGTCATCTCAGCCAAGCGATTTGACATCAGCACCAGGCGCAGCAGCATGTGTAACTTGGGGAAGTTGCATACGCACATGCAGCCCATACAGATCATCCCTGAGAGGCACGCTCCCCAGGTGGAGTTAATGTAACTAATGGTTGATAAGAGATCTCAATACAGGCCTGTCTAATCCATTCCTCCTACATATCCATCCTTTTTATTTATTTTGACAGCCAGAGTGAGCCAGAGTTCTTTGCTCTGACCTTGATAACCCTGTCTCAGAGGGCTCCAGCACTATCGTGTTTCACAGGATCTTACCTGTTATTGGCTATGGACCCTCGAAGGACCTCACATCTGGAAGCATGTCAGGATATGTGGATAGTAGACTGGACCGAGGCCTCACAAATCTCTGCAATCCAATCTCAAACCATCTCCCTAGGGGTACCATGGCTTGATTGTTCAAGGGCTATAAGTGTCTGTAGTGTGGTCTTATTGATGGAGCACTGCTGAGAGATGTGCTGAAGGAAATACTTAAGTAATATAATTAATAAAGGAATAGTTTCTCCTATGATAACATAACTTACAATCCATTAAAAATTAAAATCAAGTGAGAAAACAATGAAAAGAAAACCTACAATCTAATAGAAAAACAATTATGATCGATATAGAACATAAATATCTAAGGCCTTAGGTGTTACCAAAAATGTTTTAAGTATGCATACATGTATTTAAAAATGCGATACCAAAAAAAAAATCAGCGTGCAACAGAAATGAAAAAAAAATATAGATGTGGCAACAGATTTACTCATTTTATGAATCCGGTTCCCAGGAAGGCGTCACAATCTCTGTTGCTGGATGGGAGGAACAATGATATGCAAGATACTCCACACAACTTAGGGCTGAAGCAATCATAATTGGACTTTGCATGCCCTGTGCAATGTCCAACATACTATTGACCCCACAAAGTCTAGCATTTGATAAAGGCCCCAAAATCCTTGGAGGCAATGGATTGACAGCCACAGTAGTGTTCCTATGCTTAAGGGGAACACAGGAAAGTGTTCAGGCAAATGTCACTGGGTCCTGGTACATAATCAAAGAGAAGGGCCCAGAGGAGAGTCTGGCATGCACATTAAAAGATTCCCCAGGGATTGGGGGGAGGCACTGGGGGATGGGAAGGGAGGGGTGAGGGGAGGGGGAGCAGGGGGGTCGGGGGGAGGAGGAGGGAGAAAGGAACTGGTGTACCTATTAAGTTTGTATGAGCGGAAATAATAATAAAAAATGTCAAAAAAACACCACAATCTCTGTTGCTGCTCTTACATCTCAAGCTGGCACCCATATTGGTGAAGTGGAATCCTGAGGGAAGACACAAGCATATCCTCGACCCCAGGTTAATAAGGGTGTGGGTCCCTGCCATAGCAACGTGACAGGGTCCCTCCATCAGACAAGAAGCAAGGGGTATTGCGAGGCAGGAAATCCCAATGTTTATAAGCAGGACACAGTCATGAATCATCAAAAGTGAGGAAGTTAAGGTTTAACAGAGCCTCCATCAGAGCCAAATGTGGGTCACGTTTGGATTCAGGGGATGTGACCTTTGCCAAAAGGCCCTTTAAGGTTCTGTTGGAGATATCCAATGGCATTGTCACTACTACCAACTCTCAACAGTTGGGATCTTGTGAAATTACAGAGCTTCTGTTCAGATAAAGAGATTGTAACATGAGCTCAAAGGCAAACCACAGAATGGGAGAAAATCTTCACTAACCACATATCTGATAGAGCTCTATTATCCAGAGTGCACAAAGAACTTAGAAAACCAAACACCAAGGAAACTAATGGCCCAATTAAAAATTGGGCCATGGAACTTAAATGAAACTTCACTAGGGATGCAATTAAAATGTCTAACAAATATCTTTTAAAAATGCTGCTGGGAGAGGTGGCTCAGGGTCCTTAGCCATCAGGGAAGTGCAAATCAAAACTTCCCTGAGAAATCATCTCACCCCGGTAAGGATGGCAAAAATCCACAATACAAACAACAACAAATGCTGGAGAGGATGTGGAGAGATGGGAACTCTGCTACATTGCTGGTGGGAATGCAGGCTCATACAGACACTCTGGCGAGCCATCTGGAGATTCTTAAAGAAATTAAAGATTGAATTGCCATATGACCCTGCGAATCCACTTTTGGAATAACCCCACATACAGCAAAAATTCACCTCGACAGCACAAGCACGACCATATTCATAGCAGCACTGTTTACAATAGCAAAGTCATGGAATCAGCCCAAATGTCCAACAGTTGATGAGTGGATAAGGAACATGTGGTACATCTAGACAATGGAGTACTACTCAGCCATCAAAAATGATGAATTACTGGAATTTGCCTGGAAATGGATGCCATTAGAAACAATTATATTGAGTGAAGTCTTCCAGATCCAGAAAATTAAGTGTCGTATGTACTCCCTAATAGGTGGCTCCTACTAGCAAACCCACCCAGCCCACCTAGAGACACTCGACAATAAATCTCTGTAATGCAGTAGTTGCAAGAGTATGAACAGGAGGGATGGGGTAGGAGGGCCACACCAGAAACAAGGAGAGAGGGGACCATGTTACAGCAGAGAAAATAGGCCTTCATCAAAGACTGCAAGTAAGCAATGAGACATCTGGTTAAGTTCACAGACTTTTCGTTCCTGATCATTTACAACTGAGGGGGTGTGATCTCACCAGAAGGGAAGGGCATATAGTCTGGCAGATAATAAGTAACCATTTTACAAATGGGTGAATGACCCCTCCCTCACTGTGGTTTAATATTTTTATTACATCTATCTTTGAATATGCTCTTATAACAAGACTCTAGTTTAACAGCTTTTTATCTCTGGCCAGGGAGTGAAATACAATACGCATCAGGATGGAGTGAAGGACATTGCAGGAGCAGCAAAACTGCAAATGAAAATCAACGAACCATAATCCAGAACTTCAGAGACTCTATATCAACCATCTAGAACTAGGCCAGCTTAATCTCTCCCCATCCTGAAGCTCAGGGAAATTTGTGGAAGAGGGGGTGGTAAGATTGTAAGAGCACAACGATGGGAGGAGCAATGATATGCAAGATACTCCACACAAGTTAGGGCCAAAGCAATCATAATTGGACTTTACATGCCCTCCGCAATGTCCCATACACTATTGACTCCATAAAGTCTAGCATTTGCTAAAGGCACCAAGATCCTTGGAGGCAAGGAATTGACAGCCATAGTAGAGCTCCTATGCTTAAGGAGAAAGGTTTCAGGGAATTGCCACTGGGTCTTTGTAGGTTATCAGAGAGGAAGGCCTAGAGGAGATTCTGGCATGCACATTAAAGGATTCTCCGGGAATTGGGGGGGGGAGGCACTGGGGGATGGGGAGTGAAGGGTGAGGGGAAGGGGAGCAGGGAGGTCGGGGGGAGGAGGAGGGAGGAAGGGAAATGGTGTACCTATTAAGTTGTATAAGCGGAAATAATAATAAAAAATATTTAAAAAAAAAAAGGTTCTGTTGAATCTTCCACAATGGCTTGTTCCTGTAGGTTATAGGGGATACCAAAGGTATGACTAATTTTCCATGAGGCTATAAAGGACCCAAATTGTTGGAGAGTATATGCAGGTCCATTGTCAGTCTTTAGTGCCCAAGGTACACCCATAACCAACATGGCAGATTTTAGGGCTTTAATAGAATGGGATGTCCTTTCTCCTTTAAGGACAATTGTGTACATGAAAGAGGAACAAGTGTCCACTATGACATGAACATATTTTAAGTTCCCAAAGGGGAAATGCTAACATAAGTAAGGCAAGATAAGTTGAGCTAAGAGAATATCATCCATATAGTGAACAAATAAAATATCTCGGGGAATATTGCAAAATGCCTCCCTAACATAAAGCTGACAGATGATAGGACTTTTTTTCATGCCTTGTGGGAGGACAGTCCATTGATACCTTGGGGCTGGTCTTTGTATATTAGGCTCCCAAACTGTAAACACAAAGTGATCCCTATCCAGGGGTGCCAAGGAAATTTGGAAGAAGCAATCGAGAATTACTATATGGTAGGAGGGTGGTATAGCACTGGGATGTGGCAGGCCAGCCTGAGTAGTCCCCATCTTTTCCATTCATTCATTGATTGCTCTCAGGTCCTGTAGGAGCCTATAACGACCTGACCTTTTCTTGATAACAAATATGGGAGTATTGTGCCTACTGGTTGACGGTTCTAAAAGTCCCAATTCAAGTTGTTCCTATATTAATTCCTTAAGGGCAGCCAATTTGGGTTCAATTATTGGCCACTGCTCCACCCAAACATCAAGGTATGGGAACAGGTACCCGTTTAGATGATTGCTCATGATGGGCAGTGGCCTCTAGAACTGGGGGTGATTTGAGGATGGATGGCCTGAAAGGCCAAACTTATGATTCTACTAATGGGCCTAAGAGGTGCCCCGCTTGGAGTTTAAGTTAGCCTCCGCATTCTGCTGGACATTAGAAAGTTGTGAGCAGCAGTTGCAATCCCAATGGAATCCCTCGTTACATTTTGGGCAGCGGGTCCAGGGACCAGTATTGGGGCAGTCCCTCCAGAGGTGATCTGTCTTACCACAGCCCCAGCAAGCATGGTTGGTGTGGCATACTAGAACCCTGACTGTCCCCCTCCTTTCTTTCTTCTCGCCCTCTGTTGGCCGGGAAGCATGAGTATGCACCTCCGCCACTGCAGAGGACTCTTGGGCTCTGAGCCTCCGCAATCTCGGGCCACACATGGTGAGTGAAAGTGCGAGCGCAGAGCGAGGAAAATGGGTGCTGTGCTCTGGAACCTCCTGGCCCACAGCTTATGCTCACTCCTCTTAGGGGAGGTGAGCAGTGGAAAGTTGATGTTAGGCTCCTAAACTATGGGCTCCTTACAGTGTGAGGGGAGGTTGCCCATTTTACTAAAGATCAGAGAAAAGACTAAAGAGGAACAGACAAGACAAACAATGTATTGGACCCAAATGCCTTGTGCTTTGTGGGGACCTTCCATGACTCTTGGGCCACGGCCATATGCCCACTCGTGTCTCCGGAGGAAGAGGGTCAATCGGGAGACCATTCCTGGGTTCTGTCGCCTGGGGGGGAGTCAACCCTTATGTGGAGATGCTGGGAGAAACAGAACCAAAAATGTGTACCTCCCTATCCGCAGACAGACAAACACAGAGAAAGGGTAAAGCGACCTTCACACTCACCTCTAGCGAAGGTAAAGACATTAAGCACAAAGGGGCCAGCTTGCCCAAAGACTGCCGAAGGGGGCTCAGTACTCAACACTGGTTCCGCAAGGGGAAAAAGGCCTCTGTGGAAGCCCCACTTTGGGTGCCAGATGTAACAGTCTCGGGGGCCCATAGAGACCTTTGGGGACCCATATAAGCTGGCACGGGGTCAACGATGCAGACCCTGGAAGTCAGGCTAGTGGCAAAGCAGGCTCGCAGGCTCTCAGGCTCACAGGCTCATTTATTGTAAATACCGGGCTGCTTCTATACCCCTCCCAACCTCCCAGAAGTCTAAGCATGAGCTTTACTGAGTCATCCTGACCAAATTTGTGCTCTCAGCCAGGCGGTTTGAACTCAGCACCAGGCGCAGCAGCTGTAGACTGTGGAAGTTGCATTTGCTCATGCAGCCCATACAGATCATCCCTATGTGGCATGCTCCCCAGGTAGAGGTATTGTAAGTAATGGTTGATCGGAGACATTAATACAGGCCTGCCTGGTCCGCTCCTCCTACAAAAAAGCAGCTCATCACACTGATTAATTTCAGTCTACAAAAGAAAGCATAACCAAGGACTGCTGAATAGAATAGATTATAGACAGGTGAGAAATGGTAACTACTAGTCTGTGTTCCCAAGGAAGACTTCTTGGAAACACCATACCATACTACAATGTGTTCTAAACTGATGAAAAAAAAGGTAGTTAAGGGAAAAGGCAGGTATACCATGCTACCTGTGTTCTAATCTCAATAAAAGAAAGGCAGTGTGAAATTTAGAATTTGAATTAGAAGACAAAATAAAAACATTCTTCCAAAATAAATTGAACATATGAGGAAAATAAGCAGATATCAGATCAGAACAAATAACATAAAAATCAGTTTCACAAGGTGAGTGGAGAATAATACAGATCAACATTGGAGAGAAAACCTTGTGTGCTGAAGACTGACCTGGGAGAACTGCACAGGAGCTGTCTGTGAAAGAGTGCACAGATGTGACATCATACAAGATTTGAAGTTGTATTAAGCCAGTTTAATCACATGTATAATCAGAGTCAAAATTATTGTAGTAATGAGTGAAATGCTTTCCTGGAAGAAAGAACAGCCAAACTCAGTCCCATGGATCACCTGGAAAAGTGGGGAGAGAGAGGGGTGGGGAGGGGGGAGGAGGATATGACAAAAAGTTTTACAGACATAGAGCACATTAATTCTACATTAATTGTGAAATCACATTACTCTAGATGGAAATCAAATTATACTCATTGCCCACATTTAATTTAACAACTCTAAAGATATTGTTAGTAAGAACAAAAGGTATTAGTCCACCTAATCATCATCACCCAGTAATCTCTAGTCAGGACCAGATCTCTGGAGGCTGAGACAAGCTCTGTGGGCCTAAGCAGACTGAGGGCCAAACTTGTATTGACATGTGTCAATGCGGGGACTTACTTCATGAGAGATTAGTTCAGAAATTAGCTCATAACACACTAACATCAGTAAATATTAGGTAAATATCATAACTACACAGATATATCATGACAGATACAATGTTCTCCAGGAAAGTACAGCTAACAATATCACCACAACATTTATCCATATAATTCCCCCACTCCAACACAGATAAAGAACACCCATTATCTCATACCAGCATTATCTGTGAGACCCACCTCAAACTAATGATGGAAATTCAATTCCAGTGTCCACTCTGATTGCCTGGACTGTGTTCCTCTAACAACAATGCCCAACTCACGTGGCAGACCTTTTCAAAATGACACGCTGACAGCCTCCTCCTCACCCCATCCTGCTGGGCTCCAGTCCCAAAGAGGAGTAGTGGGGAAAGCACACTGGTGTACTGGATACAAGGTCACCCACTTTGGGCTCAAAGGATCCATTGTCCCAATATTCCTTAAAAGGAGCTGCCTGCTTCCCCCAGCACAGACTCAGGAGCACCCCAGAAGCTCCTCCAAGATGCTGGTGGTCCTGCTCACCACGGCCTTGCTGGCCCTCAGCTCAGCTCAGAGCGAAAACCAAGGTATGAGCCAATAAGGTGGGTGGGAAAGATGCTGAAGAGAAAGAAGGACAGGGGAGGGAATCTGGTCAGAAAGACAGGTCTGCTCAACTCTTATGATCAGAGCAAGAGCAGTTCTGTTCTCCCTATATATCAAGGTCTTATGATTGGATGCACAATTGGGATTCCACAAAAGTTTAAGTAGAGGACAGAATGGTAAGTTGCATGTATGAGGAGAATCTCCCTGTGCTGTAAGGATTCCTGGGAAGATGACAAAGAGGCACAGGAAGAAGACTGGTAGACAGGATGTCCTCCTCAACAGAGTCGTCAGTGGTCAACTTACTGCCAACCTTACTGAACATGAAAGAATAGATATATACATCTTATCTGCTTCAGAGACGCAGAAACACAGAGTACGTTTCCTCTCACAATTGACATGAACAAACACCAACATCAATGCTCAGAATAAAAATTTCACTAGCACCCACACCAGTCACATACATGCCAGTGCACAAAATTCACTGTGGGAATTCCCTCTTGAGAAACAAAGATTTAACATCAGAGCTCAATCCATGGGTGCTCCAAGGTGATATTAAAATACCCAGAATGCTTAGCAAGAAGGAGCAGTAGGATTCCCAGGCACACAGGGAGGACAAGCAGTAACTTTGCTGTGAGGCACATGGGTGACGCTCAGCGGTAGCAGTCCTGCCACCTACTTGCATCTCAAGAAGCACCTTAGAGTCGGCTCATGAGCTCATGCATGGTTTGCTCAGCTGTGTTCACAAGTCATGTTTGCTGCAGGACACTCGTGAGCTCTGAAGTGCAGTTTGTTTAACTCTTCACTCATCCTGTGCTTTGCTTCCCAGTGGTCGCAAGTGGAGACTCTGACCTGGCAGCACCAGGTAAAGCCCCCGAGTCATCGTCCTCCAGCTCTGTGCAGTTGTCTGTCCTGCAGGGGCCTCCTATCTGTGCTCCGAGGAGTGAGTGGATGCTGCTGTCTAAGGACACAGCAAACACTTCCAGCCTTGGCGCTGGACACCACAGCCACAGCCAGCAAACTGAATGAGCCAAGGCCTGGCTTGCCTGACACCAGAAGATGCTGCCTGTCTCCCACCCTGAAGTACTGCTGAGGGGCGAGGTGAAGTGGACAGTGGGCTAATGCTGACTGCTCACTGCAGGGACAGGACCTGTGGCTCCTCCCACCCTCGTGTCCCAGTGGGCAGTTATGCAGCTTCAGGGACATGTGTGGAGAAACCCTGATCCAGGTCCCTTTTCATGTGTGTCTGCACTTCACTATGTGACCACCTTTGATTACAGAAAGAAAAGAATTGTGCCCAAAGCTGAATATGACCATCTTCATTATTCTTGTGTCTGTTCATATTACTATATGTGGAGATCAGGGGCTGTCCCACTGGCTCCCACTGAATTACTGGGCTCAGAAACCCAGACTGAACTCAAAGGCATGAAGTCAATGCAGTGTCTGGAAACAACCTGACAAGTGTTAGCATTTCTGCACTGTGTCCTCTGTCTCTTGAGCTATCCTGTGTGAAAAGTAAAGTGCTCTGAATCTTCTTTTTCCCCCAATTAAAGGGCACAAACTCAAGAATTCATATATGAAACTCTCCAAATCCATGTGCATTGGTACATGGTATAAGCCATGAATCTGGAGATGGGAGAGAGGGAGTTAGCAGGTGGCAGAGGAGGAAAACCCCACAGTGCTCTTGTGTCCTATGCCCAACCCTCACAGCTAATTCTGCTGACAATGATGGCAATGGAGATTATCGGATACTCCTCGCAGATGATGAACATCAGCCTCCCCGTCCTGCCAATCCACATGGACCCCGTCCTCCTCCACCACACCCACCAGGTTATCTATTTCAACTAAGGAGGGAAATAGTTCGGAGAATTGTGAGCGTTTTGGAGCCCGCAGTTCAACAAATTCTCGCTATGTTGAAGAACTTACCAAGGTACATAATCAAGATATCAATCATAGGCATGGATTAAGTCCACTCACCAGGCACTGACTTCTAGTGTGAAAATTAGTGAACATAACAACAGATTGAAATGACACAGTCCCGGATCCTGTTTTCAATATTTGTGCTCAACTGTTCTGTGATGCAGTGGGAGGATCAGGGCTTTTCAGAAGTTCCCCAGGGTCTGTCCCTCGCTCTCCCTTTTTCTCAGTGGTCACCTGGTGAGATGGTGGCTTGGGGAGACAGCAGTGACCTTCCCTTGGTCCTCTGCCTCCTGCGCTCAGCCTCCCTGACTAACCATTTCACATCTCCAGCTTCCCACTCTGTGCCCACTCCTGCCTCCCACCCGCTGCTCACATCCATGCTCTCTGCTCAGTGACACCTTAATGAACTCCCATTGACCTTGTCTCCACCTGTAGCACTTCCATCTGCAGTAGTGTGTACTCAAGGTCAAACCCCGTCTCCCTGTGTGGGACACAGAGATGAATCTTATAAACATCTTCACCTGTGTCCCTAGACAGGTCCTCAAAAGACATGACCTGTAATTCTTTTGAACCTTGTCTTAGAAATACTCACGTAGTTGAGGGTGCAGAAAATTCAATTTTACATCCATGATACATGTTCCCTGTGGATGTGGATGTCATTTATTTTGAGAAACAATTTCTGCATCACTTATATCAAAGCGTGGCTCTCATGAGGTTTGATTTGTTGTTATCTTTATATTATTGTTTGGGTAGTTTGTCCTTTTGACTCTATAATGCAAGCCTCTGTGGCTCTGTTGTGATCTCTTTGCCTCACATGTTGCTAACAGACATTTGGCCTTTAGTATGGGCTGCAGTGACCATCTTTGGTACTATATGTTTGAACAATTTTTACTCACAACAAAGGAAAGAAGATGGCATGAATAATCATCTAGTTTCATTCTATTAATTAAATTACTTGAACGTGTGTCGTGTATGTGAGTCATGCATGGATCTGAAGGTGCAGGTGTGCACCCCCTCATACAGCATGTGGAGGTCAGAAAGGATGCTGTGTGTCTTCCTCTCTTACTTTCTCCCTTATTCCTTTAAAGAGGGTCTCTCCCTGAAAGAAACAAAGCTCTTTCAGGCTGGCAGATTAGTTAGTTCTCAGGCACTTCCTGCATGCACACAAGACATTGCAAGCTTTTCACGTGGGTGCTAGTGATTCAAATCAGGTCTTTATTCCCGCAGAACAGGAGACTTTGCCAATTGAGCCCTATCCTAGTCTCTTGTTTTCATTTCATAAGCAAGAAACCTATCTGCTCCATAGCTAATTAGATTAAGGTAAAGGGAGTTTTAAAGGAAAGCAAGAAGGTTCTGGTAACAGTTGGGAGCCCTCTAGGATGTCCAGTCTCTTTAATAACTTTCTTCCTTTCTTATTTGTTTCAGAAAGTGACCAAGAAGTCAGTGATCTTTAGGACTCCAAATCAATGAACCAATGTGATCTTTACTATACCCTTAATATCCCAATAAAATAATAGCATGCAATTCCTGATTGTCATCTCTCTGTTTGTATGAGGAAGGGATAGGACATGGGCACATTGGGGAAACTGTGCCATGAATGCTTCCAGAAAGATTTCCATCTGCTTTGCCTTCAAGACAGATTAACAAAGTGAAAATTTCCATGCTGTCATGCCCCAAATTCCTTTCTTGGAGTCTGTAGTACAACTGCCAGAGAGTTCAGGTCTCTTATTTGTATTCTGATAATTTAAGGGAAACCAGGAAGATATAACAATTATGAAGAAAGAGGTGGCAGGACCAAAACCATGTTTCCTGGTCTCTAGGGACGTGGCCACAGTTCCCTGCTCCTGCTCACTGGGCCACACTATATTGTATTTGTTCTAGCGATACCAGACTCTCACCCACTTTTATCTCCTGCATTCTTTATAGATACTGATAGATTTCACAAAATTGTCAGCTAGTGGGTTTTAATCTCAAGGACTTTGGAGTCCTTTGCTACCTCTGGATTCAGAGAAAGCTGTCGGAAACTCTGAGTCTTGGCTTTTTTCTGCTAAATAAGGAGAATCAAATGATTGCCTGAAGGATCAAGATCAAGGAGAGAAAACCAGAGCCGAAGTTGGCATCTCAGCTCCATCATGTTTTTATTAGCAACAAATAACAAAAAATTAGTGTGCGTATGTGTGTGTGTGTTTGTGTGTGTGTGTGTGAGAGAGAGAGAGACAGAGAGAGAGAGAGAGAGAGAGAGAAGTGTGTATCCTTGTAGAAGACCAAGGGTGATTTTAGAAATCACCCTGAATTGCTTCTACCTTCTTCTCTAAATTTCCCGTCTCCACCCACCTGGGTAGAAGCACAGTCAGCCATTTCTACTTGGCATTTTTACTTAGGACCTGGAATATGAACTCAGGACATTCTGCTTATGAAGCAGAGTCTCAACCTCTGAGCCACCTGTCCAGCTCCCAATTGCCATAATGGTGTTGTTCTTAAATGATAGGCTCTCACCATCCTTTCCTGAGCCTCTCGCTTTACATTCTTTCTGCTTCTTCCACAGAGGTTTCTCAGATTTTGTGGCTAAAGCAGATGTTGAAGAATGAAATTATCAGTCTTCATTAGTTCTTGAGTGCAGCCGTGGGTCTCCATCTCCCTACAACCATATTGATGTGTGTATCTTCTGCTTGAAACTGAGGATAGCTAAATAGTCTTTCTGTACCCGTTTATGTAATATTCCCTGACCCTTGAAGGGAGAGGGTTGGATGTCAGTCTTGGGGGGAGGAGTACTCCAAAGTCACTTATTTTCTCAGTTCACTATCGTTCATCTATTGCTAAGAGATGTTTCTGGACCACAAGATGCAAGCCACACAAATCTAAAGGATTCAGTCTGGTATCCACAGGTGAGACAGAGCACTCAATGTATATCTTTACCTCGTTCAGGGTAACTTTTTCCACTTCTAGGCAGAAGCATTAATTTGTGATATGAAAATAAATTTATTTTCCATAACCGCTAAATAGTAAACCATGCTGTACATGAACCACATTTTAATTATCTACTCATCAATTGATAGATGTCTAAACTAATCACATTTTTCTTGTGAATAGAATTGCTGTGTTTTGAACCTCAGATCCCATGAAAAGAATATTGGGCAGAATGGAAAGAAGACTTGCCATTACAGCCCTCAAGTGGAGATCCTGGGAAACCCTGTAACAAAGCAATAAAGAGGTTGAGCAATCCAGAATGATTCCCAATGTCACCTTTGGGCCTCCACAGGCACACATATTTAAGTGCCTCTACTACACAAAAAAATTGAAGAATAAACACACATATGATACTACACACATATATCTATACATACATACACATACACACTAAAAACTCATTTTGCTCTTCTCCTATTATATAAAGACCAAATAGTTTGAGATATAATATACTTCCATGTTTCTTGCAGTACTATTCACAATATTCAAGATATGGAATCAACAAAAGTGTCTATAAAATGTTGAATATATAAGGAAATTATCATACATAGTACTTTGATGCCTTTGTCAAATATTGGATGGTTGTAGCTGTATGGCTTGTTCTTTAGTACTCTATTTCATTTTTTGTATTAAGTATGCTTCACTATAAACTGCTAGCCTCAATGTAGAGGGCATATAGGGCAGATGGCTGAGAGAAAAACATTGAAGCTGCTCCAGAGGCAACGATACATGGACTGTATTTCAATGTCTCATTTTACATGGAGAAATACCAACATCTGTGCCCCATCTGTGTGTAGGCTCAAGTGTGACATAAAGTTCCCATGATACTTAACGAAAAGGAGCAGAAAGTTTCCCAGTAATCCAGGGAGATCAAGTTGTAATTTTTCTATATATGGCAGGTGGTGACACTCAGCATAAGGAAATCCTGCCACTTTTGTGCATCTGCTTGACTTCTCATGACCACATCACAGACAGGTTGATGAGCTCAGGGGTGGTTTGCTCAGCTGTGTTCACAAGTCATGTTTGTTGCAGGACATTCGTGAGCTCTGAAGTGCAGCTTGTTTAACTCTTCACTCATCCTGAGCTTTGCTTTCCAGAGGTCGCCAGTGGAGACTCTGACCCAGCAGCAGCAGGTAAAACCCCCGAGTTATCGTCCTCCAGCTCTGTGCAGTTGTCTGTCCTGCAGGGGCCTCCTATCTGTGCTCCGAGGAGTGAGTGTATGCTGCTGTCTGAAGACACAGCAAACACTTCCAGCATTAGCACTGGACACCACAGCCACAGCCAGCAGACTGAATGAGCCAAGACCTGGCTTGCCTAACACAAGGAGACGCTGCCTGTCCTCCACTCTGAAGTACTGCTAAGGAGCGAGGTGAAGTGGACAGTGGGCTAATGCTGACTGCTCACTGCAGGGACAGGAGCCATGGCTACTCCCACCCTCATTTCCCCATGGGCAGTTATGCAGCTTCAGGGAAACATAATTTCTGAAAAATAAGGTGCTCAAACTTTACCATTTACCCAACCTAAAGGCATAGACTTGTCTTGGAAATGAATACATAAAATTTCCATCCATATACATTGGTATATTGAATAAGAGATTGCTCATGTGTCTTGTGCCTGGCTTTCCCAGAAACTGATGATCCAACACAAAACCCTGCCAAGCAGGCTCAGGGCCAAGCGTTGATCCTGCTGCTGATGAGGGCAATGAAGGTGATCAGGCACTGGACACCACAGCCTGATCATCCAGGAGATAATGAGTAGTAGCATCCTCTATTTCCTCCTGCCATTTAACCAGGACCACTCCTACAAGATGACCCACATGGGAGACCCCATCCTCCTCTATCACAGAACTTGCTTATTGAGAAAATTCATGATCTTTTACTCTAAGGTGGTAGAATTATAAGATATAATTATAAGATAAGGACTTTCCTAAAGACCTCCCCAAGGTAAGTAATCATGATGTCTGTCACAGGTATTGGGTAACTTCACTAACCATGCATGCATTGAATTCACATATTTTTAATTCTAGTGTGAAAATTAGTGAACATATGGTATTGACATGACATAATCCTGAACCCCTTTTAAACTCTTGGTGTTCAGATGTTCTGAGATGCTGGGGGAGCCCTTTCAGAAGCTCCACAAAGTCTGTCTGTTCTTCAGGAGTGCAGCCTTGCTTTTCCTTTTCCCCAGTACTCACCTACTGAAGTGCAGCTTATGCAGCATAACAGTGACCTGCTCTTGGTCCTCTTCCTCCTGTGCTCCAGTTGCCCACTCTGGGTTCATTCTTTCCTCCCAACCGCTGCTCATATACATGGTATCTGCTCAGTGGCACCTTAATGCTCTCCCACGTAGTTTGTCTCCACCTGTACCAGCTCCTTCTGCAGTGGTACGTGCTCACGTTTGATCCCCGTCCCTGTGTGAGACACAGAGATGAATCTTATAAACATCTACACCTTTCCCCTCAGCCCTGTCCTCAGAATACTCTATCTTGAATTCTTTTGGACAATATCTTAGAAATATTTGCATGGCTGAGTATATGCAAAATTCAATTTTACTTTAATAATATAGGTTATCTGTGGATATAGATGTTACTTATTATGAAAAACAACATCTGCATCACTTTATATCAAAATGTGGATCTCCTGAGGTTTGGATTATTGTTACCTTTATATTGCTGCTTGTGTATTTTAGCTTTTTGACTCGGTAATGCAAATTTTGTGTGGATCTTTTGTGATCACCTCACTTCACATCATTCTATTTGGGCTGCTTACAGCATTTCCCTACATTAACATGTGTTGCAGAGACCATCTTTGGTATTATATACATGAATAACTTTTACTTATAAAAAAGGAAGAGCCAAGAATAAATAATAACTTACGTAAATTTTATTCATACATTTTTAGTATGTTTTGTGTATGTGTGTCACACATGCATGTGAGTGTGCAGTAATGCACCCCTTCATACAAGCCTGTGCAGGTCAGAGCAGGATGGTGAGTGTCTTCTCTTCTTGCTTTCTGCCTAATTCCTTTAAGAGAGAGTCTCTCACTAAAATGAAAACAGCTGTTTGTTGTAAGTTGGCAGGCTTGTGAGTTCCCTGTATCTATCTTCTTACCATAATGCTGGGGTTACAAGTATGTGCAGACACCATAAGCTTTTAACATGGGCGCTTGTGATTTGAACTCATTCCTACAGAACAGGAGATTCTTACCAATTGAGCCCTATACCAGCCCTTTGCTTTCATTTCATATCAGGAGTATAAGTATACTATCTGTTATACTTCTAATTTTGAAGGAAAGTGAGGAGGAGATGAAGGGGCTCTATCCTCTATCATCTCAGAGATTCCAGCAGCAGTTGAGAAACTTCCCACATGTCCTGTCTCTCCAATAACTTCCTTCCTTTCTTATTTGTTTCATAAGTGACTTAGAAAACAAAGATCTTTGAAACCACAAGCCAATGAACCAATGGGATCTCTACTGTACCTTCGATATCCCAATAAAATAAATACCATACAATTCCTGATTTTCATAGCTATTTCTCTGTGCAGGGGAATAGAAATTTGAAGACTGTTGACACAGCAAGTGCACACTGACAAAATTATGCCAGAAAGATCTCCAGATGGTTCCAGAAAGATCTCCATCTGTTTGGTCACAAGACAGACAGCAAGTGAAGAATTCCATGCTGTCATATCCACTTTCCTTTCTTAGAGTCTATAGTACAATTGCCAAGTTGTTTTTTTTTTTAAACACATCATTTCAGGTCTCTTACTGGTGTTCTAACAAAACTTTGAAGAAAATTGGGAGGATGTAACAATTATGAAGAAGGAGGTGGCAGGACCAAAACTATGTGTCCTGGTCTCTAAAGACATGGCCACAGTCCCCTGCTCCTCCTCACTGGGCCACACCACATTATGTTTGTTCTTTCAACAACCTCACTAACTTCTATCTCCTACATTCTTTATAGGTACTCAGTGGACTTCACAAACTAGGCAGGTAATGGATTTTAATGTCAAAGACTTTGGAGTCCTTTGTGCTTTGTCTTTGTCAGAGAAAGCTGTCTTAAACTCTCATAGCCTATACTTCATTGCTATGAAATGGTGAAAATTAAATGACTGGCTGAAGGATTGAGATCAAGGAGAGAAAACACATGAAAACCATAGCTGAAATTGGCTTTACAGCTTCATCACAGCTTTATTTGTGACAAATATAATAGACCTGAAACCATAAGGAATAAAATGTCCCCAAATTTATCATTTTAAAACAATTTTATTAAAAATCTAACTAGGACTCTGATCTCCTGGGTTCCCTGTGCATCTGAAGCTCAGGTGAGGTCATCACTGAGCTTGCCTGTGTATTGGACTGGAGGATTCTGGCCCTGATTCTGATTGTTGGTTGCCTGCAGGCTGGTACCTCTATTCCCCTTCAATCTTCACCCCACTAATCACATAGAGAAAGAGAAAGAAAAAGAGAGAAAGAGCAAGAGAATGAAAGAAAGAGAAAGAGAGAAAATAAGTCTGGGTAGAAGAGTCCATACAACACCAACCTTCAAGAATAAAGATGGAAAAGGCCTTCAAAATACTCACTCCAGAAAACCCATCTGAGAAGCATCAACATACTCCTTCAGCCAGAGAACACTGAAATCACTACCTTTTGCGTCAGGTGAAGGCCCATACATTGGTTACATGATACAAAGAAAAACATAGGCACGTCAAATATCATATAAGTGCTGAAAGATAGAAGACCACCATCCCACCAAAAATTAGCTCCCATGACTTCAAAAAATATATATAATCAACATCTACTCACCCTGAAAGCAGTATAAAGAACTTAAAACCTAAACACCAAGGAGCAAATGGCCCAGTTAAAAAAAATGAGCCTGGGAACTCAAAAGAAACTTTTCCAGGAAAAAAAATTGAAATGTCTAACAAATAACTTAAAAAATGTTCTACATCATTAGGCATCAGGGAAATGCAAATCAAACTTTCCTGAGATATCATCTCACCCCGGTCAGGATGGCAAAAATCCACAATACAAACAACAACAGATGCTGGAGAGAAGGTGGAGGGAAGGGAACTTTCCTTCATTGCCGGTGGGAATGCAGGCTCATACAACCACTTTGGCGATTTTTAAAAAAGTTAAAGGTTGAATGCCATAGGACCCTGCTATACTACATCTGGGAATAATCACCCATAAAGCAAAAAATCACAACAATAACACAAGCACAATCATGTTCATAGCAGTATTATTTACAATAGCAAAGTCATGGAATCAACCCAAATGCCCAACAGTTGATGAGTAGATAAGGAAAATGTGGACATTTATACAAGGGAATATACTACCCAGACATCAAAAAAGATGAATTAATGAAATCTGCTAGGAAATGGATGGATTTAGAAAAAATTATATTGAGTGAAGTATCCCAGACACAGAAAATTAAATACCATATGTACTCCCTAATAGGTGGATCCTAGCACCAAACCCACTTAATGACATGGTCAAAGATAAATCTCTGTAATACGTACAGTAATCATGGAGATTATAAATATGAGAGGAGGGGAAGGAGGGCCCTCTCCCAGAAATAACGTGAAAGGGGATCATGCTTCAGTAGAGAAAATAGATCATCAAGTATTTCAGGTAAGTAGCTAGATAACTGGTGAAGATCACTCACTTTCCTTCCTGGTCACTTGTGACTGAGGTGGTTTGATTAACCAGTCAAGGAGGGTATAGGGACTGGCAGATAGATGGTAACCACCCAAAAAATGGGACACAGACCCCTCGCTCACTGCAGTGTCCTACTCCTATTCCATCTACCTTTGAATCTCCTCTTATAATAAGGTCTTCATTTACACAGCCTTTCATGTTTGGTTAGGAGGTAACCTCCTAACAGGATGGAGGCAAGGATATCATGCATTAGGAGAAAGGAAGGGAGAGGGTTAAAGGAAGGGGAAAAGAGGTGAGGGTGCTAAATGTCCAACAGTTGACGAGTGGATAAGGAAACTGTGGTACATCTATACAATGGAGTACTACTCAGCCATCAAAAATGATGAATTACTGGAATTTGCTGGGAAATGGATGTCATTAGAAACAATTATATTAAGTGAAGTATCCCAATCCCAGAAAGTTAAGCACTGTATGTACTCCCTAATAGGTGGCTCCTAGTACCAAACTCACCCAGCCCACATTGAGACACTCAAGGGTAAACCTATGTAATATGGTAATTGCAAGGATTGTGAACAGGAGGGATGGGGTTGGAGGGCCACACCAGACACAAGGAGAGAAGGGACCATGTTACAGGAGAGAAAATCGACCTCCAAGGAATGCAAGTAAGTAATGTGACACCTGGTTAAGTTTACAGACGTTCATTCCTGACCATGTACAACTGAGGGGGTATGATCTCACCAGAAGGGGAGAGCATATAGTCTGTCAGATGAAAAGAGATCATTTTGCAAATGGGTGACTGATCCCTCCCTCACCAAGGTTTCCTGCTTTTATTACATCTACCCTTGAATGTGCTATTATAACAAGACTCCAGTTTAACAGTTTTTTGTCTCTGACCAGGGGGTGACATACAGTGCCCATCAGAATGGAGTGAAGGGCATTGCAGGAGCAGCAAAACTGCAAAAGAAAATCAACAAACCACAATCCAGAACTTCAGAGACTCTACATCATCCATGTAGAACTAAGCCAGCCTAATCTCCCCCCTTCCTGAAGCTCAGGGACATTTGCGGAAGAGGGGGCGGTAAGATTGTAAGAACAAAAGGATGGGGGAAGCAATGATTTGAAGAGTCTCCACACTAGATAGGGCTGAAGCAATCATAATAGGACTCTGCATGCCCTGCCCCATGTCCGTCACACTATTGACCTCACAGAGTCTAACATCGGCTAAAGGCACCAAGATCCTTGGAGGCAAGGGATTGATAGCCACAGTAGTGTTCCTATGCTTAAGGGGAACATGAGAAAGGGTTCAGGGAAATGCCACTGGGTCCTTTTACGTCATCGGAAAGGAGGACCAAGAGGAGAGAGTTAGGCATACACAATAAAGGACTCTCTGGGAATTGGGGGGGAGGCACTGGGAAATGGGGAGAGAGGGAGGGGGGAGCAGGGGGTTCGGGGGGAGGAGGAGGGGGGGAGGGAACTGGTCTACCTATTAAGTTTGTATGAGCAGAAATAATAATAAAAAATGTTAAAAAGAGGTAAGGGTGCAAGGGGGACACAGGAGGGGTGGAGGCAAGGAGAGGACTGGGGTACCTATTTAGCTTGTATGATTAATTAATTAATTAATAAACAAACCAAAGCAGTATATGCAAATACAAAATCCTAACTAAGGCGGTAGACATAACCAAGATAACACCATAAATCAAAGAAAAGAAGTGACAACCTAATATCAGATGCCAACATCACACAGGAAAAACAGAAAAAACCAAGAATCCAAGAAAGTGTGTCTGTCCTCAAGATTACCAATCCCAAGGCTTCATATCTCATATAGGATATCCCACTGAGAGGTATCCAAGACAGCAACAACCAGGACAACAAAATAAATTTTTAATGAAACATATACAATTAAGGAATAATTTTTTTCCTCAGAGATGGAATATCTGTCATAAATCTGTCTATCTATATGCACACATATAAATGCTATGAAAGCAGTAGTAGTATAGAACTATAGGGAAAAGGATTAAAGGTGGAGAATAAACAAGAGACAGAAATGGAAGTAAGTAATGACATTTTCACATTTTCTCTCACATGTGGACTATATAAATATATATAAGATATTAGCAAGATATTAGAGAGAGAGAAAAAGAGAGAGAGAGATGAAAGCAAAAAATAGAACAGTTTCCAGAAGAGGATTAGCAAAGGCAGAAAATAGCAGGGATGTATATAGGCAAAATTCAGTGATACATTTATCAGTATATAATGATGTGAACTGTTACTTTGTATGTTGAAGGATAATTAAAAAGGGATTGGGATTGTGCCACTTGTAGAATGGATATCTCCAGGGACCATCATATTTAATAAAATAATCCAGTCTCAGAAAAACAAATAGCACCAATTTCCTCTCAGGCATGGATGTAGATTAGAAAAGATATAAAACACGGTACTGGGGGAGGTATATGAAGGAGGAAGAGACTCGAAGGAACAGTGCTGAGGGAAAAGGCAGGGTGTTGATGGGTGCATGGGAGTAAAGAAAATGACACTAATGTGCAAAGAAGTCATGATGCCCATCACTGTGTGTGCCATCTGAAAAAGTCCTTAAAAATAAGGCAGAAAAACTCAGGGCCTGATGGAGACCTGCAGCAGCTCTAAGACACACTCCACACTTCCTCCCTCACAAGCTTTCTTCAGGATTCCCGTAACATCTGTTTTGGTTGTGTCTGGTGAGTTCAAAGATGGTATTTTTCTTTCATGACATATTAATCTTGTCACTCATTGCTGTTGGTGAGGAGGGTCAAGGAAAGGGCTGGAGCGAGTGACATCTGGCAGAATCTGCTGCTCCTTCAGGACCCTGCCAGGCCAAGGTCAAGGCTGACCTCCACAGGACTGCTGCTTCCACGGGGAGCAGCTTGACCTGTCCTCCATTCTGCTCCTTCTCTCTTCCATCCCCACACCTTAAACCCAAAGCTGCCCCCTGCATGTCAGATTGACTCCCAGAGAAACAAGAAGCAACCAGGAAAAGCATAGGCAACTGGCAGGTCTGAACACATGTCCTCTGCACTGTACAAGGCCCATAAGTCCAGAGAGATCTGTCTAGCTTTACACATAACCAGAGAAGAATTGTCAAGTACAAATACATCTCGCTTCTGAAAACATCCATGGTTACCCAAGGAAAATACCCATCATCCTTGGGCCATGGTACCTGTGGCATATTCATTTGCTAAATCTCTGCATCCCTTTAGAAAGGGTCAGGGTAGACCCTCAAAGGGGAAACCTCAAAGGTTGTTTCTTTAGGATTGCCATCCATAGAACCCTTTCTGACTCACCTGCAACCAAACTACCCTCACATTTCACAGTATTTAATTAAGCTGAATGTCAGGGAATTTTCTACAATGATAAGAAGCAGCTCATCACACTGATTAATTTCAGTCAATAAATGAAAGCATGACCAAGGACTGCTAGATACAATAGATAATAGACAGGTGAGAAAAGATAATTACCAGTCTGTGTTCCCAAAGAATACTTCTTGGAAACACCATACCATGCTACAATGTATTGTGTTCTAAACCTAATGAAAAAAATAAGCAACTGAGGAAAAATGCAGGTATACCATGCTATCTGTGTTCTAAACTCTATGAAAAAAAAAGATAGCATGAAATTTAGAATTTGCATTAGAAGACAAAATGAAGTCGTTCCTCCAAAATGAATGGAACATATGAGGAAAATAAACCGGATATCAGATCTGAACAGGTAACATAAAAAATTAGTTTCAAAAAGTGAGTGGAAAGTAATATGGATCAACACTGAAGAGAAAACCTTGTGTATTGAAGACTGACCTGGGAGAACTGCACAGGAGCTGACTGGGAAAGAGTGCACAGATGGGACATCATACAAAATTTGAAGCTGTATTAAGCCAGTTTAATCACATGCAAAATTAGGGCAAAATTATTGTAGCAATGAGTGAAACACATTCCTGGAGGAAAGAATGGCCAAACTCAGTCCCATGGATCACACACTGGAAAAGGGGGGGTTATCTAGCAAGAAGTCTTACAGACATAGAACACATTAATTCTAGATTAATTCTAAAAACTGTGATCACATTGCTCTGTATGGAAATCAAATTATACTCATTGCTCATATTTACTTTAGCTCTAAAGTTTTTATTGTAGGAACAAAAGGTATTAGTCTACCAAATCATTATCACCCAGTAATCTCTAATCAGACCAGATCTCTCTTTTTTCCATATTTCACATATTTCATCTTTTTTTACATATTTCTTCATATTTCACATAAGCAAAAAAAACCAAACTGGGAATTCTCTTGAGCATCATTAATCTTATAGCTGTAAGCATATGTCATGTGGACTGCATATTCCAAGGGTGTCCTAGGAGATCCTAATTTCGTTTTTCTGTTGTTACCTGTAGCTGTTTGTGCTGAAGATTTATTGTAGGTCCTTGAGCATTCTGGACAATCATCCTGTCACTGAGCTACATCCTCAGCCCAAGTATCCGCTGATGGTGGAATTAATTTAAGGAACAGCAATTGGATGAGCAAGTAATATTGCTGGTTAGTTTGACATTTGGGAAATGGGCCTTTGGGCCCTAGTAAAGGGAAGCTTTGAGCAATCCTGCAGGAGAATGTTCTGACTGCTTTAATTGAATTGGAAAGGCCTGCCCATGTTGGCACCCCCATTCCCTAGGCAGGTGGTACATGAAAATGTCTGGCATGTGTTGGTTCTGTGTGTGTGTGTGTGTGTGTGTGTGTGTGTGTGTGTGTGTGTGTGTGTATGTGTGTGTGTGTGTGTGTGTGTGTGTGTGTGTGTGTGTGTGTGTGTTGTAAAATCATCCTGGATTGCTTTGCCTCCTTACTGCTCTACTTTAAGATTTCCCAGGCTCCACCTTCTGGGGCTGCAAGTGCAGGCCTCCAAAATTTCTAAACTCAGATCTTTCTGCCTCCCAGGCAAAGGCTTAGCTCCCACCAGCTATCTCTCTAGGCTCCCTCAGCTTCAGTTGTAGCATAACTAGTTCTTCTGGTATGACTCCTTTTACCACGATGGATTGCAAGCTTCGTAACCTTATTCCCCTAAATTGCTTGGGTAGGTCTCCATTACTGAGTAAGTATTAAAGTAAAGCGTGCGTTAGTCTGGCTTTTCTATATTACTTGTTGATTCCCAGGGTCTTGCGTATGCCGAGCAAGCACTCTGCCAAGGAGGTGCATGTGCAGCCCGTGAATTTTGTTCAGGCGGGCATTGAACTCGTGAGTCTTCTGACTCTGTCCCCCAGGCAAGGCTCCTGTACTTGTTTTATTTATTTATTTTCTTCCCTATTTGACACAATTTATTTCAGTGAGGAAAAGATCCTAGAAACAGGCAGTATTCTGGACCAAACATAGTTCAGAGTGTCTCTCTTTAGTTTTTTTTCTGTTTTGTATTGAGACAGGGTTTTTGCTGTGTAGGCCACAGTGACCTTTAACTTGCTGCTTTCCTCTCTCAACCTCCCAGGTATTGAGATTCCAATTGTGGACCATCATACCAGGCTCCCCTCTCTATTTTTTATTTATTTTTGTTTAACTTATTATTTTTGCTATTATTATTTTGTGAGACAGGCCTTGTAATTCAGGCTGGCCATGAACTACTCCCCCCTGTGCAGTTGGGGATGACTCTTAACTTCTAATCCATTTAGCTTTGTCTTCTTTTGAGGCTGAGACAAGCTCTGTGGCCCTAAGCAGATTGAGGGCAAAACTTCTCTTGCCGTGTGTCAATGTGGGGGACTTAATCCATGAAAGATTTGTGCTAAAATTAGCTCATAGCACAGTAACATCAGTAAATACTAGGTAAATATCATATTTGCTCAGATATATCATGACAGGTGCAATGTTCTCCATGCACAGTGCGCTAACATCACCACACCACTTATACAAATACTTCCCACACCCCAACACAGATGAAGAACACCCATTATCTCATACCAGTATTATCAGTGAGACCCACCTTAAACTAATGATGGAAATTCAATTCCAGTGTCAATTCTGATTCCCTGGACTGTGTTCCTCTAACAACAATGCCCAACTCACATGGCAGACCTTTTCGAAGTGACACACTGACAGCCTCCTTCTCACCCTATCTTGCTGGGCTCCAGTCCCAAAGAGGAGTAGTGGGGGAAGGCACACTGGTGTGCTGGGTACAAGGTCACCAACTCGGGGCTCAAAGGATCCATTGTCCCACTATTCCTTAAAAGGAGCTGCCTGCTTCCCCCAGCACAGACTCAGGAACTCTCCAGAGCCTCCTCCAAGATGCTGGTGGTCCTGCTCACCTCGGCCTTGCTGGCCCTGAGCTCAGCTCAGAGCGAAAATCAAGGTATGAGCCAATATGGTAGGAGAGAAAGATGCTGTAAAGAAAGAAAGGCCAGGGGAGGAAATCAGGTCAGAAGACAGGTCTGCAGAGATCTTATGATCAGAGCAAGAGCAGTTCTGTTCTCCCTATATATCAAGGTCTTATGATGGGATGCACAATTGGGATGCCACAAAAGTTTGAGTAGAGGAACAGAATGGTAAGGTTCGTGTATAAGGAAAATCTTTCTGTGCTGTAATGATTCCTGGGAGGATAAAAGGGATGCATAGGAAGAAGGCTGCTAGGGAGGATATCATCCTCAACAGAGTCGTCAGTGGACCCTGCCAACCTTACTGTACATGAAAGAATAGATAAATGCATCACACCTGCTTCAGAGATGCAGAAACACAGAGTACATTTCCTCTCACAATTGACATGAACAAACAAACATCAATGCCCAGTATACACATTTCGCTAGCACTCACACCAGTCACATACGTGCAAGTGCACAAAATTCATTGTGAATTTCCCTCCTGAGAAAAAAAGATTTAATGTCAGAATTCAATCCATGTGTGCTCAAAGGTGATATTAAAATACCCAGAATGCTTAACAAGAAGGAGCAGTAGGATTCCCAGGCACCCAGGGAGAACAAGCAGTAACATTGTTCTCTGAGCAAATGTGTGATTCTCAGCAGGAGAAGTCCTGCCACCTCTTTGCATCTCCAGAAGGAACTTAGAGGTGGCTGACGAGCTCATACATGGCTTGCTCAGCTGTGTTCACAAGTCATGTTTGCTGCAGGACACTCGTGACCTCTGAAGTGCAGCTTGTTTAACTCTTCACTCATCCTGTGCTTTGCTTCCCAGAAGTCGCCAGTGGAGACTCTGACCCGGCAGCAGCAGGTAAAACTCCCAGCCATCATCCTCCAGCTCTGTCCAGTTGTCTGTCCTGCAGGGGCCTCCTATCTGTGCTCCGAGGATTGAGTGGACTCTGCTGTCTAATGACACAGCAAACAGTCCTGGCCTTGGCACTGGACACTCAACGACAGCCAGCAAATTGAGTGAGCCAAGGCCTGGCCTGCCTGACACCAGGAGACGCTGCCTGTCCCCCACCCTGAAGTACTGCTGAGGGGCGAGGTGAAGTGGACAGTGGGCTAATGCTGACTGCTCACTACAGGGACAGGAGCCGTGGCTCCACCACCTTCGTGTTCCAGTAGGCAGTTATGCAGCTTCAGGGACATGTGTGGAGAAACCCTGGTCCAAATTCCTTATCATTTGTGTCTGCACGTCACTGTGTGAGCACCTTTGATTTCAGAAAGAAAAGAATTGTTCCCAATGCTGAATATGGCCATCTTCATTATTCTTGTGTCTCTTCATATTACTGGATATGGAGATAAGGGGGTGTCCCACTGGCTCCCACTGAATTACTGGGCTCAGAATCCCAGACTGAACTCAAAGGCATGAAGTCAGTGCAGTATCTGGAAACACCCTGACCTGTGTTAGCACTTCTGCACTGTGTCCTCTGTCTCTTAAGATATCCTGTGTGAAAAGTAAAGTGCTCTGAATCTTCTTTTTCCCCCAATCAAAGGGCACAAACTCAAGAATTCATATATGAAACTCTCTAAATCCATGTGCATTGGTATATGGTATAAGCCATGAATCTGGAGATGGGAGAGAGGGAGTTAGCAGGTAGCAGAGAGGACGAAAGCCGCACAGTGCTCTTCTGTCCTATGCCCGACCCTCCCAGCTGATTCTGCTGACAATGATGGTAATGGAGATTATCGCATACTACTCGAAGAAGATGAACAGCAGCCTCTCCATCCTGCCAATGCACAAGGACCCTGTCCTCCTCCACCATCCCCAGGAGGTGACCCACTGCAACGAGTGAAGGAGGACTTTGTTTGGAGATTGTTGAGTGTTTTGGAACCCTGGGTGCAAGAAAATTACTTTCTTAAAAAATTTCTGAAGGTACCTAATGTAGATCTCAATTATAGGCATGGATAATGTCCACTCACCAGGCACTTGACCTCTAGTGTGAAAATTAGTGAACGTACAACAGATTGAAAGGACACAGGCCTGACACAATTTCAAATCTTTGTGCTCAGCTGTTCTGTGATGCGGTGGGAGTCAGGGCTTTTCAGAAGCTCCCCTGGGTCTGTCCCTCGCTCTCCCTTTTTCTCAGTGGTCATCTGGTGAGCTGGTGGCTTCTGGAGACAGCAGTGACCTTCCGTTGGTCCTCTGCCTCCTGCGCTCAGCCTCCCTGACTCCCCATCTCACATCTCCAGCTGCCGACTCTGTGCCCATTCCTGCCTCCCACAGACTGCTCAGATCCATGGTCTCTGCTGAGTGACACCTTAATGAACTCCCATTGACCCTGTCTTCCACCTGTAGCACTTATTTCTGCGATAGTGTAGGCTCATGTTCAAACCCGTTTTCCTGTGTGGTTCACAGAGATGAATCTTATAAACATCTGCACCTATGTCCCCAGTAAGGTCCTCAAAAGACACGACCTCAAATTGTTTTCAAGATTGACTTAGAAATACTTGCATATGTGAGTGTGCACAAAATTCAATTTTACCTCCATGATACATGTTCCCTGTGGATGTGGAATTTCTACATCACTTTATATAAAAGAGTGACTCAAGTGAGGTTTCGTTTGTTGTTATCTTTATACTATTGTTTGTGTAGTTTGTCCTTTGACTCTATAATGCAAGCCTCTGTGGCTCTGTTATGATCTCTTTGCCTCACATCTTGCTAACAAGCATTCAAGTTTTAGAACTGCACTGTACTATATGCGTGAACAATTTTTCTCACAACAAAGGAAAGAAGGCATGAATAATGATCTATTTTCACTTTATTACTTAAATTATTTGAACGTGTGTTATGTATATATGTCCTGCACGCATCTGAGTGTGCAGGTGTGCACCCCTTCATACAAGCATGTGGACGTCCAAAAGGATGTTGTGTGTCTTCCTCTCTTACTTTCTACATTATTCCTTTAAAGAGGGTCTCTCACTGAAACGAACACAGCTCTTTGGTCCAATTTGGCAGATGAGTGAGTTCTCAGGCTCTGCCTGCCTCCACATGCACACACGACATCACAAGCTTTTTATGTGGGTGTAATGATTCAAATCAGGTCTTTATTATTGCAGAACAGGAGACTTTGCCAATTGAGCCCTATCTAGTCTCTTGCTTTCATTTCCCAAGCAAGAAACTTATCTGCTCCATGGCTAATTAGATTAAGTTAAAGGGAGCTTTGAAGGAAAGGAAGGAGAGGTGGGCATTGATCTCTACCATTTCAGGGTTTCTGGTAACAGTTGAGAACCCTCCAGGATGTCCTGTCTCTTCAATAATTTTCTTTCTTATTTGTTTCAGAAAGTAACCAAGAAGTCAGAGTGATTTTAGGAATCCAAATCAATGAATCAATGTGATCTTTACTATACCCTTGTTATCCCAATAAAATAAGAGCATGCAATTCCTGATTGTCATCTCTCTTGCTGTGTGAGGAAGGAACAGGACATGGACACATTGGGGAAACCGTGCCATGAATTTGTCCAGAATGATTTTCTTCTGCTTTGTCTGCAAGATAGATAACAAAGTGAAAATCTCCATGTTGTCATGCTTCAAATTCCTTTCTTGGAGTGTGTAGTACAATTGCCAGAGATTTCAGGTCTCTTACTGACATTCCAATAAATTTAAAGGAAACCAAGAGGATATAACAATTATGAAGAAAGAGGTGGCAGGACCAAAACCATGTTTGCTGGTCTCTAGGGACACAGTCGCAGTGCCCTGCTCCTGCTCACAGGGCCACACTATGTTATATTTGTTCTTTCTAGCGATACCGGAATCTCACCAACTTTTATCTCTGCATTCTTTATAGATACTGATGGATTTCACAAAATTGTCAGCTATTGGATTTTAATCTCAAGGACTTTGGAGTCCTTCATGTTTTGTCTTGCTACCTCCAGATTCAGAGAAAGCTGTCCGAACTCTGAGTCTGGGCTTTTTTGCTATGAAATAAGGAGAACCAAATGATTGCCTAAAGGATCGAGATCAAGGAGAGAGAACCAGAGCTGAAGTTGACTTCTCAGCTTCATCGTATTTTTATTAATAACAAATAAAAAAATTAGAGTGTGAGTGTGAGAGAAAGAGAGAAAGAGAGTGGAAGAAAGAAGTGTGTATCCTTGTAGAAGACCAAGGGTGACTCTCAAAATCACCCTGGATTGCTTCTACCTTCCTTCTCTGCATTTCCCAGTCTCCACCCACCTGGGTGGAAGCACAATCAGCCATTTCCACCTGGCATTTTTACGTGGGACCTGGAATATGAACTGAGGACATTCTGCTTGTGAAGCAGAGTCTCAACCTCTGAGCCCCCTGTCCAACCCCCAATTGCCATAGTGGTATTGTTTTTAAATGATAGGATCTCATCCTTTCCTCAGCCTCTCCCTTTCCATTCTTTCTGCCTCTTTCACACAGGTTTCTCAGCTTTTGTGGCTAGAGCAGATGTTGAGGAATGAAATTCTCAGTCTTCATTAGTTCTTGAGTCCAGTCGTGGGTCCCCATCTCCCTAGAACAACATTGATGAGTGTGTCCCCTGCTTGAGTCTGAGGATAGTTAAATATTCTTTCTGTTCCCGTTTATGTAATATTCCCTGATCCTTGAAGGGAGAGAGTTGGATAACCCTCTTGGGGGGGGGAGTACTGCACGGTCACTTATTTTCTCTCTTGACTATTGTTCATCTATTGCTAAGAAAAGTTTCTGGACCACAGGATACAAGCCACACAAATCTGAAGTTTTTGAGCTGGTATCCAAAAGTGACAAAGGCACTCAATGTGTGTCTTTACCTTGCTCAGAGTACCTTTTTCCATTTGTAGGCAGAAGTATTAATTTATGATTTGCACAAAATTTTATCTTCCATAATAGTTACATAATAGTCCATGCTGTACATGAACCACATTTTAATTATCTACTCATCAATTGATAGACATTTAGGCTAATCCCATTTTTCTTCTGAACAGAATTGCTATTTTTTGAACCTCAGATCCTGTGAAAAAAAATATTGGGCAGAAATGAAAGAACACTTGTAATTCCCGCTCTCAAGTGGGAATTCTGGGAAACCCTGCAGCAAAGCAATAAAGAGGTTCAGCAGTCCAGAATGATTCCCAATGTCATCATTGGACTTTTATAGGCACACACATTCAAGTGCCTCCACTACACAAAAAAATTGAAAAATAAACATGCATATTCCATTATACATACATACACTATACATCTATACATACATACACATACATACACTAAAAACTCTTTTGCTTTTCTCCCATTATATAGAATACCGAATAGATTGATATATAATATACTTCCATGATTGTTGCAGCACTATTCATAATATTCAAGGCAGGAATCAACTACATGGCTATAAATTGATGAGTAGTCCCTTAAAAAGTTAAATACCTTGATATTAACCTAACTAAGGAGGTAAAAGAACTTTACAAGGAAAAGTTTAAAACCCTAAAGAAAGAAATTGCAGAAGACACCAGAAGGTGGAAAGACCTCCCATGTTCCTGGATTGGCAGAATCAACATCGTAAATCCTACCAAAGGCAATATACAAATTCAATGCTATACCAATTAAAATCCCAAAGCAATTCTTCAAAGTTGACCAAACAATCTCAAAATTCATATGGAGGCACAAAAGACGAAGATAGCAAAGACAATCCTGAGTAACAAAAACACTGCTGGAGGTATCACCATACCAAACCTTAGTCTATACTACAAATCCATAGTTATAAAAGCAGCCTGGTACTGGCTCCAAAATAGACACACAGATCAATGGATAAGGGTTGAAGACCCAGATTTAAGCCCACACAACTACAGCCATATGATCTTTGAAAAAGGGGCCCAAAAAATTCAATGGAAAAAGAACAGTATCTTCAATAAATGGTGCTGGCAAAACTGGATCTCCACATGCAGAAGATTAAAACTGGACCCATACTTGTCACCATGTACAAAACTTAATTCCAAATGGATCAAGGACCTTCATATAAGGCCAGAGACTACTAAAACCATAGTTGAAAAGGTAGGGAAGTCCCTTGAGCTGATTGGGCTAGGCCAACAGTTCCTAAATAGACATCCAATGGCACAGTAACTGCTACCAACTCTCAACAGTTGGGATCTTGTGAAATTAAAGAGCTTCTGTTCAGATAAAGAGATTGTAACATGAGCTCAAAAGGCAACCCACAGAATGGGAGAAAATCTTCACTAACCACATATCTGATAGAGCTCTATTGTCCAGAGTGCACAAAGAACTTAGAAACCTAAACACCAAGGAAACTAATGGCCCAATTAAAAAATGGGTCCTGGAATTTAAAAAAAACTTTACCAGGAATGACATTAAAATGTCTAACAAATATCTTAGAAAATGCTCCACTTCCTTAGCCATCAGGGAAGTGCAAATCAAAACTTCCCTGAGATATCATCTTACATCGATCAGAATGGCAAAAATCCACAATACAAACAACAAAGGCTGGAGAGGATGTGGAGAGAGGAGAACTCTCCTACATTCGTGGTGGGAATGCAGGCTCATACAGCCACTCTGGCGAGGCATCTGGAGATTCTTAAGGAAGTTAAAGATTGAAATTCCATATGACCCTGCTATTCCACTTTTGGGAATAACCTCACATACAGCAAAAATTTACCTCGATACCACAAGCACGACCATGTTCATAGAAGCACTGTTTACAATAGCAAAGTCATGGAATCAACCCAAATGTCCAACAATTAACGGTGGATAAGAAAAATGTTGTACATCCATACAATGGAGTACTACTCAGCCATAAAAAATGAGGAATTACTGGAATTTGCCGGGAAATGGATGTTATTAGAAACAATTATATTAAGTGAAGTATCCCATACCCAGAAAATTAAGCGCCGTACGTATTCCCTAATAGTTGACTCCTAGTACCAAACCCACCCAGCCCACCTAGAAACACTCAAAGATAAATCTCTGTAATACCCACAGTAATTTCAAGGATTATGAACAGGAGGGATGGGGTAGGAGGGCCCCCACCAGAAACAAAGAGAGAGGAGACCATGTTACTGCAGAATAAATAGGCCTCCATCAAGGACTGCAAGTAAGTAATGAGACATCTGGTTAAGTTCCCAGACTTTCATTTCTGATCATTTACAACTGAGGGGGTATGATCTCACCAGAAGGGGAGGGCATATAGTCTGGCAGATAAAAAGTAACCATTTTGCAAATGGGTGATTGGGAAATTCGTGGAAGAGGGGGTGGTAACATTGTAAGAGCACAAGGATGGGAGGAGCAATGATTTGCAAGATACTTCACACAAGTTAGGGCCGAAGCAATAATAATTGGACTTTGTATTTTCGTTATCGTTCACGTTCAGGAAATCTTGAGTTTCCTTTTTAATTTCTTCCTGAATCCAATTCTCATTCAGCATCATAGTGTTAAGTTTCTAGGAGTTAGTGTATTTTCTCTTGTTTGTTGTGTGGTGGATGTCCAGCTTTAGGCCGTGGTGGTCTGATAGGGCACAGGTTAGAATTTCAACTTTTTTCTATATGTGTAGATTCATTTTGTGGCCCAATATGTGATCTATTTTGCAGAAAGTTCCGTGTGCTGCTGAGAAAAATGTGTATTCTTTGGTACGTGGGTGCAAAGTTCGGTAGAGATCTGTAAGGTCCATTTCTTTCAGGGTTTGATTAAGTTCCAAAGTGTCTCTGTTAAGCTTTTGACCTGTTGATCTATCCCTTGTTGAGAGGGCGGTGTTGAAGTCCCCAAGAATGATCGTTTTGGGGTTGATTTCTTGCTTTAGACGCTGTAGGGGTTTCTTATTGAATGTGGAGGGGCCCGTATTGGGTGCATATATGTTCAGTATTGTGAGGTCTTCCTGGTGAATTGTACCTGTGACTAAAATGTAGTATCCATCTGTGTCTCTTATATTTTCTTTGGTTTGAAGTCCACTTTGTCTGACAGCATAATTGCTACCCCTGCCTGTTTCCTGGTTCCATTAGCTTGCAGGATTTTAGACCAGCCTTTGATTCTTAGGACGTGCCTATCTTTTGTGGTGAGATGAGTTTCCTGAAGGCAACAGATTGTTGGATTGTGTTTTTTAATCCAAAATTGTAGTCTATGTCTCTTAATCGGGGAGGTTAATACCATTGACGTTTAATGTTATAATGGAGAAATTATTTTTAATTCTAGACATTTTTTGTTTAGTAGATTTTGTAAGTATGTTGTTTGATATTTATATTTTGGTGGTATTATACTTCTGTTCTGTCCTCCTGGATACACTTGTTCTTATCTTCAAGTTTGAGTATCATTTCTAGCATTTTTTGAAGTCCTGGTTTGGTAGACATGTATCCCTTCAAGTTGTCTTTGTGCTGGAAAACTTTTCTTTCTCCCTCAATCATGACAGATAGTTTTGCTGGGTATATCAGTCTGGGTTGGCATTTTTGCTCATTTAATACTTGAAGTATGTCTCTCCAAGCTCTTCTTGCTTTTACTGTTTCCATTGAGTAGTCATTTGTTATTCTAATAGGTTTACCTTTAAAGGTGACTTGCTTTTTTTTCTCTTGAAGCTCTCAGCACCTTTTCTTTGTCTTGAATGCAGAGTGTTTTAACTATTATTGCCGTGGCAATTTTCTATTTTGGTCGTATCTGTTTGGAGTGCGAAATGCCTCTTGTTTTTCGATAGGCCTCTCATTCTTTAGTTGTGGGAAGTTTTCATTTATGATGATCTGAAATATTTGCTCAGGTGTGGTATTTTGGGATTCTTGTTCTGGTATTCCATGAATGTGCATGTTAGGCTTCTTCAGGGTGTCCCATATCTCTTGAATGTTCCTCTCCAGTATCATTTTTTTCTTTAACAATCTCTTCCATTGAGCTGGTTAATTCTCCCACTTTGTCTTCAAGATCTGAAATTCTGTTTTCTGCCTCCTTGTTCTGCTGATAAGACTGTCTGTTGAGTTTTGGGTTGAAGATAACTTATCTTTTAGTTCAATTTTAAACTCTGCCTGAGACTGTTTTAACTGCTCTATGCCTATTTTTGTTTCTTGAACTGTTTTTCTCAACTCCTCCAAGTGCCTGTTGTGTTCCTGTTCTAAGTGGTTGATACAGTTGTTTAACTCTTCTCAGATTTCCTCTTTCATAGTATTAATCATGGTAATCATCATACTCTGAAAGTCATTATGTTGGGTCTAGCTTTCATGGCTATTTTCTGTGAATTTGTTCTGGTTGGAATCCATCATTATGGGATTAATTCTTTAAGTGGAGCTTGGTCTTCTTAAGTTTTGTTTCTTGTGGATCTGCACTTTGACTTGGGCATTGTTGTTTTGTTTTGTAGGACCATTCAGTTTCTAGGTGTTTTTCACTGAACTGATGTAGTTAGTATTGTTACACTTCGTGAGTTATTACTAGTGCTTGCCTTAGATTGGGTATGTTTGTGTATTGTTATATCCTAGATGATACTATTAGGCTGTTAGTACATCAGTTAAGTCAGGTTAGGTAAACATGGGGTGAATATTAGTATGGTAGTGCACTTTTACGATTTAATATCTTGGTGATATGTGAGGGTGAGTGGTGTACTCCTTGGAGTTGTATGTTTTTGGGGTGGCTGTATGAGAATGTTGATCTACAGCAATTGATACTAGAAAGTATCAGTAAGGTGAAAGGAAAAAGAAAATGCTTACTTATCTTTGGGCTGGATGTGAAGAATCTCACCCACGTGATATAATGATTGTAGTGGAGTCCAGATGTATAGCCTGTGTTCCCTTTGTTCCTTAGAGTTTTGCTTGAGTTTCCTTTGGACTCTATTGAATTCTGAGTAGCAATGTCTCTTCTGTGGATCACATGCGTAGGTCCCCGGTGGGCCGGAGAGGCAGAGGGTCTGATGTTGATGGCAGAATTCTTCACCTAGGACCTGGGGGGCAGCAGAGGCACGCGGGGGTGGGAGGATGCGAGGGGCTGGGGTCCGGGGAGGCGCTCAGGCTAAGCTGGAGTTGGCCTGGGTGCTCGCTGGGCCGGCGGGAGGCTCTGGGGTGTGGGGGCTGTGCTGTGCTGGGACGGGCTCACTCTCTCACTCACCTGGGGAGCTGGTGGGGCACGGAGGGGTCTGGGGTCGTCTGGGGCGGGGCCCAGAGCCAAGCCGGATTCAGCCTGGGTGCTGGGCGGGCGGGGGGGGGGGGGGGGGGGAGCTCCAGGGTGTGGGGGCTGGGCTGAACAACAGATGGGATCTTATGTAATTAAAGAGTGTCTGTTCACATAAAGAGATTGTAACTCCAGCACAAAGGCCACCCACAGAATGGGAGAAAATCTTCACTAACCAAATATCTATTATCCACAATCACAAAGAACTTAGAAAACTAAACACAAGGAAACAAATAGGCCAATTTAAAAATGGTCCTTGGAACCCAAAAGAAACTTTAACAAGGACAAAACTGAAATGTCTAACAAATATCTGAAAAAATGCTCCACATCCTTAGTCATCAGGGAAATGCAAATCAACACCTCCCTGAGATATCATCTCACCCTGGTCAGGATGGCAAAAATCCAAAATACAAACAACGCCAAATGCTGGAGAGGATGTGGAGAGAAGGGAAGTCTCCTACATTGCTGGTGGGAATGCAGGCTCAAACAACCAAGAGCTGTCTGGAGATTCTTAAGGAAGTTAAAGATTGAAATGCCATATGACCCTACTATCCCACTTTTGGGACTAAACCCCCATGAATCAAAAATTCACCTCGATAGCACAAGCATGACCATGTTCAAAGCAGCACTGTTTACAAAAGCAAAGTTTTGGAGTCAACACAAATGCCCAACAGTTGACGAGTGGAAAAGGAAAATGTGTTGCATTCATACAATGGAATACTACTCAGCCATCAAAAATGATGAATTCATGCAATTTGCCAGGAAATTGATGGAATTAGAAACAATTATATTGAGTGAAGTATCCCAGACACAGAAAATTAAGTGCCATATGTACTAATAGATGGATCCTAGAACCAAACCCACTTAGTGATATACACAATGATAAATCTCTGTAATACGTACAGTAATTGCAAAGATTATAAGCAGGAAGGGAAGGGGAAGGAGGTCTCGCCAGAAACAAGGAGAGAAGGAATCATGCTAAAGCAGAGAAAATAGGCACCATCATGGACTGTAAGGAAGTATTGAGACATCCAGTTGGTCTCGCAGATGTTCCTTACTGGTCACTTACATTTGTTTGGGTATGATCTCACCAGAAAGGGAGGGCATAAAGTCTGGCAGATAGAAGGTAACCATCCTGCAAATGGTCTCCTACTCTTATTCCATCTACCTTTGAATCTACTCTTATAATAAGACTCTATTTTAACAGCCTTTTATCTCTGGCCATGGGGTGACATCTAATACATATCAGGATGGAGCCAAGGGCATTGCAGGAGCAGCAAAACTGAAAAAAAATCAACAAACCATAATTCAGAATATCAGAGACTCTGCATCAACCACCTGGAACCAGGCCAGCCTAATCTCTCCCCATCCTGAAACTCAGGGAAATTTGCAGAAGAGGGGGGTGTAAGATTGTAAGAGCCTAAAGATGGGGAGGAGCAACGATATGCAACATACTCCACACAAGTTAAGGCTGAAATAATCATAATAGGATTTTGCATGACCTGCACAATGACCAACATATCATTGAACCTCCAAAGTCTAGCATGGATCATAGGCAATATGATCCTTAGAGACAAGGGATTAACAGCCACAATAGTGCTCCTATACTAAAAGGGAACACGAAAAAGAAGAGGTCTAGGCAATGCCACTGAGTCCTTATGACTCATCAGAGAGGAGGACCCAGAGTGAAGTTTGACATGCACACTATAAGATACACCAGGATTGGAAGGGCCCCCACTGGGAGAAAAGGAGGCAAGGGAGAAAGAAAGGGAAAAGGTGAGAAGGGAGCAAGGACATCCAGGGAGGGGTAGAAAGAGGGAGGGGAATGGGGTACTTATCAACTTTGTGTGAGTAGAAGAAATTTTAAAAGTAAATAAAAAAATAAAAAATTAATGAGAAATTGTGAACAGAAAAAAAAAGAACATACAGACATACAGTAGAAACCTTGGGGACTAAAGCAGGATGAGTGAATGGAAATGCCATATCAGTGTGATAGCCTGAAGAGATGCAACAGACAGACATGAAACCCACAAGAGCAGACAAGCCAGAGGGAACTCTAGGGTCCATAGAAGAAGACAGGAAAGAGGGAGTGGGAGGGATTGATGAAGGGATGGACTGATGGAAGGAAGCAGAGATAAGTACTCAATACACTTGTAAAAGTAGAAAAATAAAATTAAATAATGAAGAAGAAAATGCCATAATGGGATCTGAAAGGTCATAAGAGACAAAACAACAATGCCCAAGTCAAAATGCAGATCCATGAGAAACAACACCCAAGAAGACAAAACTCCCACTGAAAGAATTAACCCCATAATAATAAATTCAAATCAAAACAAATTCACAGAAAATAGCTAAGAAAGCCAGGCCCGGGATAACGACTTTCAAAGCATGATCATTACCATGACCAATACTATGAAAGAGGAAACCCAGGAGGAGTTAAATAACCACATCAAATACTTTGAACAGGAACACAGCAGACACTTGGAGAAGTTGACAAAAACAGTTCAAGAAACAAAAATAAGCATAGAGCAGTTAAAAGTCTCAGGCACAGATTAAAATTGAAGTAAAAGACAACTTATCTTCGACCCACAACTCAACAGTGAGTCTTATCAGCAGAACTAATGAAGCAGAAAATAGAATTTCAGATCTTGAAGACAAAGTGGGAGTATTAAAAAGCTCAATGGAAGAGGTTGTTGAAGCCAAAAAGATACTTGAGAGGAATATTCAAGAGTTATGGGACACCCTGAGGAAGCCTAACATGCGCATTCATGGAATACCAGAGCAAGAATCCCAAAATACCACACCTGAGGAAATTTTTCAAACTATCATCAAGGAAAACATCCCTCATATAACCATCCAAATAGAGGCATCCAAATGCAAGAGGCATTCCATACCTCAAACAGACATGACCAAAATAGAAACTCGCCACAGTAAATAATAGTGAAAACACTCCACATTCAAGACAAAGAAAAAGTGCAAAGGAAAAAAAAAGTCACTTTTAAAGGTAAACCTATTAAAATAACAAATGACTTCTCTTTTATTCATTTTTTATTATTATTTCTGCTCATACAAAATTAACAGGTATACCGGTCCCCTCCCTCCCTCCACCTCCTCTCAATCTCCCTGCCTCCCCCTTCTCTCTCCCCTCCCTTCCCATCCTCAAGTGCCTCCCCCCCAATGCCCTGAGCATCTTTTACTGTGCATGCCAAACTCTCCTCTAGGTCTTCCTCTCTGAGGAGGTGCAAGGACCCTTTCCTGTGTTCCCCTTAAGTTTAGGAACACTATTCTGATTGTCAGTCCCTAGCCTCCAAGGATCCTATGCTATGTCCATTATTGACCTCACAAAGTATAGCATGGACTAAAGGATATAGGATCCTTGGAAACTAGGGACAAATGACTTCTCAATGGAAACGTTGAAAGCAAGAAGAGGTTGAAAGGATGTACTTCAAATATTAAATGAGCAAAAATGTCAGCCCACGCTGACATACCCAGAAAAACTATCCATCATGATCCAGGGAAAATGAAAAGTGTTCCAGCACAAAGACAATTTGAAAGCTTACATGTTTGCCAAACCAGGCCTTGAAAAATCCTAGAAATGATACTCAAGCTTGAAGAAAAAAACCAAGCATATTCAGGAGAACAGAAAAGGAGTATAATACTACCAAAACCTAAAAGCCAAATTAACATATTTACAAAAGCCACTAAAAATAAAAAATGTCTGGAATGAAAAATACTACCCAATCAAGAGACACAGATTACGGGGCTGGAAAGGTGGCTCAGGGGTTAAGCCTCTGCCTTGCAGGCGGAAGGTCCTGAGGTCGGATCCCAGATCCCACGTATAGACGCCGGGCAGAAGCAGGGGCGGCCTGCGTTTCCGGTCCTGGTAGGGCGGAGCCTGTGAATCCCGGGGCGGAGGAAGTGGGAGGCGTCCATGGTGGTTCGCGAATTCGTCCGTGGTTCTACACACACAGACACACACATGCGCGCACACATACATACGCACACACGCACAATTGAATAAATAAAAAAAAAATTAAAAAAAAATTAAAAAAAAAAAAGAGACACAGATTACAAACTTGGATTAAAAATCACACCCATCAATCTGCTGCCTTCAGGAAACTCATCTTACTGCAAAAGATAGGCACATCCTAAAAATAAAAGGCTGGTCCAAAATTTTGCAAGCTAATGGAACCAGGAAAAAGGCAGGGCCTGGCCATTAGACTATCAGACAAAGTGGACTTCAAACCAAAAAGAAAAATCATAAGAGACACAGATGGATACTACATTTTAGTCACAGTTACAATTCACCAGGAAGACTTCACAATACTGAACATATATGCACCTAATACTGGCCCCTCCACATTCATTAAGCAAACCCTACAGTGTCTAAAGCGAGAAATCAACCCCAAAATGATAATTCCTGGGGATTCCAACTCTGCTCTCTCAACATGGGATAAATCAACAGGTCAAAAGCTTAACAGAGACACTTTGGAACTTAATCAAACCCTTACAGAAATGGACCTTACAGATCTCTATCAAACTTTTCATTCATGAACCAAATAGTACACATTTTTCTCAGCAACACACAGAATGTTCTCCAAAATAGATCGCATATTGGACCACAAAACAAATCTCCACATATACAGGAAAGTTGAAATTCTAGCCTGTACCCTATCAGATTACCATTGTCTAAAGCTTGACATCTACAACACAATAAACAACAGAAAATACAATAACTCCTGGAAACTAAATACTATGATGCTGAATGAGAATTGGATTCAGAAAGTAATTACAAAGGAAATTCTAGATTTCCTGAAAGTGAACGATAATGAAAATACAACTTACCAAAATCTTTGGGACACAATGAAAGCTTTCCTAAGAGGTAAGGTCATACCTCTTAATGCCTGTGTCAAAACAATGGAAATATCACAATTAAATAACGTAACAAGGCATCTTAAAGCTTTAGAGACACTAGAGCAATGTGTTCCCAAAAGCAGTAGAAGAGAGGAGATCAGCAAAATCAAGGGAGAAATATACGAAATTGAGATAATGAAAACGATACAGAGACTCAAGGAGTCAAAAAGTTGGTCCTTTGAAAAAATCAATAAGATTGTTACACCCCCTAGCTAAATTAACCAAAACCAAGAGAGAGAAATCCCAATTTAACAAAATTAGAAATGAAAACTGAGTTATCACTACTGATACCCAAGAAATTCAGAGTATTATAACATCTTATTTCAAAAACTTATACTTTGTGAAATTTGACAACACAAAAGAGATGGATGAATTTCTAAGTAAACACAACTTACCTAAATTGAATCAAGAAGTTGTGAATTATTTAAATAGTCCTATAACATATGAGGAAATCGATGAAGTAATCTCGAATCTTCCCACCAAAAAATGTCCTGGACCAGATGGATTCAGCACAGAGTTCTACCAGACATTTAAGGAGCTAATAACACCAATATTCCTTAAACTGTTCCACCAAACTTCAAAGGAAGGAACACAACCAAACTCTTTCTATGAGGGGAATATCGTCTTAATCCCAAAACCTAATAAAGATACACTTAGAAAAGAAAACTGTAGGCCAATGTCTTTGATGAACACAGATGCAAAGATGCTTAATAAAGTCTTAGAAAATCGGATTCAAAAACATATCAAAAAGATCATTCATAGGAATCAAGTAGGGTTTATCCCAGGCACACATATGCAAATCAATAAATGTAATTTGCCATATAAACCAGTTTAAAATTCAAGACCACATGATACGCTCCATAGATGCAGAAAAAGCTTTTGACAAAATCCAACAGCCATTTATGATCAAAACCCTAGAGAAGGTTGGAATGGAAGGAACATTTACCAATGTAATAAAAGCTGTCTACAACAAGCCTACACCAAGGAATACTCAATGGGGAAAAACTTGTAGCATTACTGCTTTGATCAGGAACTAGACAAGGCTGACCACCCTCACCACTTCTATTCAATATTGTACTTGAAGTCTTAGCTGAGACCATAAGACAAAAAAGGGAGAAAAAAGGGATTCAAATTGGCAAGGAAGAGGTCAATTTTCTCTCTACTTGCAGATGAAATGATCTTATACCTGAGTGACCCCAAAAACTCCACCAGGAAACTCCTGGAACTAATACAGAAGTTCAGCAGGGTGGCAGGATACAAAATAAACGTACAAAAATCAGTGGCCTTCCTATATGTACAAAATGAAAGAAGAGAAAAAGCCCTGAGAGAAACAATCCCATTTACTATAGCCCCTAAAAAAATGAAATACCTTGGCATAAACCTAACCAAGGAAATAAGAGACCTTTACGATGAAAACTTTAAAACCCTAAAGAAAGAAATTGCAGAAGACACCGAAAGGTGGAAAGACCTGCTATGTTTCTGTATTGACAGAATCAACGTCATAAAAAGGACCATCCTACCAAAGGCAATATACAGATTCAATGCTATATCAATTACAATCCCAAAGCTATTCTTTAAAGAAGTTGGCCAAATAATCTCAAAATTCATATGGAGGCACAAAAGACCCAGGATAGCAAAAACAATCTGAGTAACATAAACACTGCTGGAGTTATCAACATACCAAACCTTAGTCTATACTACAAATCCATAGTTGTAAAAACAGCCTAGTACTGGCTCCAAAATAGACACACAGATCAATGGATAAGGATTGAAGGCCCAGATATAAGCCCACACAATTACAGCCATCTGATCTTTGACTAAGGGGCCCAAAAAATCCAATGGAAAAAGAATAGCATCTTCAAAAAATGGTGCTGACAAAACTGGATATCCACATGCAGAAGATTAAAACTGTACTTGTCACCATATACAAGACTTAATTCCAAATGGATCAAGGATCAAATGGATCGATATAAGGACAGAGACCAAAAGTATAGTTGAAAGTGAAGGGAACTCCCTCAAGCTGATTGGACTAGGCCAACAGTTCACAAATAGCACATTCACTACAACCAACACTCAACAGATAGGATCTTGTGAAATTAAAGAGCTTCTGTTTAGATAAAGAGATTGTAACTCCAGCACAAAGGCAACCCACAGAATGGGAGAAAATCTTCACTAACTATATATCTGATAGAGTTCTATTATCCAAAGTGCACAAAGAACTTTGAAAACTAAACACCAAGGAAGCTAATGGCCAATTCAAGGAAAAAAACGCCCTTGGAACCCAAAAGAAACTTTACCAGGGACGAAATTGACATGTCTAACAAACATCTGAAAAAATGCTCCGCATCCTTAGCCATCAGGGAAATGCAAGTCAAAACTTCCCTGAAATATCATCTCACCCTGGTAAGGATGGCAAAAATTTACAATACAAACAACACCAAATTCTGGAGAGAATGTGGAGAGAAGGGAACTCTTCTACATTGCTGGTGGGAATGCAGGCTCATACAACCACTCTGGCGAGCCGTATGAAGATTCTCAAAGAGATTAAAGATTGAAATGCCATATGACCCTGCTATTCCACTTCTGGGAATAACCCCCCATACAGCAAAAATTCACCTCGATAGCACAAGCATGACCATGTTCATAGCAGCACTGTTTACAGTAACAAAGTCATGGAATCAACCCAAATGTCCAACAGTTGACAAGTGGATAAGGAAAAGGTGGTACATTTATACAATGGAGTACTACTCAGCCATCAAAAATGATGAATTAATAAGATTTGCCAGGAAATGGATGGAATTAGAAACAATTATATTGAGTGAAGTATCACAGACACAGAAAATTAAGCAATGTAAGTACTCCCTGATAGGTGGATCCTAGTACCAAACCCACTTAGTGACACACTCAAAGATAAATCTCTGTAATACCTACAATAATTGCAACGTTTATAAACAGGAGGAAAGGGGAAATAAGGCCATACCAGAAACAAAAAGAGAGTGGATATGTTACAGCAGAGAAAATAGGGTACCATCAAGGACTGCAAGTAAGAATGAGACATCTGGTTAAGTTCACAGACTTTCCTTCCTGGTCATTTGCAACTGATGGAGTATGATCTCACCAGAAAGAGGAGGACATATAGGCTGGTAGATAGAAAGTAACCATTGTGCAAAAGGGAGACTGACCCCCCTCCACTGCAGTCTCCTACTTTTATTCCAACTACCTTTGAATATACTCTTACAATAAGACTCTATTTTAACAGCTTTTTATCTCTGACCAGGGGGTGACATCCAATACCCATCAGAATGGAGCCAAGGGCATTGCAAGAGCAGCAAAACTGAAAAAAAATCAACAAACCATAATTCAGAACATCAGAGATGCTATATCAGCCACCTGGAACTAGGCCAGCTTAATCTCTTCCCATCCTGAAGCTCAGGGAAATTTGCAGAAGAGGGGGCGTTGAGATTAAGAGTACAAGGGTGGGGAGGAGTAATGATATGCAAGATACTCCACACAAGTTAGGTCCAAAGCAACCATAATAGGACTTTGTATGACCTGCACAATGACTAACACATTATTTACTCCTCAAAGTCTAGCATGAACTAAAGGCGCTAGGATCCTTAGAAGCTAGGGATTAACAACTACAACAGTGTTCTCATACTTATGGAGAACACAAGAAAGAGTTCTAGGAAATGCCACTGAATTCTTACACCTCATCAGAGGGGAGGGCCCACAGGAAAATTTGACATACACATTAAAGGATGCTCCAGGGATGGTGGGGAGGAGGCACAGGGAAATGGGGGGGGAAGGAAAGGGAAAAGGAGGGGGAGCTAGAGGGTCCAGGGAGGAGTGAAGGGAGGGAGGGGACCGGTGTACCTATTAAGCTTGTATGACCAGAAATAAAATAAATAAATAAAAATGGAAAAGGGCTCCAAAATAGTGACTTCAGAAAACCCATCTGAGAAGCATCAACACACTTCTTCACCCACAGAACACTGAAATCACTGCCTTTTGCTTCAACCAAAGGCCCAAACTTTTGTTACATGATGCACAGAAAAACATAAACACTTCAAACATCATACAGGTGCTGAAAGATAGAAGAAAACCTGGGAACTTAAAAGAAACATTTCCAGGACAAAATTGAAATGTCTAACAAATATCTTTTAAAATGGTCCACATCCTTAGCCATCAGGGAAATGCAAATCAAACTTTTGTGAGATATTATCACATCCTGGTCAGGATGGCAAAAATCGACAATACAAACAACACCAAATCCTGCAGAGGATGTGGAGAGAAGAGAACTCTCCTATATTGTTGGTGGGAATGCAGGCTCATACAACCACTCTAATGAGCCAGCCGGTGATTTTTTTAAATGTTAAAGATTGAAATGTCATGTGGCCCTACTATACCACTTTTGGAGATAATCCCCCATAATGCAGAAAGTCACTACAGTGACAGGTGACAGGAGCACAACCATGTTCACTGCAGTGCTATTTACAATAGCACAGTCATGGAATCAACCCAAATGCCCAACAGTTGAAGAATAGATAAGGAAAATGTGGTAAATTTGCTAGGAAATGGATGGATTTAAAAAAATTATATTGAGTGAAGTATCCCAGAAACAGAAAATTAAACACCATATGTATTCCCTAATAGGTGGATCCTAGTACCATACTCACTTAATAACATATTCAAAGATAAATCTCTGTAATACCTACAATAATCACAAAGATTAGAAATAGGAGGGAAGGGGAAGGAGGGCCTCCACTCCAGAAATAAGGTGAGAGGGGATCATGCTTCAGTAGAGAAAATAGGTCACCATCAAGTACTGCAAGTAAGTAGAGAACCATCTGATTAAGTCTACTCTCACTTTCCTTCCTGGTCACTTGCAAATGAGGAGGTTTGATCTCACCAATCAGGGAGAGTATAGGGACTGGCAGATAGATGGTAGCCACCCTCCAAATGGGACACTGATCCCTCCCTCACTGCAGTGTCCTACTCCTATTCCATCTACCTTGGAATCTCCTCTTATAATAAGATCTTCATTTACACAGCCTTTTATGTTTGGTTAGGAATGACCTCCAATACCAATCAGGATGGAGCCAAGAGCCATGCAGGAACACCAAAACTGAAAAAAAAACAACAAACTATAGTTCAGAACACCAAAGAATCTACATTAATTACCTAGAACCAGACCAACCAAATCTTTCCCCATCCTAAAGCTCAGGGAAACTTGCAGAAGAGAAGGCAGCCAGATTGTAAGAGCCTAAAGATGGGGAGGACCAACAATATGCAAGATACTCTACACAAGTTAGGGCCGCAGTAACCATAATCGGACTTTGTGTGACCTGCACAATGACTGATATGTCAATGATCCCCAAAGTTAGCATGGATCACAGGCAGTAGGAACATTAGAGGCAAAGGATTAACAGTCATAATAGTGTTCCCATACTAACGGAGAGCCCAAGGAAGGGCTCTGAGCTATACCACTCAGTCCTTACACCTCACTAGGGTGGAGGACTCAGAGGAAAGTTTGGCAGTTGCACAAAAGGATGCTCCAAGGGTTGGGAAAGAGGAGGGGGAGGCACTGGGAGAAGAGGAGGAAGGCGATTAAAGGAAGAGGAAAAGTGGGGAAGGTGCAAGGGGAACAGGGGAGGGATGGAGGGAAGGAAAGGACCAGGGTATCCATTGAGGTTGTACAATTGGGGAAAAATAAATAAATAAAAGCAGTATATGCAAATACAAATCCTAACTCAGGCAGTAGACATAACTAAGATAACACCGTAAATCAAAGAAAAAGAGGAACACACTAATACCAGATGCCAACATCACACAGGAAAAACTGGAAAAAATCAAGAATCCAAGAAAATATGTCTCTCCTCAAGATCACCAATCCCAAGGCTTCATATCTCATATAGGATAGCACACTGGCAGGTATTCAAGACAGCAATAATCAGGACAATGAATAAAACATTAATGAAATATATAAAATTAAGGAATACATTTTTCATCAGAAATGGAATATCTATCATCTATCTGTCTATCTATATACACAGGTATACATATGCGATGAAAGCAGCAATAGTATGGAACTATGGGAAAAGGGATTAAAGGTGGATAAACAAGAGACAGAAATAGAAGTAAGGAAAGACATTTTCACATTTTCTCTCACATGTGGACTATATAAATATATATAAGATATTAGTGAGATATTAGAGAGAGAGAGAGAGAGAAATGAAAGCATAAAATAGAATAGTTGCCAGAAGAGGATTAGCAAAAGAGGAAAATGGCAGAGATGTATATAGGTAAAATTCAGTGATACATTTATGAGTAAATGATGGAAACTGTTATTTTGTATGTTGAAGGATTTTAAAAAGGGATTGGGATTGTGCGACTTGCAGAATGGATATCTCCAGGGACCATCATATTTAAGAAAATAATCCAGTTGCAGAAAAACAAATATCACCAATTTCCTCTCAGGCATGAATGTAGATTAGAAAAGACACAAAACACGGTACTGGGGGAGGTATATGAGGAAGGAAGGGATGAAAAGGAGCAGCACTGAGGGAAAAGGCAGGGTGTTGATAGGTGCATGTGAGTACAGAAAATGGCACTATCCCCTCTGCCAGTCCACCAGCCCCAGATGCTCCCAGTCACCCTGTGTCTCAGGTAAATCCCACCAGCCCATCCAGCTCCTCACACTGGCTAGGATGAGAAGCATCCAGGCTGCCATGGGCTTGGGTAGTCCTCTGGGCCAAGCCCCAGGTCCCAGGTTAAGTGCTTCACCACCAAGTCACCAGCCCCTCTGCCCTTTCTGCATGCCTGGGATGCTTGCAGTTCAAGGAGGACACACTGCTCCTCAGAAATCAACATAGTCCAAAGAAAACCCAAGCAAAGCTCTAGGGGACAAACACCATACATCTGAAGTCCTCTGCAATCATCCTATCACATGGGAAAGATTATTCACAGCCAGCCCACAGATAAGTAAACCCCCTTTTTACCATCCTGCTCCTTTCAATTATTAATCACTGTAGGTTAAATTTTCCATATAGACACACCCAAACCATATAAAACTTCAGGGACTATACAATTCACCTCACATATCACCAAGGTACTAAATCATAAAAGTGCACTACCATACTAATATTCACCTCCTGTCTACTAAACCTGTCTTAATTAGTATACTAAAAGTCTTATACCCCCATCCAGGAAATAACGATAATAAAAGACAAACGTACCCAACTCCAAACCCAACACTAGTAATAACTGCCCGAGAGTAGTAATACCAACTAATTCAATTCAGTCAAAAACACAGAAACTGAAAGGTCTTAAGAGACAAAACAACAATGCCCAAGTCAAAGTACAGATCCATAAGAAACAAAACCCAAGAAAACAAATCTCCCACCAAAATAATTAACCCCACATTGATAGATTCCAACCATATCAAATTCACAGAAGCTAGCCAAGAAAGACAGGCCTGGGATAACGAATTTCAAAGCATGATCATTACCATGATCAAAACTATGAAAGAGGAAATCCAGGAGGAGTTAAATAATCACATCAACCACTTTGAACAGGAACACAACAGACACTTCTAGGAGTTGAGAAAAACAGTTCAAGAAACAAAAATAGATATAGAGCAGTTAAAACATTCTCAAGCAGAGTTTAAAATTGAACTAAAAGACAAGTTATCTTCCACCCAGAACTCAACAGAGAATCTTATCAGCAGAACTAACAAAAGAGAAAATAGAATTTCAAATCTTGAAGACAAAGTGGAAGTACTAACCAGTTAAATGGAAGAGGTTGTTAAACCAAAAGACACTTTTGGGGGGGGTTGTAAAAAATATATTTTTTAAATATTTTTTATTATCTCCGCTCATACAAACTTAATAGGTACACCAGTTCCCACCCTCCCTCCTACTCCCCCCCTGACCCCTCTGGTCACCCTCCCCTCACCCTTCCTCCACACCCCCCAGTGCCTCCCCTCCCTCAATCCCCAGAGAATCCTTTAATGTGCACGCCAAAGTTTCCTCTGGGTCCTCCTCTCTAATGATGAACAAGGACCCAGTGGCATTTCCATGAACCCTTTCCTTTGTTCCCCTTAAGCATAGGATCACTATTTTGGCTGTCAGTCCCTTGCCTCCAAGGATCTTGGTGCTTTTAGCAAATGCTAGACTTTGTGGGGTCAATAGTGTGTTGGACATCGTGCAAGGCATGCAAAGTCCCATTATGATTGCTTCGGTCCTAACTTGTGTGGAGTATCTTGCATATCATTGCTCCTCCCATCGTTGTGCTCTTACAGTCTTATCGCCTCCTCTTCCGCAAATTTTCCTGAGCTTCAGGATGGGGAGAGATTATGCTTGCCTAGTTCTAGGTGGTTGATATAGAGTCTCTGAAGTTCTGGATTATTGTTAAACCAAAAGACACTTGAGAGGAATATTCGAGAATCCCAAAATGAAAACATTTCTCACCTAAAGAATGAGAGGCCCATCCAAATACAAGAGGAATTCCACACTCCAAACAGATATGACCAAAATAGAAAATCACCAGGGCAAATAATAGTCAAAACACACCACATTCAAGACAAAGAAAAGGTGCTGAGAGCTTCAAGGGAAAAAAAAAACAAGACACTTTTAAAGGTAAACCTATTAAAATAACAAAAGACTTCTCAATGGAAACAGTAAAAGCAAGAAGAGCTTGGAGAGATGTACTTCAAGTATTGAGTGAACAAAAATATCAACCCAGGCTGACATACCTGGCAAAACTATCTGTCATGATCAAGGGCGAAAGAAAAGTTTTCCAGCACAAAGACAACTTGAGGGCTTACATGTCTACCAAACCAAGTCTCCAAAAATGCTATAAATGATACTCAAGCTTGAAGAAAAACACAAGCATATCCAGGAGGACAGAGAGGAAGTATAATACCACCAAAACCTAAAAGCCAAATAACACACATACAAAAGCCACTGAACATAAAAAAATTCCAGAATTACAAATAATTTCTCCATCATAGCATTAAATGTAAATGGAAATAACTCACCAAAGATTACAAAACTGGATTGAAAACCACAACCCATCAATCTGCTGCCTTCAGGAAACTCATCTCACCAAAAAAGATAGGCACATCCTAAAAATAAAAGGCTGGTCCAAAATTCTGCAAGCTAATGGAACCAGGAAAGAGGCAGGGGTGGCCATTATGCTAGCAGACAAAGTGGACTTCAAACCAAAAAAAATCATGACACACAGATTGTTACTACATTTTAGTCACAGTTACAATTCACCAGGAAGACTTCACAATACTGAACATATATGCACCTAATATGGGCCCCTCCACATTCATTAAGCAAAACCCTACAGCATCTAATGTGAGAAATCAACCCCCAAAGGAAAATTCTTGGGGATTTCAACACCTCCCTCTCAACATGGGATAGATCAACAGGCCAAAAGCTTAACAGAGACACACTGGAACTTAATCAAACTCTTACTGAAATGGACCTTACTGGTCTCTATCAAACTTTCCATCCACACACCAAAGAATACACATTTTTCTCAGCAGCACATGGAACTTTCTCCAAAATAGATCACATATTGGACCACAAAACAAATCTCCACATATACAGGAAAGTTGTAATTCTAGCCTGTAACCTAACAGACCACCATGGTATAAAGCTTGACATCAGCAACACAACATACAACAGAAAATACACTAACTCCTGGAAACTTAACACTATGATGCTGAATGAGTACTGGATTCAGGAAGAAATTAAAAAGGAAATTCAAGATACCTTAAAGTGAACAAGAATGAAAATACAACTTATCAAAATCTTTGGGACACAATGAAAGCTGTCCTAAGAGGTAAGTTCATAGCTCTTAATGCCTACATCAAAAAAATGGAAACATCACAAATAACTTAACAATGCAACTTAAAGCTTTAGAGACACTAGAGCAATATGATCCCAAAAGCAGTAGAAGAGAGGAGATTAGCAAAATAAGGGGAGAAATATCCAAAATCAAGATTATGAAAATGATACAGAGAATCAACCAATCAAAAAATTGGTTCTTTGAAAAAATCAATAAGATTGATACATCCCTAGTTAAATTAACCAAAAGCAAGAGAGAGAAAACACAAATTAACAAAATTAGAAATGAAAATGGAGTTATCACTACTGATACCCAAGAAATTCAGAGTATTATAACGTCTTATTTCAAAAACTTATACACTGTGAATTTTGACAACAAAAAAGAAGTGGATGAATTCCTAAGTAAGAGCAACTTACCTAAATTGAATCAGGAAGTTGTGAATTATTTAAATAATCCTAAAACATATGAGGAAATCAATGAAGCAATCGCGAATCTTCCCACCAAAACAATGTCCTGGACCAGATTGATTCAACACAGAGTTCTACCAGACATTTAAGGAACTAATAACACCAATACTCCTGAAACTGCTTAATCAAATTGAAAAAGAAGGAACACTACCAAAGTCTTTCTATGAACCTAAAATCATCTTAATCCTGAAACCTAATAAAGATATACTTAAGAAAACTATAGGCCAATTTCTGTGATGAATATAGATGCAAAGATTATCAAGAAAGACTTAGCAAATCAAATTCAAAAACGTATCAAAAACATCATTCACAGGGACCAAGTAGGCTTTATCCCAGGCACACAAGGTTGGTTTAACATACACAAATCAATAAATGTAATTCACCATATAAACCACTCCAAAGTCCAAGACCGCATGATACTCTCGATAGATGCAGAAAAAGCTTTTGACAAGATCCAATAGCCTTTTTTAAAATTTTTTTTAATTTTTTTTAGTTTTTTATTATTATTATTTATTCAACTGTGCGCATGTGCATGTGTATGTTTGCACGCGTGTGTATGTGTCTGTGTGTGTGTCTGTGTATGTGTAGAACCACGGATGAACTCGTGTACCACCATGGACGCCTCCACCTCCTTCTGCCCTGTATTCACAGGCTCCGCCCTACCAGGACCAGAAGCGCAGGCCGCCCCCGCTTCTGCCTGTCGTCTATACGTGGGATCTGGGATCCGAACTCAGGACCCTCTGCCTGCAAGGCAGAGGCTTAACCCCTGAGCCACCTCAGCAGCCCCCCAATAGCCGTTTTTGATCAAAACGCTAGAGATAGTAGAAATGGAAGGAACCTTTATCAATATAATAAAAGCTGTCTACAACAAACCTAAAGCAAGGACTATACTCAATGGGGAAAAACTGGAAGCATTCCTACTTCAATCAGGAACTAGACATGGCTGTCCACTCTCACCACTTCTATTCAATATTGTACTTGAAGTCTTAGCTGAAGCCATAAGACAAGAAAGGGTCATAAAAGGGATTCAAATCTATAAGGAAGAAGTCAAGCGATCCCTATTTACAGATGACATGGTCTTATACCTGAGTGATCCCAAAAACTCCACCAGGAAGCTCCTGGAACTAATACAGGAGTTCAGCAGTGTGGCAGGATACAAAATAAATGTACAAAAATTAGTGACCTTCCTATATGCCCAGAATGAAAGAAGTAAAAAAGCCTTGAGAGAAACAATCCCATTTACTATAGCCCCCCAAAAATGGAATACCTTGGTATAAACCTAACCAAGGAAGTAAGAGACCTTTACAATGAAAATGTTAAAACCCTAAAGAAAGAAATTGAAGAAGATACAAGAAGGTGGAAGGCTCTCCCATGTTCCTTGCTTGACAGAATCAACATCATAAAAATGACCATCCTGCCAAAGGTAATATACAGATTCAATGATATACCAATTAAAATCCCAAAACAATTCTTTAAAGAAGTTGACCAAACAATCTCATAATTCATATGGAGGCACAAAAGACCCAGGATAGCAAAAACAATCCTGAGTAACAAAAACACTGCTGGAGGTATCACCACACCAAACCTTAGTCTGTACCTACAAATCCATAGTTACAAAACCACTTGGTACTGGCTCCAAAATAGACACACAGATCAATGGATAAGGATTGAAGGCCCAGATATAAGCCCACACAATTACAACCATCTGATCTTTGACAAGGGGGCCTAAAAAATCCAATGGAAAAAGAACAGCATCTTCAACAAATGGTGCTGGCAAAACTGGATGTCCACATGCAGAAGATTAAAACTCGACCAGGTATTTGTCACCATGTACAGGAAGGGAAGGGAAAGGAGGGGAAAAGTAAGGGGGTCCAGGGAGAGGTGGAGGGAGGGAGGGGAATGGGTACTTATCAAATTTGTATGAGTGAAGAAAAAAAAGAAAATGAAAAAAATTAAATATTGGTAATTTGAAAACAAAATGACAGTAATGTGCGAAGAAGTCATGATGCCCATCACTGTGTGTGCCATCTGAAAAAGTCCTTAAAACTAAGGAAAAACAAAAATTCACTCAGGGCCTGATGGAGACCTGCAGCTGCTCAAAGACACACGCTACACTCCCTCCCTCACAAACTTTCTTCACGTTTCCCATAACCTCTGTTTGGTTGTGCCTGGTAAGTTCAAAGATGGTATTTTCCTTTCATGACACATTAATCTTGTCACTCATTACTGATGGTGAGCAGGGTCAAGTTCCTTCAGGACCCACCAGGCCGAGGTCAAGGCTGACCTCCACAGGACTGGCACTTCCATGGTGAGCAATTTGACCTGTCCTCCATTCTGCTCCTTCTCCCTTCTGTCCCCACACTTAATCCCAAAGCTGTCCCCTGCATGTCAGATTTCTTCCCAGAGAAACCAGAGGCAACCAGAAAAAAACCATAAGCAACTGGCAGGTCTGGACACATGTCCTCTGTACTGTACAAGGCCCCTAAGTGCAGGGAGATCTGTTTAGCTTTACACATAACCAGAGAAGAGTTGTCAAGTATAAATACATCTCACTTCAGAATACATCCATGGTTATGGAGAGAAAACCCCCATCATCCTTGGGCCATATCACCTATGGCAGATTCAATTTTTAAGTCTCTGCACCCTTATAGAAAGGACCACAGTAGATCCTCAAAGGAGAAAGCCCAAAGGGTATTTCTTTTCCTGACTCACCTGCAACCAAACTACCCTCACATTTCATGGTATTTAACTAAGCTCAATGCCAGGGAATTTTCCACAGTAATAAGAAGATCATCACACTGATTAATTTCAATCTATAAATGAAAGCATGACCAAGGACTGCTAGATAGAACAGATTATAGGCAGTTGAGAAAGATAACTACTAGTCTGTGTTCCCAAAGAGAACTTCTTGGAAAACCATTCCATGCTACAACGTGTTCTAAACTTAATGAGAAAAAAAAAAAAGGTAGCTGAGGAAAAAGGCAGGTATACCATTCTACCTGTGTTCTAAACTCAATGAAAGGAAAAAAAAGGTACCTTAAAACTTGGAATTTGAATTAGGAACAAATTAAAGACATTGTTCAAAAATAAATGGAACATATGAAGAAAATAAGCAGGATATCAGTTCAGAACAGGTAACATAAAAATCAGTTTCACAGGATAAGTGGAGAATAATATGGATCAACGCTGTAGAGAAAACCTTGTGTGCTCAAGACTGGCCTGGGAGAACTGCACAGGAGCTGTCTGTGAAAGAATGCACAGATGTGGGGTTGGAGAGGTGGCTCAGGGGTTAAGCCTCTGCCTTGCAGGTGGAAGGTCCTGAGTTCCGATTCCAGATCCCAAGTATAGACGCCAGGCGGAAGCGGGGGCGGCCTGCGTTTCTTGTCCTGGTAGGGTGGAGCCTGTGAATCCCGGGAAAGAGTAAACAAGAAGGAAGTGGAGGAGGTCCATGGTGGTTCCCGAATTTGTCCGAGTGAAACGCTTTCCTGGAAGAAAGAACAGCCAAACATAGTCTTAGGAATCACAGTGGAAAGGGGGTAGAAGGAAATCTAACAAGAAGTTTCACAAATATAGAGCACATTAATTCTAGATTAATTTCTAAAAACTATGAAATCACATTGTTCTGCATGGAAATTAAATTATACTTATTGCCCACATTTACTTTAACAACTCTGAAGATATTATTACTAAGAACAAAAGGTATTAGTCCACCTAATCATTATACCCAATAATCGCTAATCAGGACCAGATCTCTTGAGGCTGAGACAAGCTCTGTGGGCAAAGCAAACTGAGGACCAAAATTCTCTTGCCGTGTGTCAATGTGGGGACTTATTCCATGAGAGATTTGTTCAGAAATTGGCTCATAGCACAGTAACATTAGTAAATATTAGGTAAATATCATATTTACACAGATATATCATGACAGATGCAGTGTTCTCCATGCACAGTACAGCTAACATATCACCACATACTTCCCACACCCTAACACAGATGAAGAACACTCATTATCTCATAAGAGTATTATCAGTGAGACCCTCCTTAAACTAATGATGGAAATTCAATTCCAGTGTCCATTCTGATTCCCTGGACTGTGTTCCTCTAACAACAATGCCCAACGCACATGGCAGACCTTTTCAAAGTGACACACTGACAGCCTCCTCCTCACTTCATCCTGCTGGGCTCCAGTCCCAAAGGGGAGTAGTGGGGAAAGGCACACTGGTGTGCTGGGTACAATGTCACACACTCAAGGCTCATTGTCCCACTATTCCTTAAAAGGAGCTGCCTGCATCCCCCAGCAGAGACTCAGGAGCACTCCAGAGCCTCCTCCAAGATGCTGGTGGTCCTGCTCACCGCGGCCTGGCTGGCCCTGAGCTCAGCTCAGAGCGAAAATCAAGGTATGAGCCAATATGGTAGAAGAGAAAGATGCTGTAGAGAAAGAAGGGACAGGGGAGGGAATCAGGTCAGAAAGACAGGTCTACAGAGCTCTTATGATCAGAGCAAGAGCAGTTCTGTTCTCCCTATATATTAAGGTGTTATGATGGGATGCACAATTGGGATGCCACAAAAGTTTGTGTAGAGAACAGAATGGTAAGATTCATGTATGAGGAGAATCTCTCTGTGCTGTCAGGATTCCTGGGAAGATGACAAAGAGGCACAGGAAGAAGGCTGCTAGAGAGAATGTCGTCCTCAACAGAGTTGTCAGTGGACCCTGCCAACCTGAAAGAATAAATAAATACATCACACCTGCTTCAGAGACGCAGAAACACAGAGTACATTTCCTCTTACAATTGACATGAACGAACATAAACATCAATGCCCAGTATACACATTTCACTAGCACCCACACCAGTCACGTACATGCCAGTGCACAAAATTCACTGTGGGAATTTCCTCTTGAGAAACAAAGATTTAATATCAGAATTCAATCCACATGTGCTCAAAAGTGATATTAAAATACCCAGAAAGCTTAACAACAAGGAGCAGTAGGATTCCCAAGCACCCAGGGAGAACAAGCAGTAACATTGCTCTCTGAGCAAATGTGTGACGCTCAGCAGGAGAAGTCCTGCCACATCCTTGCATCTCCAGAAGGAACTTAGAGGTGGCTGAAGAGCTCAAAAATGGTTTGCTCAGCTGGGTTCACAAGTCAAGTTTGCTGCAGGACACTCATGAGCTCCGAAGTTCAGCTTGTTTAACTCTTCACTCATCCTGTGCTTCCCAGAGGTCAGCAGTGGAGACTCTGACCCGGCAGCAGCAGGTAAAACTCCCAGCCATCGTCTTCGAGCTCTGTCCAGTTGTCTGTCCTACAGGGGCCTCCTATCTATGCTCTGAGGAGTGAATGGATGCTGCTGTCTAAAGACACAGCAAACAGTCCCAGCCTTGGCACTGCACACACAGCCACAGCCAGCAAACTGAATGAGCCAAGGGCTGGCTTTCCTAACACCAGTAGAAGCTGACTGTCCCCCACCCTGAAGTACTGCTGAGAGGCAAGGTGAAGTGGACAGTGAGCTAATGCTGACTGCTCACTGCAGGGACAGGAGCTGTGGCTCCTCCCACCCTCGTGTCCCAGTGGGAAATTATGCAGATTCACGGACATGTGTGGAGAAACCCGATCCAAGTACCTTATGTGTGTCTGCACTTCATTGTGTGAGAACCTTTCATTTCAGAAAGAAATGAATTGCTCCCAATGCTGAATATGGCCATCTTCATTATTCTTGTGTCTGTTCATATTCCTGGATGTGGAGATAAGGAGTTGTCACACTGGCTCCCACTGAGTTACTGGGCTCAGAAACCCAGACTGAACTCAAAGGCATGAAGTCATTGCAGTGTCTGGAAACACCTTGACATGTGTTAGCACTTCTGCGCTGTGTCCTCCTCTGTCTCTTGAGATATCCTGTGTGAAAGGTAAAGTGCTCTGAATCTTATTTTTCCCCCCAATCTAAGGGTACAAACTCAAGAATACATACATGAAACTCACGATATCCATGTCCATTGGTATATGAAATAAGAGAAGCCACGAATCTAGAGATGGGAGCGAGGGAGTTAGCAGGTGGCAGAGAGGAGGAAAGCCACACAGTGCTCTTGTGTCCTATGCCCGACCCTCCCAGGTGATTCTGCTGACAATGATGGCAATGGAAATTATCGGATGCTACTCGCAGATGATGAACATCAGCCTTCACGTCCTGCCAATCCACGTGGACCCCGTCCTCCTCCACCACCCCACGAGGGGGCCCACAGCAACAAGCAGAAGAGGAGTTTCTTCGGAGATTGTATAAACGTTTTGGCCACCTGGGTAGACGATTAAGAAAATGACTTTCATAAAGACCTTCTGAAGGTACATAATCTAGATGTCAATCATAGGCATGGATTAACTCCACTCACCAGGCACTTGACCTCTAGTGTGAAAATTAGTGAACATACAACAGATTGAAATGACTCAGTCCTGGACTCCATTTTCAAATCTTGTGCTCAGCTGTTCTGTGACGCGGTGGAGGATCACGGCTTTTCAGAAGCTCCCCAGGGTCTGTCCCTCACTCTCCCTTTTCCTCAGTGGTCAACTGGTGAGCTGGTGGCTTGTGGAGACAGCAGTGACCTTCCCTTGGTCCTCTGCCTCCTGCGCGCAGCCTCCCTGACCATACATCTCCAGCTGCCCACTTTGTGCCCATTCTTGCCTTCCACCAGCTGCCCACATCCCTGGTTTCTGCTCGGTGACACCTTAATGAACTCCTATTGACCTTGTCTCCACCTGTAGCACTTTCTTTTGCAGTAGTGTGTGCTCGTGTTCAAACCCCTTCTCTCTGAGTATGACACAGAGATGAATCTTATAAACATCTGCACCTATGTGCCCAGTCAGGTCATCAAAAGACACGACCTCGAATTCTTTTGAACATTGTCTTAGAAATTCTTGAATATGTGAGGGTGCACAAAATTCAATTTTACATCCATGATACATGTTCCCTGTAGATGTGGATGTCACTTATTTCGAGAAACAATTTCTACATCACTTTATATCAAAGTGTGGCTCTCGTGAGGTTTGGTTTGTTGTTATCTTTATACTATTGTTTGGGTAGTTTGTCCTTTTGACTCTATAATGCAAGCCCACGTGGCTCTGTTATGATGTCTTTGCATCACATCGTGCTAACAGACATTTGGGCTTTAGCATGTGCTGCAGTGACCATCTTTGGTACTATATGCGTGAACAAATTTTATTCACAACAAAGGAAAGAAGATGGCATGAATAATCATCTAGTTTCATTTTATTAATTAAATTATTTGAACGTGTGTTATGTATGTGTGTCATACATGCATCTGAGTGTGCAGGTGTGTACCCTCTCATACAACATGTGGAGGTCAGAAAGGATGCTGTGTGTCTTCCTCTCTTATTTTCTGCCTTATTTCTTTAAAGAGGGTCTCTCACAGAAACAAACACAGCTCTTTGGTCCAGGTTGGCAGATCAGTGAGTTCTCAGGCTCTGCCTGTCTCCACATCACAAGCTTTTTATGTGGGTGTTAATGATTCAACCTCATGGTCTTTATTCTTGCAGAAGATGAGACTTTGCCAATTGAGCCCTATCTAGTCTCTTGCTTTCATTTCATAAGAAAGAAACTTATCTGCTACATGGCCAATTAGATTAAAGTAAAGGGAGTTTTCAAGGAAATGAAGAAGGAAAGGTGGGCATCAACCTCTACCAGCTCAATGGTTCTGGTAACAGTTCAGAACCCTCTAAGATGTCCTGTCTCTTCAATAACTTTCTTCCTTTCTTGTTTGTTTCAGAAAGTGACCAAGAAGTCAGTGATCTTTAGGACTCCAAATCAATGAACCAATGTGATCTTTCTATACCCTTAATATCCCAATAAAATAATAGCATGCAATTTCTGATTGTCATATCTCTTTCTGTGTGAGGAAGGGACAGGACATGGGCACATTGGAGAAACTGTGCTGTGAATGCTTCCAGAAAGATTTCCATCTGTTTTGTCGGCAAGACAGATTAACAAAGGGCAATTTCCATGCTGTCATGCCCCAAATTCCTTTCATGGAGTCTGTGGTACAATTGACAAAGAGTTCAGGTCTCTTCCAGGTTGTCTGACAATTTAAAGGAAACCAGGATGATATAACAATTTTGAAGAAAGAGGTGGCAGGACCAAAACCATGTGTCCCGGTATCTAGGGACATGGTCTCAGTACCTTGCTCCTGCTCACTGGGCCACACTTTATTGTATTTGTTTATTCTAGTGATACCAAAATCTCACCCACTTTTATCTCCTGCATTCATTATAGATACTGATGGATTTCACAAAATTGTCAGCTAGTGGATTTTAATCTCCAAGACTTTGGAGTCCTTCATGTCATGTCTTGCTAGCTCTGGATTCAGAGAAAGCTGTCTGAAACTCTGAGTCTGGGCTTTGTTGCTATGAAATAAGGAGAATCAAATGATTGCCTGAAGGATCAAGATCAAGGAGAGAAAACCAGACATGAAGTTGGCTTCTCAGTTTCGTCATACCTTTATTAGTAACAAATAACAAAAAATTAGTGTGTGTGTGTGTGTGTGTGTGTGTGTGTGTGTGTGTGTGTGTGTGACAGAGAGAGAGAGAGAGAGAGAGAGAGAAAGAGGGGGAGAGAGAGAGAGAGAGAACTTGGTATCCTTGTAGAAGACCAAGGTTGACTCTAGAAATCACCCTGGATTGCTTCTACCTTCCTTCTCTGCATTTCCCAGTCTATAACCACCTGAGTGGAAGCACAGTCAGCCATTTCTACTTGGCATTTGTACATGGGACCTGGAATATGAACTCAGGACATTCTTCTTGTGAAGCAGAGTCTCAACCTCTGAGCCACCTGTCCAGCCCCCAATTGCCATAGTGATATTCTTCTTAAATGATAGGTTCTCACCACCCTTCCCTCAGCCTCTCCCTTTACATTCTTCCTGCCTCTTCCACAGAGGTTTCTCAGCTGGTGTGGATACAACAGATGTTAAGGAATGAAATTCTCAGTCTTCATTAGTTCTTGAGTGCAGCTGTGCGTCTTCATCTCCCCAAAACCAAATTGATGTGTGTGTGTCCCCTGCTTGAGCCTGAGGATAGTTAAATAGTCTTTCTGTTCCCATTTATGTAATATTCCATGATCCTTGAGGGGAAAGGGTTGGATGTCCCTCTTGGGGGGAGTACTCCACAGTCACTTATTTTCTCAGATGACTACCTTTCATCTATTGCTAAGAGAAGATTCTGGACCACAGGATGCAAGCCACACAAATCCGAAGGTTTCAGGCTGGTGTCCACAGGTTAGACAGAGCACTCAATGTGTGTGTCTTTACGTCACTCAGGGTAACAATTTTCACTTCTAGGCAGAAGTATCAATTTATGATTTGCACAAATTTTATCTTCCATAATAGTTGAATAATAAACCATGCTGTACATGAACCACATTTTAATTATCTACTCATCAATTGATAGACATCTAGGCTAATCCCATTTTTATTGTGAATAGAATTGCTATGTTTTGAACCTCAGATCCCATGAAAAAAATATTGGGCAGAAAGGAAAGAACACTTGCAATTCCAGGCCTTCAAGTGGGGACCTGGGAAACCCTGAAGAAAAGCAATAAAGAGGTTGAGCAATCCAGAATGATTCCCAATTCATCATTGGGCCTCCACAGACACACACATTCAAGTGCCTCCATTATAAAAAATAATTGAAGAATACATACACATATGCTACTACACACATATATCTATACATACATACACATTCATACAATAAAAACTCTTTTTGCTTTTCTCCTATTATATAAAAACAAAAGAGATTGAGATATAATGTACATCCATGTTTATTGCAGCACTTTTACAATATTCAAGATATGGAATCAACAAAGTGTCTATAAATTGTTGAGTGGCTAAGGAAATTATCATACATAGTGCTTTGAAACTTTTGTCAAAACTTAGATGGTTGTAGCTGCATGGCTTGTTCTTTAGTACTCTATTGCATTTTGTTATATTAATTATGCTTCATTATAAACTGCTAGCCTCACTGTAGAGGGGATATAGGGCAGATGGCTGAGAGAAAAACATTGAAGCTTCTCCAGAGGCAACAAAACATGGACTGTATTTCAATGTCTCATTCTACATGGAGAAATACCAACATCTGTGCCCCATCTGTGTATAGACTCAAGTGTGACATAAAGTTCTCATGATACTTAACAAAAAGGAGGAGTAAATATCCCAAGAATACAGGGAGAGAAAATTGTAACTTTTCTATACATGGCAGGTGGTGACACTCAACACAGGGAAATCCTGCCACTTTTGTGCATCTGTTTAACTACCCACGACCACATTATGGGGCGGGTGAGGATCTCATGGGTGGTTTGCTCAGCTGTGTTCACAAATCATGTTTGCTGCAGGACACTCGTGAGCTCTGAAGTGCAGTTTGTTTAACTCTTTACTCATCCTGTGCTTTGCTTCCCAGAGGTCGCCAGTGGAGACTCTGACCCAGCAGCAGCAGATAAAGCCCCCGAGCCATCGTCCTCCAGCTCTGTCCAGTTGTCTGTCCTGCAGGGGCCTCCTATCTATGCTCCGAAGAAAGAATGGATGCTGCTGTCTAAAGACACAGCAAACAGTCCCAGCCTTGGCGCTGGACACACAGCCACAGCCAGCAAATTGAGTGAGCCAAGGCCTGGCTTTCCTGACACCAGGAGACTCTGCCTGTCTCCCACCCTGAAGTACTGCTGAGGGGCGAGGTGAAGTGGACAGTAGGCTAATGTTGACTGCTCACTGCAGGGACAGGAGCCGTGGCTCCTCCCTTTCTCTTGTACCTGTGGGCAGTTATGCAGCTTCAGGGACATGTGTGGAGAAACCCTGGTCCAGGTCCCTTATCACATGTGTCTGCACTTCACTGTGTGAGTACTTTTGATGTTAAAAATGAAATGGATTTCTTCCAGTGTTGAAACTGGACCACGTTTGTTTTTTTGGCTCTTAATGTTTCTGTATGTGCAGCTCAAGTGTTGAAGCACTGGTTCCAATTTTATAACACAGTTCAGTAACCCATGGTTCAACTCACAGGTACAAAGTCAATGTGGAGTCCTGGATTCAGCCTCAAATGTCTAAGCACTTCTGCTCTATTATTCTTCTCTCTTTGGAAACATAATTTCTATAAAAATAAGAGCACAAGGATGGGAGGAGTAATGATATGCAAGATACTCCACACAAGTTAGGGTCGAAGCAATCATATTTGCACTTTGCATGACCTGCACAATGTCCAACACACTATTGACCCTGCAAAGTCTAGCGTTTGGTAAAGGCACTAGGATCCTTGGCAGCAAGGGATTGACAGCCACAGTAGTATTCCTATGCTTAAAGGGAACAAAGGAAACGGTTCTGGGAAATGCCACTGGGTCCTTGCACCTCATCGGAGAGGAGGACATAGAGGAGAGTTTGGCATGCTCATTAATGGGTGCTCCGGGGAAGGGAGGGGGAGGCACTGGAGGATGGGGAGGGAAGGGGAAGGGGAGGGGGGCACAGGGGTGGGGGAAGTGAAGGGATCAGTGTACCTGTTAAGTTTGTATGAGTGGAAATAAAAAAATATATATAAAAAATAAGGTGCTCAATCTTTATCATTTTCCCAACCTAAGGGCATAGACTTGTCTTGGGAATGCATACGTAAAATTTTTATTCATATGCACTGGTATATTGGATAAGAGATTGCAAGTCAGAAGATGGCCAAGAGGGAGTTAGCAGGTGACCAATACTTGGAAAGCCTTAACCACAGTGCTCATGTGTCCTGTGCCCGGTCTTCCCAGAAGCTGATGTTCCAGACATTTATCCTTGAGTGTCTCTAGGTGGGCTGGGTGGGTTTGGTACTAGGAGCCACCTGTTAGGGAGTAACATACGGCGCTAAATTTTCTGGGTCTGGTATACTTCACTTAATATAATTGTTTCTAATAACATCCATTTCCCAGCAAATTCCAGTAATTCATCATTTTTGGTGGCAGAGTAGTACTCCATTGTATAGATGTACCACCTTTTCCTTATCCACTCGTTGGACATTTGGGTTGATTCCATGACTTTGCTATTGTAAACAGTGCTGCTATGAACACTGGTCATGCTTGTGCTATCGAGGTGAATTTTTACTGTATGTGGGGTTATTCCCAAAGGTGGAATAACAGGGTCATATGGCATTTCAATCTTTAATTTCTTTAAGAATCTCCAGACAACTCGCCAGAGTGGTTGTATGAGCCTGCATTCCCACCAGCAATGTAGGAGAGTTCCCCTCTCTCACATCCTCTCCAGCATTTGGTATTTGTATTGTGGATTTTTGCCATCCTGACCAGGGTGAGATGATATCTCAGGGAAGTTTTGATTTGCATTTCCCTGATGGATAAAGAAGTGGAGCATTTTTGAAGATATTTGTTAGACATTTTAATTTCATCCCTGGTAAAATTTCTTTTAAGTTCCAGGGCCCATTTTTTAATCGATCCATTAGTTTCCTTGGAGTTTAGTTTTCTAAGTTCTTTGTGCACTCTGGAAAAAAAGAGTTCTATCAGATATGTGGTTCGTGAAGATTTTCTCCCATTCTGTGGGTTGCCTTTGAGCTCATGTTACAATCTCTTTATCTGAACAGAAGCTCTTTAATTTTACAAGATCCCAACTGTTGAGAGTTGGTAGAAGTGACTGTGCCATTGGATGTCTGTTTAGGAACTGTTGGCCTAGCCCAATCAGCTCGAGGGAGTTCCCTATCTTTCAACTATGGTTTTTATAGTCTCTGGCCTTATATGAAGGAACTTGATCCATTTGGAATTAAGTCTTGTACATGGTGACAAGTACGGGTCCAGCTTTAATCTTCTGCATGTGGAGATCCAGGTTTGCCAGCACCATTTGTTGAAGATGCTGTTCTTTTTCCATAGGATTCTTTGGCCCACTTTGTCAAAGACCAAATGGCTGTAATTGTGTGGGCTTATATCTGGGTCTTCAAACCTTATACATTGATCTGTGCGTCTATTTTGGAGCCAGTACCAGGCTGTCTTTATAACTATGGATTTGTAGTATAGACTAAGGTTTGGTATGGTGATACCTCCAGCAGTGTTTTTGTTACTCAGGATTGTCTTTGCTATCCTGGGTCTTTTGTGCCTCCATATGAATTTTGAATTTGTTTGGTCAACTACTTTAAAGAATTGCTTTGGGATTTTAATTGGTATAGCATTGAATTTGTATATTGCCTTTGGTAGGATGATCATTTTTACGATGTTGATTCTGCCAGTCCAGAAACATGGGAGGTCGTTCCACCTTCTGGTGTCTTCTGCAATTTCTTTCTTTAGGGTTTTAAAGTTTTCATTGTAAAGGTCTTTTACTTCCTTGGTTAGGTTTATACCAAGGTATTTCATTTTTTTAGGGGCTATAGTAAATGGGATTGTTTCTCTCAAGGCTTTTTCACTTCTTTCATTCTGGGCATATAGGAAGGCCTCTGATTTTTGCACATTTATTTTGTATCCTGCCACCCTGCTGAATTTCTCGATTAGTTCCAGGAGCTTCCTGGTGGAATTTTTTGGGATCACTCAGGTTTAAGATCGTGTCATCTGCAAATAGGGATCCCTTGACTTCTTCCTTATCCATTTGAATCCCTTTTATGCCCCTTTCTTGTCTTATGACTTCAGCTAAGACTTCAAGTACAATATTGAATAGAAGTGGTGAGAGTGGACAGCCTTGTCTAGTTCCTGATCAAAGTGGGAATGCTTCCAGTTTTTCCCCATTGAGTATAATCCTTGCTGTGGCCTTGTTTACAGCTTTTATTATGTTGATAAAGGTTCCTTCCATTTCTACTTTCTCTAGCATTTTGATCAAAAAAGGCTGTTGGATCTTGACAAAAGCTTTATCTGCATCTATCAAGAGTATCATGTGGTCTTGAACTTTGGACTGGTTTATATAATGATTTACATTTGTTTATTTGCATATGTTGAACCAACCTTGTGTGCCAGAGATAAAAGCCTACTGGGTCCTAATGAATGATCTTTTTGATATGTTTTTGATTCCAATTTGCTAGAACTTTGTTGAGAATCTTTGCATCTGTGTTCATCAGAGAGATTGGCCTATAGCTTTCTTTTTTAAGTGAATCTTTATTAGGTTTTGGGATTAAAATGATATTAGCTTCATAGAAGTAATTTGGTAGTGTTCCTTCCTTTGCTATTTGATGGAACAGTTTAAGGAGTATTGGTGCTATTAGCTCCTTAAATGTCTGATAGAACTCTGTGCTGAATCCATCTGGTCCAGGACATTTTTTGGTGCGAAGATTCGAGATTACCTCCTCAATGTCCTCATATGTTATAGGACTATTTAAATAATTCACAACTTCGTGATTCAATTTAGGTAAGTTGTGTTTACTTAGCAATTCATCCATCTCTTTGGTGTTGTCAAACTTCACAGAGTATAAGTTTTTGAATTATGATGTTATAATTCTCTGGATCTCTTGGGTATCAGTAGTGATAACTCCATGTTCATTTCTAATTTTGTTCATTTGGGTTTTCTCTCTCTTGCTTTTGGTTAATTTAGCTAGGGGTATATCAATCTTATTTTTTCAAAGAACCAGCTTTTTGACTGGTTGATTTTCTCTATCATTTTCCTAATCTCTATTTCAGATATTTCTGCCCTTATTTTGCTAATCTCCTCCCTCCTACTGCTTTTGGGATCAGATTGCTCTAGTTTCTCTAAAACTTTAAGCTGCATTGTTAAGTTATTATTTCTGATGTTTCCATTTTTTTAATGTAGTCATTAAGCGCTATGAACTTACCTCTTTTTTTTAATTTTTTATTATTTATTCAACTGTGCGCATGTGCATGTGTGTGTGTGTGTGTAGAACCACGGACGACCACCATGGACGCCTCCACCTCCTTCTGCCCCGGGATTCGCAGGCTCCGCCCTACCAGGACCAGAAGCGCAGGCCGCCCCCGCTTCTGCCTGGCTTCTAAACGTGGGATCTGGGATCTGAACTCAGGACCTTCCGCATGCAAGGCAGAGGCTTAACCCCTGAGCCACTTCTCCAGCCCCGAACTTACCTCTTAAGACAGCTTTCATTGTGTCCCAGAGATTTTGATAAGTTGTATTTTCATTATCGTTCACTTTCAGGAAATCTTGACTTTCCCTTTTAATTTGTTCCTTGAATCCAGTTCTCATTCAGCATCAAATTGTTAAGTTTCTAGGAGTTAGTGTATTTTCTCTTGTTTGATGTGTTGTGGATGTCCAACTTTAGGCAGTGGTGGTCTGATAGGGTACAGGCTAAAATTTCAACTTTTTTGTATATGTGTAGATTCATTTTGTGGCCCAATATGTGATCTATTTTGGAGAAAGTTCCGTGTGCTGCTGAGAAAAAATGTGTATTCTTTGGTGCGTGGATGAAAAGTTAGATAGAGATCTGTAAGGTCCATTTCTTTAAGGGTTTGGTTAAGTCCCAAAGTGTCTCTGTTAAGGTTTTGACCTGTTGATCTAACCCATGTTGAGAGGGCAGTGTTGTAGTCCCCAAGAATTAGCATTTGGGGATTGATTTCTTCCTTTAGACGATGTAGGGTTTTCTTAATGAATGTGGACGGGCCCATACTGGGTGCATCTATATTCATTATTGTGAAGTCTTCCTGGTGAATTGTACCTGTGACTAAAATGTAGTATCCATCTATGTCTCTTATGATTTTCTTTGGTTTGAAGTCCAATTTGTCCGAAACCATAATTGCTATCCCTGCCTGTTTCCTGGTTCCATTAGCTTGCAAAATTTTGGACCAGCCTTTCATTTTTAGGATGTTCCTATCTTTTGTGGTGAGATGAGTTTTCTGAAGGCAGCAGATTGTTGGATTGCCCTTGCAAGCTTTCTTCGGGATTCGCATAACGTCTGTTTTGGTTGTGTCTGGTGAGTTCAAAGATGATATTTTCTTTTCATGATACATTAATCTTGTCACTCATTGCTGATGATGAGGAGGGTCAAGAAAAGAGCTAGCAAATGACATCTGGCACAATCTGCTGCTCCTTCAGGACCCGCCAGACCAAGGTCAAGGCTGACCTCCACAGAACTGCTGCTTCCACGGGGAGCAACTGGACCTGTCCTCCATTCTGCTCCTTCTCTATTTCGTCCCCACGCCTTAAAGCCCAAGCTCACCCGTGCATGTCAGATTGCCTCCAGAGTAACTGGAAGCAACCAGGAAAAAAGCAAAAGCAACTGACAGGTCTGGACACAAGTCTGCTGTACTGTATAAGGCCCATAATTCCAGGGAGTTCTGTCTAGCTTTACAATAACCAGGGAAGAGCTATCAAGTATAAATACATCACACTTCTGAATACATTCATGATTACAAAGAGAAAACACCCATCATACCTGGGCTATGGTACCTGTGGCAGATTCAATTATTAAGTCTCTGCACCTCTTTAGAAAGGGCTAGAGTAGACCCTCAAAGGAGAAACCCTAAAGGATGTTTCTTTAGGATTCCCCTCCATAGACCCTTTCTGACTCACCTGGAACCAAACTACCCTCGCATATCATGGTATTTAACTAAGCTGAATGACACAGAATTTTCTACAATGATAATAAGTAGCTCGTCACACTGATTAATTTCAGTCTATAAATGAAAACATGACCAAGGACTGCTAGAGAGAATAGATTATAGACCAGTGAGAAAAGATAACTACCAGTCTGTGTTCCCAAAGAGGACTTCTTGGAAACACCATACCATGCTACAATGTGTTCTAAACTTAATGAAAAAAAAAGGTAGCTGAGGGAAAAGAAGGTATACCATGCTACCTGTGTTGTAAACTCAATGAAATAAAAAAAGTTACCATGAAATATAGAATATGAATTAGAAGACAAAATGAAGACGTTCTTCCAAAATAAATGGCACAGATGAGGAAAATAAGCAGGATATCAGTTCAGAAGAGGTAACATAAAAATCAGTTTCACCTGGTGAGTGGAGAATAATATGGATTAACACTGTAGAGAAAACTTTGTATGCTCAAGACTGACCTGCGAGAACTGGACAGGGGCTGTCTGTGAAAGAGTGCACAGATGTGACATCATACATAATCTAAAGTTGTATTAAGCCAATTCAATCACATGTATATTCAAGGTCATAATTATTGTAGCAATGAGTGAAACGCTTTCCTGGAAGAAATAACAGCCAAACTCAGTCCCATGGAACAGCTGGAAAAGGGGAGGAAATTTAACAATAAGTTTCACAGACATAGAGCACATTAATTCTAGATTAATTTTAAAAATGTGAAATCACATTGCTCTGTATGGAAATCAATTACACTCATTGTCCACATTTAATTTGACAACTCTAAAGATATTATTAGTAAGAACAAAAGGTATTAGTCCACCTAATCATTGTCACCCAGTAATCTCTAGTCAGGACCAGATCTCTTGAGGCTGAGACAAGCTCTGTGGGCCTAAGCAGACTGAGGACCAAACTTCTGTTGCCGTGTGTCAATGCAGGGACTTACTCCATGAGAGATTTGTTCAGAAATTAACTCATAGCACAGTAACATCAATAAATATTAGATAAATATATTTACACAGTTATATCATGACAGATTCAATGTTCTCCATGCACAGTGCGGCTAACAATATCAGCACACCACTTATACATATACTTCCCACACCCCAACATAGATGAAGAACACCTTATATCATACCAGTATTATCAGTGAGACCCACCTTAAACTAATGATGGAAATTCAATTCCAGTGTCCATTCTGATTGACTGAACTGTATTCCTCTAACAACAATGCCCAACTCACATGGCAGACCTTTTCGAAGTGACATGCTGACAGCCTCCTCCTCACCCCATCCTGCTGGGCTCCAGTCCCAAAGAGGAGTAGTGGGGAAAGGCACACTGATGTGCTGGGTACAAGGTCACCCACTTGGGGCTCAAAGGATGCATTGTCCCACTATTCCTTAAAAGGAGCTGCCTGCTTCTTCCAGCACAGACTCAGGAGCACCCCAGAGCCTCCTCCAAGGTGCTGGTGGTCCAGATCATTGCGGCCTTGCTGGCCATGAGCCCAGCTCAGAGCAAAAATGAAGGTATTAGCCAATATGGTGGGAGGGGAAGACACTGCAGAGAAAGAAGGGACAGGAAAGGGAATCAGGTCAGAAAGACAGGTCTACAGAGTTCTTATGATCAGAGCAAGAGCAGTTCTGTTTTCCCTATATATCAAGATCTTATGATGGGATGCAAAATTGGGATTCCACAAAAGTTTAAGTAGAGGACAGAATGGTAAGATTCGTAAATGAGGAGAATCTCTCTGTGCTGTAAAGATTCCTGGGAAGATGACAGAGAGGCACAGGAAAAAGGTTGCTAGAGAGGATGTCGTCCTCAACAGAGTCGTCAGTGGACCCTGCCAAACTTACTGTACGTGAAAGAATAGATAAATACATCACACCTGCTTCAGAGATGCAGAAACAGAGAGTACATTTCCTCTCACAATTGACATGAATAAACATAAACATCAATGCCCAGTATACACATTTCACTAGCACCCACACCAGTCACATACATGCCAGTGCACAAAATTCACTGTGGGAATTCCCTCTTGAGAAACTAAGACTTACTGTCAGAGCTCAATCCATATGTGCTCAAAGGTGATATTAAAGTACTCAGAATGCTTAGCAAGAAAGAGCAGTAGGATTCCCAGGCACCCAGGGAGGACAAGCAGTAACTTTGCTCTCCGAGAACATGGGTAACACTCATCAGGAGAAGTCCTGCCAGTTCCCTGCAACTCCAGAACTGCCTTAGAGGCGGCTGACGAGCTCATGCATGGTTTTCTCAGCTGTGTTCACAAGTCATGTTTGCTGCAGGACATTCGTGAGCTCTAAAGTGCAGCTTGTTTAACTCTTCACTCATCCTGTGCTTTGCTTCCCAGAGGTCGCCAGTGGAGACTCTGACCCGGCAGCAGCAGGTAAAGCCCGCGAGCCATCATCCTCTAGCTCTGTCCAGTTGTCTGTCCTGCAGGGGCCTCCTATCTGTGCTCCGAAGAGTGAGTGGATTCTGCTGTCTAAAGACACAGCAAACAGTCCCAGCATTGGCTCTGGACACACAGCCACAGCCAGCAAACTGAGTGAGCCAAGGCCTGGCATGACTAACACCAGGAGATGCTGCCTGTCCCCCACCCTGAAGTACTGCTGAGGGGCAAGGTGAAGTGGACAGTGGGCTAATGCTGACTGCTCACTGTAGAGACAGGACCCGTGGCTCCTCCCACCCTTGTGTCGTGAGCAGTTATGCAGCTTCAGGGACATGTGTGGAGAAACCCTGGTCCAGGTCCCTTATCACGTGTGTCTGCAATTCACTGTGTAAGCACCTTTCATTTCAGAAAGAAAAGAATTGCTCCCAAAGCTGAATATGGCCATCTTCATTATTCCTGTGTCTGTTCATATTCCTGGATGTGGAGATAAGGGGCCATCCCACTGGCTCCCAATGAGTTACCAGGCTTAGAAACTCAAAATGAACTCAAAGGCATGAAGTCAATGCAGTGTCTGGAAGCACTCTGACATGTGTTAGCAGTTCTGCACTGTGTCCTCTGTCTCTTGAGATATCCTGTGTGAAAAGTAAAGTACTCTGAACCTTCTCTTTCCCCAAACCTAAAGGCACAAACTCAAGAATACATATATGAAACTCTCTATATCCATGTCCATTGGTATATGAGACAAGAGAAGCCACGAACCTGGATATGGGTGAGAGGGAATTAGCAGGTAGCAGTGGAAGAAAGACCCACAGTGCTCTTGTGTCCTATGCCCGACCCTCACAGCTGATTGTGCTGACAATGTTGGCAATGGAGATTATCATATACTACTCGCACATGAAGAACAGCAGTCTCCTTGTCCTGGCAATCCACATGGACCCCGACCTCCTCCTCCACCCCCACTAGGTGACCCACTGCAACAAGTGAAGGACTCTATTCGGAGATTGATGAGCATTTTGGAACCCTGGCTGAAAGAAAATGACTTTATCTTAAAGAACTTCCCAAGGTACATAATCTAGATGTCAATCATAGGCATGGATAAATTCCACTCACCAGGCACTTGACCTCTAGAGTAAAAAGTAGGAACGCACAACAGATTGAAAGGACACAGGCCGGACCACATTTCAAATCTTGTGCTCAGCTGTTCTGCAATGCAGTGAGAGGATCGAGGATTTTCAGAAGCTCCCAAGGGTCTGTTCCTCACTTTACCTTTTCCTCAGTGGTCACCTGGTGAGCAGGTGGCTTGTGGAGCCAGCAGTGAACTTCCCTTGGTCCTCTGCCTCCTGCCCTCAGGCTGCCTGACTCCCTGTTGCCGAATCCGCCACCGGGCCAGCCGGTGGCAGGGTCACCACCCAAACCCCAGAAGTCAGGCGAGAAACAGCACACAGACAACGATTTGTCTGCAGACTCAATTTTACTCAGGAAGTGTTTAGGTTTATATAGGGTCGGGGTCCAATCAGGTGTGGCTACCCTTCTGGTCAGGGGAGGGGGAGACCAGCCACCAATCATTTAGCTGTTTACTAGGTGTCCAAGTTAGATGGCTGCTTCCCATTGGTTGTTCATCCCTGCTTCCCATTGGTTGTTCATCCCTCTGCCCATTGGTTCTCCATCCCACTGCCTATATGGCTCCTTATTCAGGCTTGTCTGTAGCCAGAACAACTGCATTCGGGAGTTCGGGCTTAGGGCCTCCCTGAATCAGTAGTGCCACAACTCCCCATCTCACATCTCCAGCTGCCCACTCTGTGCCCAATCCTGCCTCACACCAGCTGCTCAGATCCATCGTCTCTACTCAATGACATCTTAATGAACTCTCATTGACCTTGTCTCCACTTGTAGCACTTCCTTCTGCAATAGTGTGTGCACAGGTTCACATACAGTCTCCCTATGTGGGACACAGAGATGAATCTTACAAACATCTGCATCTATGTCCCCAGCCAGGTCCTCAAAAGACACAACCTAAAATTCTTTTGAACATTGTCTAAGAAATTTTTGCATATGTGAGGGTGCACAAAATTCAATTTTACATCCATGATACATGTTCCCGGTGGATGTGGATGTCACTTATTTCGAGAAACAATTTCTACATCACATTATATCAAAGCATGGCTCTCCTGAGATTCGGTTTGTTGTTATCTTTAAAATATTGTTTGGGTAGTTTGTCCTTTTGACTCTATAATGCAAACCTGTGTGGCTCTGTTATGATCTCTTGTGTCACATCGTGCTAGCAGACATTTGGGATTTAGCATGTGCTGCAGTGACCATATTTGGTACGATATGCATGAACAAATTTTACTCACAACAAAGGAAAGAAGATGGCATGAATAATCATCTAGTTTATTTTATTTATTAAATCATTTGAACATGAGTTGTGTGTGTGTATCACCATGCATCTGAGTGTGCAGGTGTACACCTCCTCATACAGCATGTGGAGGTCAGAAAGGATGCTGTGTGTCTTCCTCTCTTACTTTCTCCCTTATTCCTTTAAAGAAGGTCTCTCACTGAAACAAACACAGCTCTTTTGTCCAGGTTGGCAGATCAGTGAGTTCTCAGGTTCTGCCTGTTCTTTTTATGTGTGTGCTAGGGATTCGAACTCAGGTCTTTATTCTTGCAGTACAGGAGACTTTGCCAATTGAGCCTTATCCTAGTCTCTTGCTTTCATTTCATAAGCAAGAAACTCATCTGCTCCATGGCTAATTAGATTCAGATAAAGGGAGTTTTGAAAGAAAGGAAGAAGAAGAGGTGGGCATCAACCTCTAACAGCTCAGTGGTACTGATAATAGTCGAGAACCCTCTAAGATGTCCTGTCTCTTCAATAACTTTCTTCCTTTCTTATTTGTTTCAGAAAGTGACCAAGAAGTCATTGATCTTTAGGACTACAAATCAATGAACCAATGTGATCTTTACTATACACCTAATATCCCAATAAAATAAGAGCATGCAATTCCTGATTGTCATCTCCCTTTCTGTGTGAGGAAGGGACAGGACATGGGCACATTGAGGAAACTGTGCCATGAATGCTTCTAGAAAGATATCCTTTTGCTTTGTCTGCAAGACAGATAACAAAGTGAAAATTTCCATGCTGTCATGTCCCAAGTTCCTTTCTTGGAGTCTGTAGGACAATTGCCAGAAATTTCAGATCTCGTACTGGTATTCTGACAATTTAAAGAAAACAGGAGGATATAATAATTATGAAGAAAGAGGTGGCAGGAACAAAACCATGTGTCTGGTCTCTAGGGACATGATCACAGTCCGCTGCTCCTGCTCACTGGGCCACACTATGTTGTATTTGTTTTTTGTAGCGATACCGGAATCTCACCTATTTTTATCTCCTGCATTCTTTATAGATACTGATGGATTTCACAAAATTGTCAGCTAGTGGATTTTAATCTCAAGGAGTTTGAAGTCCTTAATGTTTTGTCTTGCTACCTCTGGATTAAGAGAAAGCTGTCTGAAATTTTGAGTCTGGGCTTTTTTGATATGAAATAAGGAGAATCAAATGATTGCCTGAAGGATCGAGATCAAGGAGAGAAAACCAGAGCTTAAGTTGGCTTCTCAGCTTCATCATATTTTTATTAGTAAAAAATAACAAAAATCAGTGTGTGTTTGTATGTGTGTGTGTGTGTGTGAGAGAGAGAGAGAGAGAGAGAGAGAGAGAGAACTGTGTATCCTTGTAGAAGACCCAGGGTGACTCTAGAAATCACCCTGGATTGCTTCTACCATCCTTCTTGGCATTTCCCAGTCACCACCCACCTGGGTGGAAGCACAGTCAGCCATTTCCACCTGGCATTTTTACGTGAGACCTGGAATATGAAGTCAGGACTTTCTGCTTGTTAAGCAGAGTTCCAACCTCTGAGCCACCTGTCCAGCCCCTGATTGCCGTAGTGGTATTGTTCTTAAATGATAGGCTCTCACCACCCTTTCCTCAGCCTCTCCCTTTACATTCTTTCTGCCTCTTCCACAGAGGTTCCTCAGCTTTTGTGCCTAGAGCAGATGTTGAGGAATGAAATTCTCAGTCTTCCATTTCACTACCTGCCTGGGACGCGTGCAGTTCAGACAGGACACATGGTGACCTAGGTATGCTCCCCCTACCCTCCCCCAAACCCCAGCCAGGCCACTAGTCCCACCTCCTCTTGCCAGCCAGCCAGAGCAGGTGCTGCTCTTAGCCTGGGAGTACCACCTGGAACATGCCCCCTCTTCCCAAGTTAATTGTGCCTGCCACTGCCACCTCCCCCCTTTCCCCACCCACCTGGGATGCACGCAGTCCAGCCAGGACACACAATAACCTATGTAAGCTCCGCTTGCCCACTCCCAAACCCCAGAAAGCCCACTAGTCCTAGCTCCTCCTACCAGCCAGCCGGAGCAAGAGCTGTTCCAGGCCAAATAATTCAGTTCAGTGAAAAACACACAGAAATTGAAAGAAGGTCTTAAGAGTTAAAACAACAAGGCCCAAGTCAAAGTGCAAATCGATGAGAAACAAAACCCAAGAAAACAAACCACCAACCAAAGGAATTAATCACATAATGATAGACTCCAGGCAGAGGAAATCCACAAAAAACAGCCAAGAAAGCCTGAGCCAGGATAACGACTTTCAAAGTATGATCATTACCATGATCAATGCTATGAAAGAAATCCAGGAGGAATTAAATAACCACATCAACCACGTTGAAGAGGAACAGAACAGACACTTGAAGGAGTTGGGAAAAACAGTTCAAGAAACAAAAATAGGCATAGAGAAGTTAAAACAGACTCAAGCAGAGTTTAAAATTGAACTAAAAGACGAGTTATCTTCAACCCAGAACTCAACAGAGAGTCTTATCAGCAGAACTAATGAAGCAGAAAATAGAATTTCAGACCTTGAAGACAAAGTGGGGGTATTATCCAGTTAAAGGGAAAAGGTTGTTGCCCCCAACCCGGAGCTGAGCCTCCCGGCCAGCAGCACCCACACGCACGACTGCCGACTTTGCCCCCAGCCCCCCTCCGCGCCGAATCCGACCAGCACCCAGGTGAGAGCGAGCCCCTCCTAGCCCTGCTCCCCAACCCGGAGCCGAGCCTCCCGGCCAGCAGCACCCGCGCGTGGCCGCCGGCTTAGCCTCCGGGGCCCCGCCCTGGACACCAGCCCCTTGTGCCCTCCCGCCCCCGCGCCCCTCTGCCCCCCCTCAGGTCGCAGATGAAGAATTCTGCCATCAACATCAGACCCTCTGCCTCTCTGGCCCACTGGGGACCTACGCACGTGGTCCACGGAAGTCACACTGCTACTCAGAATTCAATAGAGTACAAAGGAAACTCAAGGAAAACTCTAAGGAACAAAGAGAACACAGGCCATACATCTGGACTTCACTACAACCATTGTATCACATGCGAGACTCTTCACATCCAGCCTAAAGATAAGTAAACCTTTTTTTTTCTCTTTCTCTTTTTCTTTTCTCTCACCTTACTGATCCTTTCTAGTATCAATGTTGTAGGTCAGCTTCCTCATACAGCCACCCCAAAAACATACAACTCCAGGGAGTACACCACCCACCCTCACATTTCACCAAGACACTAGATCATAAAAGTGCACTACCATACTTATATTCATCCCCTGGTTACTTAACTGACGTACTAACATCCTAGTAGTCTCATCTAGGATATAACAATACCAATACACAAACATACCCAATCCAAGGCAAGCACTAGTAACAACTGGCAGGTGTAACAATACCAACTACATCGGTTCAGTGAAAAACACACAGAAACTGAAAGGTCCTAAAAAACAAAACAACAATGTACAAGTCAAAGTGCAGATCCACGAGAAACAAATCCCAAGAACAATCTCCCACCAAAAGAATCAATCCCATAAGGATGGATTCCGACCAGAACAAATCCATAGAAAATAGCATGAAAGCCAGACCCAACATAACGACTTTCAGAGTATGATCATTACCATGGTTAATAATATGAAAGAGGAAATCCAAGAAGAGTTAAATAACCGTGTCAACCACTTTGAACAGGAACACAACAGGAACCTGGAGGAGTTGAGAAAAACAGTTCAAGAAACAAAAATAGGTATAGAGCAGTTAAAACAGTCTCAGGCAGAGTTTAAAATTGAACTAAGAGATAAGTTATCTTCAACCCAAAACTCGACAGAGAGTCTTATCAGCAGAACAAATGAGGCAGAAAATAGAATCTCAGATCTTGAAGACAAAGTAGGAGAATTAACCAGCTCAATGGAAGAGATTGTTAAAGCCAAAAAGATACTGGAGAGGAACATTCAAGAAATATGGGACACCCTGAAGAAACCTAACATGCGCATTCATGGAATACCAGAACAAGAATCCCAAAATACCACACCTGAGGAAATATTTCAATTCATCATGAATGAAAACTTCCCACAACTAAAGAAGGGGAGGCCTATCCAAATACAAGAGGCATTTCGTACTCCAAACAGATATGACCAAAATAGAAAATCGCCACGGCAAATAATAGTCAAAACACTCCACATTCAAGACAAAGAAAAGGTGCTGAGAGCTTCAAGAGAAAAAAAGGAAGTCAATTTTAAAGGTTAAACCTATTAGAATAACAAATGACTACTCAATGGAAACAGTAAAAGCAAGAAGAGCTTGGAGAGACATACTTCAAGTATTAAATGAGCAAAAATGCCAACCCAGACTGATATACCCGGCAAAACTATCTGTCATGATTGAGAAAGAAAGAAAAGTTTTTCAGCACAAAGACAACTTGAAGGGATACATGTCTACCAAACCAGGCCTTCAAAAAATGCTAAAAATGATACTCAAGCTTGAAGAAAAGAACAAGCGTATCCAGGAAGACAGAAGGGAAGTATAATACCAACAAAATATAAATATCAAACATCATGCTTACAAAATCTACTAAACATAAAAAATGTCCAGAATTAAAAATAATTTCTCCATTATAACATTAAATGTCAACAGCATTAACTCACCGATTAAGAGGCATAGATTACAAACTTGGATTAAAAACCACAATCCAACAATCTGCTGCCTTCAGGAAACTCATCTCATCACAAAAGATAGGCACGTCGTAAGAATGAAAGGCTGGTCCAAAATCTTGCAAGCTAATGGAACCAGGAAACAGGCAGGGGTAGCAATTATGCTTTCAGACAAACGTGGACTTCAAACCAAAGAAAATCATAAGAGACACAGATGGATACTACATTTTAGTCACAGGTACAATTCACCAGGAAGACTTCACGATACTGAACGTATATGCTCCCAATATGGGCCCCTCCACATTCATTAAGAAAACCCTACAGCGTCTAAAGCAAGAAATCAACCCCCAAACGATAATTCTCAGGGATTTCAATACCGCCCTCTCAACATGGGATAGATCAACAGGTCAAAAGCTTAACAGAGACACTTTGGAGCTTAACACACCCTTACTGAAATGGACCTTACAGATCTCTATCGAACTTTTCACCCACGTACCAAAGAATACACATTTCTCTCAGCAGCACATGGAACTTTCTCCAAAATAGATCATATATTGGGCCACAAAATGAATCTACACGAATACAAAAAAGTCGAAATTCTAGCCTGTGCCCTATCAGACCACCACGGCCTAAAGCTGGACATCCACAACACAACAAACAAGAGAAAATACACTAACTCCTGGAAACTTAATAATATGATGCTGAATGAGAACTGGATTCAGGAAGAAATTAAAAAGGAAATTCTAGATTTCCTGAAAGTGAATGATAATGAAAATACAATTTACCAAAATCTCTGGGACACAATGAAAGCTGTCCTAAGAGGTAAGTTCATAGCTCTTAATGCCTACATCAGAAAATTGGAAACATCAGAAATAAATAAGTTAACGATGCAGCTTAAGGCTTTGGAGAAACTTGAGCAATCTGATCCTAAAAGTAATAGAAGAGAGGAGATTAGCAAAATAAGGGGAGAAATATCTGAAATCGAGATTAAGAAAACGATAGAAAAATTCAACCAGTCAAAAAACTGGTTCTTTGAAAAAATCAATAAGATTGATACACCCCTAGCTAAATTAACCAAAAGCAAGAGAGAGAAAACCCAAATTAACAAAATTAGAAATGAACATGGAGTTATCACTATGGATACCCAAGAAATGCAGAGAATTATAACATCATATTTCTAAAACTTATACTCTGTGAAGGTTGACAACACAAATGAGATGGATGAATTTCTAAGTAAACACAACCTACCGAAATTGAATCAGGAAGTTGTGAATTATTTAAATAGTCCTATAACACACAAGGAAATTGAAGAAGTAATCTCGAATCTTCCCACCAAAAAATGTCTGGGCCAGATGGATTCAGCACAGAATTCTACCAGACATTTAAGGAGTTAATAACACCAATACTCCTGAAACTGTTCCATCAAATAGCAAAGGAAGGAACACTGCCAAATTCCTTCTATGAAGCTAATATCGTCTTAATCCCAAAACCTAATAAAGATGCACTTAAAAAAGAAAACTATAGGCCGATCTTTCTGATGAACACAGACCCAAAGATTCTCAACAAAGTCTTAGCAAATCGGATTCAAAAACATATTAAAAAGATCATTCACGAGGACCAAGTAGGCTTCATGCCCGGCACACAAGGTTGGTTCAACATACGCAAATCAATAAATGTAATTCATCATGTAAACCAGTCCAAAATCCAAGACCATATGATACTCTCGATAGATGCAGAAAAAGCCTTTGATAAAATCCAACAGCCTTTTATGATCAAAACGCTAGAGACTGTAAGAATGAAAGGAACCTTTATCAATATAATAAAAGCTGTATACAACAAGCCCACAGCAAGGATTATGCTCAATGGGGAACAATTGGAAGCATTCCCACTTCGATCAGGAACTAGACAAGGCTGTCCACTCTCACCACTTCTATTCAATATTGTACTTGAAGTTTTAGCTGAAGCCATAAGACAAGAAAGGGACATAAGAGGGATTCAAATCGGCAAGGAAGAAGTCAAACTATCCCTATTTGCAGATGACATGATCTTATACCTGAGGGATCCCAAAAACTCCACCAGGAAGCTCCTGGAACTAATTGAGAAGTTCAGGCAGGGTGGCAGGATACAAAATAAATGTGCAAAAATCAGAGGCCTTCCTACATGCCCAGAATGAAAGAAGTGAAAAAGCATTGAGAGAAACAATCCCATTTACTATAGCCCCTAAAAAAATGAAATACCTTGGTATAAACCAAACCAAGGAGGTAAAAGACCTTTACAATGAAAACTTTAAAACCCTAAAGAAAGAAATAGCAGAAGACACCAGAAGGTGGAAAGACCTCCCATGTTCCTGGATTGGTAGAATCAACATCGTAAAAATGACCATCCTACCAAAGGCAATATAAAAATTCAATGCTATACCAATTAAAATCCCAAAGCAATTCTTTAGAGAAGTTGACCAAATAATCTCAAAATTCATATGGAGGCACAAAACATCCAGGATAGCAAAGACAATCCTGAGTAACAAAAACACTGCTGGAGGTATTACCTTACCAAACCTTAGTTTATACTACAAATCCATAGTTATAAAAACTGCCTGGTACTGGCTCCAAAATAGACACACAGATCAATGGATAAGGATTGAAGACCCAGATATTTGCCCACAAAGTTACAGCCATTTGGTCTTTGACAATGGGGCCCAAAAAATCCAATGGAAAAAGAACAGCATCTTCAACAAATGGTGCTGGCAAAACTGGATCTCCACATGCAGAAGATTAAAGCTGGACCCATACTTGTCACCATGTACAAGACTTAATTCCAAATGGATCAAGGACTTTGATTTAAGGCCAGAGACTTTAAAATCCATAGTTGAAAGGATAGGGAACTCCCTCGAGCTGATTGGGCTAGGCCAACACTTCCTAAACAGACATCCAATGGCACAGTCACTGCTACCAACTCTCAACAGTTGGGATCTTGTAAAATTAAAGAGCTTCTGTTCAGATAAAGAGATTGTAACATGAGCTCAAAGGCAACCTACAGAATGGGAGAAAATCTTCACTAACCACATATCTCACAGAGCTCTACTGTCCAGAGTGCACAAAGAAATTAGAAAACTAAACTCCAAGGAAAACACTGGCCCAATTAAAAAATGGGCCCTGGAACTTCAAAGAAACTTTACCAGGGATGAAATTAAAATGTCTAACAAATATCTTAAAAAATGCTCCACTTCTTTAGCCATCAGGGAAATGCAAATCAAAACTTCCCTGAGATGTCATCTCACCCCGGTCAGGATGGCAAAAATCCACAATACAAACAATGACAAATGCTTGAGAGGATGTGGAGAGAGGGGAACTCTCCTACATTGTTGGTGGGAATGCAGGCTCATACAGCCACTCTGACGAGCCATCTGGAGATTCTGAAAGAAATTAAAGATTGAAATGCCATATGACCCTGCTATCCCACTTTTGGGAATAACCCCCCATGCAGCAGAGGTTCGCCTCGATAGCACAAGCTCGACCATGTTCATAGCAGCACTGTTTACAATAGCAAAGTCATGGAATCAACCTAAATGTCCAACAGTTGACGAGTGGATAAGGAAACTGTGGTACATCTATACAATGGAGTACTACTCAGCCATCAAAAATGATGAATTACTGGAATTTGCTGGGAAATGGATGTCATTAGAAACAATTATATTAAGTGAAGTATCCCAAACCCAGAAAATTAACTGCCGTATGTACTCCTTAATAGGTGGCTCCTAGTACCAAACTCACCAACCCACATTGAGACACTTAAAAGTAAACCTATGTAACACAGTAATTGCAAGGATTATGAACAAGAGAGATGGGTTAGGAGGGCCACACCAGAAACAAGGAGAGAGGGGACCATGTTACAGCAGAGAAAATAGGCCTCCATCAAGGTCTGCAAGTAAGTAATGAGAAACCTGGTTAAGTTCACAGACGTTCTTTCCTGATATCACCAGAAGGGGGGGGCATATAGTCTAGCAGATAAAAAGTAATCATTTGGCAAATGGGTGATGGACCCCTCCCTCACTGAGGTTTCCTACTCTTATTACATCTACCCTTGAATGTGCTGTTATAACAAGACTCCAGTTTAACAGCTTTTGTCTCTGACCAGGGGGTGACATACAGTGCCCAGCAGAATGGAGTGATTGGCATTGCAGGAGCAGCAAAACTGCAAAAGAAAATCAACAAACCACAATCCAGAACTTCAGAGACTCTATATCAATCACATAGAACTAGGCCAGCCTAATCTCTCCCCATCCTGGAGCTCAGGGACATTTGCGGAAGAGGAGGCGGTAAGATTGTAAGAGCAAAAGGATGGGAGGAGCAACGATTTGCAAGATTCTCAACAATAGTTGGGGCCAAAGCAATCATAATGGGACTTTGCATGCCCTGCGAAATGTCCAATGCACTGTTGCCCTCATAAAGTCTAGCATCTGTTAAGGGCACTGAGACCCCTGGAGGCAAGGGATTGACAGCCATAGTAGTGATCCTATGCTTAAGGGGAACAAGAGAAAGGGCTTATGGAAATGCCACTGGGTCCTTTTATGTCATCGGAGAGGAGGACCCAGTGGAGAGTTAGGCGTACACAATAAAGGACTCTCTGGGAATTGGGGGGGAGGCACTGGGGGATGGGGAGGGAGAGGAGGGAGAGGAGGGGGTTCGGGGGGAGGAGGTGGGAGGGAGGGAACTGGTAAAAAAATTTTAAAATGTATAATTAAATTTTTAATAAAAAAAGAAAAAAAAGGGAAAAGGTTGTTAAAGCCAAAAAGATACTCAAGAGAAATATTCAAGAGTTATGGAAACCCTGAAGAAGCCTAACATGCGTATTCATGGGATACCAGAACAAGAATCCAAAAATACCACACCTGAGGAAATTTTTCAAACTATCATCAAGGAAAACTTTCCTCATCTAAAAAAAGAGAGGCCCATCCAAATATAAGAGGCATTTCACACTCCAAACAGATATGACCAAAATAGAAACTCACCACGGCAAATAATAGTTAAAACAGTCCACATTCTAGATAAAGAAATGTGAGAGTTTCAAGGTATAAAGGTAAACCTATTAAAATAACAAATGACTTCTCAATAGAAACAGTAAAAGCCAGAAGAGCTTGGAGAGAAGTACTTCATGTACTGAATGAGCAAAAATGTCAACACAGGCTGATATACCCCATAAAACTATCCGTAATGATCAAGAGAGAAAGAAAATTTTTCCACCACAAAGACAACTTGAAGAGATACATGTCCACCAAACCAAGCCTTCAAAAAATGTTAGAAATGATACGCAGGCTTGAAGAAAAAAACAGGCATATCGAGGAGAACAGAAGAGAAGTATAATACCACCAAAATCTAAAAGTAAAACAATACACTTACAAAAGCCACTAAACATAATAAATGTTCAGGATTAAAAATAGTTTCTCAAAGGGCTGTAGTTGTGTGGGCTTATATCTGAGTCTTCAACCCTTATCCATTGATCTGTGCGTCTATTTTGGAGCCAGTACCAGGCTGTTTTTATAACTATGGATTTGTAGTATAGAATAAGGTTTGGTATGGTGATACTTCCAGCAGTGTTTTTGTTATTCAGGATTGTCTTTGCTATCCTGGGTCTTTTGTGCCTCAATATGAACTTTTATATTGTTTGGTTAACCTCTTTAAAGAATTGCTTTGAGATTTTAATTGGTATAAACATTGAATTTGTATATTGCCTTTGGTAGGATGGTCATTTATACGATGTTGATTCTGCCAATCCAGGAACATGGAAGGTCTTTCCACTTTCTGATGTCTTCTGCAATTTCATTCTTTAGGGATTTAAATATAAATAGGGTTTTAAATATAATTAAAGCTGTATACAACAAGCCTACAGCAAGTATTATAATCAATGGGGAATAACTTGAAACATTCCCACTTCGATCAGGAACTAGACAAGGCTGTCCGCTCTCATTACTTCTATTCAATATTGTACTTGAAGTATTAGCTGAAGCCATAAGACAAGGAGGGGAAATAAAAGGGATTCAAATCAGCAAGGAAGAAGTCACGTATTCTCTATTTGCAGATGACATGACCTTATATGGGAATGATCTAAAAAACTCCAACAGGAAGCTCCTGGAACTAATATAGAAGTTCAGCAGGGTGGCAGGATACGAAATAAACATGCAAACATCAGTGGCCTTCCTATATGTCCAGAATGAAAGAAGTAAAAAAGCGCATGTACTATAGCCCTTAAAAAATGAAATACCTTGGCATAAACCTAAGCAAGGAAATAAGAGACCTGTACAATGAAAACTTTAAAATTCTACAGAAAGAAATTGCAGAAGACAATAGAAGGTGGAAAGACCTCCCATGTTCCTGCATTGACAGAATCAACATCATAAAAATGACCATCTACCAAAAGTAATATATAGATTCAATGCTATACAACTAAAATCCCAAAGCGATTCTTTAAAGAAGTTGACCAAACATTCTCAAAATTCATATGGAGGATAGCAAAAGCAATCCTGAGTAACAAAAACACAGCTGGAGGTATCACCATACCAAGCTTTAGTCTTTACTACAAATCCATAGTTGTAAAAACAGCCTGGTATTGGCTCCAAAATAGACACACAGATCAATGGATAAGGGTTGAAGACCCAGATATAATCTCACACAACTACAGGCACTTGCTCTTTGACAAAGGGGCCCAAAAAATTCAATGGAAAAAGAAGAGCATCTTCAACAAATGGTGCTGGCAAAACTGGATCTCTACATGCAGAAGATTAAAACTGGACCCATACTTGTCACCATGTACAATACTTCATTCCAAATGAATCAAGGACCTGGATATAAGCCCAGAGACTATTAAAACCATAGTTGAAAGGGTAGGGAACTCCTTCGAGCTGGTGGGGCTAGGCCAACAGTTATTAAAGGGAAATCCAATAGCACAGTCCCTACAACCAACACTCATCAGATGGGATCTTGTGAAAATAAAGAGCTTCTGTTCAGATAAAGAGATTGTAACTGGAGCACAAAGGCAACCCACAGAATGGGAGAAAATCTTCACTAACCACATATCTGATAGAGCCTTATAATCCAGAGTGCACAAAGAACTTAGAAAACTAAACACCAAGGAAACTAATGGCCCAATTGAAAAATGGACCTTGGAACTTAAAAGAAATTTTACCAGGGACGAAATTAAAAGGATTAACAAATATCTTAAAAAATGCTCCACATCCTTAGCCATCAGGGAAATGCAAATCAAAACTTCCCTGAGATATCATCACACCCCGGTCAGGATGGCAAAAATCCACAATACAAACACCAAATGCTGGAGAGGATGTGGAGAGAGGGGAACTCTCCTACATTGCTGGTGGGAATGCAGGCTCATACAACCACTCTGGCAAGCCATCTGAGACTCTTAAAGAAATTAAAGATTGAAATGCCATATGACCCTGTTATTCCACCTTTGGGAATAACCTCACATACAGCAAAAATTCACCTCGATAGCACAAGCATGACCATGTTCATAGCAGCACTGTTTACAAATGCAAAGTCATGGAATCAACCCAAATGTCCAACAGTTGACGAGTGGATAAGGAAAATGTGGCACATCTATACAATGGAGTACAACTAAGCCATCGAAAATAATGAATTACTGGAATTTGCAGGGAAATGGATGTTATTAGAAACAATAATATTAAGTGAAGTATCCCAGACCCAGAAAATTAAGTGCCGTATGTTACTCCCTAATTGGTGGCTCCTAGTACCAAACCCACCCAGCCCACTTAGAGACACTCAAAGATAAATCTCTGTAATACCTACAGTAATTGCAGGGATTATGAACAGGAGGGATGGGGTGGGGGGCCACACCAGAAAGAAGCAGAGAGGGGACCATGTTACAGCAGAGAAAAATAGGCCTCCATCAAGGACTACAAGTAAGTAATGAGACATCTGGTTAAGTTCACAGACTTTTGTTCCTGATCATTTACAACTGATGGGGTATGATCCCACCAGAAGGGGAGGGCATACATTCTGGCAGATAGAAAGTAACCATTTTGCAGTGGGAGACTGACCCGTCCCTCACAGCAGACTCCTACTCTTCTTCCATCTACCTTTGAATCTATCCTTATAATAAGACTCAATTTTAACAACTTTTTATCTCTGGCCAGGGGGTGACATCCAATACCCATCAGGATGGAGACAAGGGCATTGCAGTAGCAGCAAAACTGAAAAAAAAAATCAACAAACCATAATTCAGAACATCAGAGACTCTGCATAAACCACCTGGAATCAGGCCTGTCTAATCTCTCCCCATCCTGAAGCTCAGGGAAATTTGCAGAAGAGGGGACGGTAAGATTGTAATTCCACAAGGATGGGAGGAGTCATGATATGTAAGATACTCCACACAAGTTAGGGCTGAAGCAATTATAATAGGACTCTGCATGATCTGCGCAATGACCAACATATCATTGACCCCTCAAAGTGTAGCATGCACTAAAGGCACTAGGATCCTTAGAAGCAAGGGATTAACAGTCACAATAGTGTTCCTATACTTAAGGGATACACAAGAAAGACTTCTAGGAAATGCCACTGAGTCTTCAGAGATAGGGGGAGGGGCACTGGGAGAAAAGGAGGGAGCAGGGAAAGGAAGGGGAAAAGGGGTGAGGGAACAGGCAGGTCTAGGGAGGTGTGGAGGGAGGGAGGGGACTAGGATACCTATTACATTTGTATGAGCAGAAAACTAAATAAATTTAAAAAAGATGAATTAATGAAATTGCTAGGAAATGGACGTATTTAGAAAAAAATTATACTGAGTGAAGTATCCCAGACATAGAAAATTAAAAACCATATGTACTCCCTAATAGGTGGATCCTAGTTCCAAACCCACTTAATGACATATTCACAGATAAATCTCTGTAATACCTACAGTAATCACAAAGATTATAAAGAGGAAGGAAGGAGAAGGAGAGTCCCTCCCAGAAATAAGGTGAGAGGGGATCATGCTTCAGTAGAGAAAATAGATCATCATCAAGTATTGCAAGTAAGTAGCTAGATATCTGGTGAAGCTCACTCTCACTTTCCTTCCTAGTCACTTGTGACTGAGGAGGTTTGATGCAACAATCAGGGAGGGTGTAGGGACTGGCTGATAGATGGTAACCACACAGCAAACTGACCCCACCCTCACTGCAGTATCTTACTCCTACTACATCTACCTTTAAATCTCATCTTATACTAAGATCTTCACCCCACCGCTGCTCCCAGTCCTCCATCTTAGGTGAGTTCCCCAGCCTCCCTGCCCCCCCCCCCGGTGGCCCTGGGTCCCAACGGCACCCAGGCTGCCTCCGTGCATGCCTCCAGTTTATGCCTGGGCCACGCCCCGGGCCCCAGTACCTTTCTTCCTCCCACCCACCTGTCCGCCCAACCAGACAGTACTTGTTCACATTCCTCCATCCCTGGAACTTGGGTGAGCCACTAAGCCAAGTCCCAGGTCCCAAGTGAAGAATTCTGCCATCTACATCAGCCCTTCTGCCTCTTTGGCCCAACAGGGACCCAAGCACGTGGTCCACTGAAGACACACTGCTACTCAGAATTCAATAGAGTCCAAAGGAAACTCAAGCAAAGTTCTAAGGTCAAAGGCCATACATCTGAAGACCTCCACAATCATCCTATCACATAGGAAAGATTCTTCACATCCAGCCCAAAGATAAGTAAACCTCCTTTTTTTCACCTTACTGTTCCTTTCTAGTATTAATTGCTGTAGATCAACTTTTCCATACAGCTACCCTAAAAACAGTTAAAACAGTCTCAGGCAGAGTTTAAAATTGAACTAAAAGACAAGTTATCTTCAACCCAAAACTCAACAGAGAGTCTTATCAGCAAAACTAACAAAGCAGAAAATAGAATTTCAGATCTTGAAGACAAAGTGGGAGAATTAACCAGCTCAATGGAAGAGATTGTTAAAGCCAAAAAGATACTGGAGAGGAACATTCAAGAGATATGAGACACCCTGAAGAAGCCTAACATGCCCCTTTCCCTACTCCCGCTGCATGGGGTACAGCTGGGACTCACCACGACCTAGGTAAGCTCCGCCCCCACCCACCCCCAGAACCCCAAGCAGCCCAAGGAACCCAGATCCTCCCAACCAGCCAGCCAGAGCATGGAACCTCACAGGGTCGAGGAAGACCCCCTGCTCCCGGCCAGCCCCAGCTCCCCCAGGTTAAATAGCACCCCACCGCCACTCCATCCTCCCTTTCCCCACTCCGCCGCAGGCTGGAACTAACCCCGACTTAGGTAAGCTCTGCCCCGCCCATCCCCAGAACCCCAGACCAAGTAGTTCAGTTCAGTGAAAAATGCACAGAAATTGAAAGAAGATCTTAAGAGTTAAAACGACAATGCCCGAAATAAGTGTAAATCCATGAGAAACAACACTCAAGTAAACAAATCTCCCACTGAAGAAATTAATCCCATAATCTTAGACTCCAACCAGAACAAACCCAGGAAAATGGCCAAGAAAGCCTGACCCAGGATAATGACTTGCAAAACATGATCATTACCATGTTCAATACTATGAAAGAGGAAATCTGGGAGGAATTAAATAACCAAATGAATCGCTTTGAAGAGGAACACAACAGACACTTAGAGGAGTTGAGAAAAACAGTGCAAGAAACAAAAACAGGCATTGAGCAGATAAAACAGACTCAAGCAGAGTTTAAACTGAGCTAAAAGACAAGTTATCTTCAACTCAGAACTCCACAGAGAGTCTTACCAGCAGAATTAACAAAGCAGAAAACAGAATTTCAGACCTTGAAGACAAAGTGGGAATTTTAACCAGCTCAATGGAAGAGGTTGTTAAAGCCAAAAAGATACTCGAGAGAAATATTCAAGAGATATGGGACACCCTGAAGAAGCCTAACATGCGTATCCATGGAATACCAGAGCAAGAATCTCAAAATACCACCCCTGAGGAAATTTTTCAAATGATCAAGGAAAACTTTCCTTATCTAAAAAAAGAGAGGCCCATACATATACAAGAGGCATCCTGCACCCCAAACAGATATGATCAAAATAGAAGCTTGCCATGGCAAATAATAGTTAAAACACTCCACATTCAAGATCAAGAAATGGTGCTGAGAGCAAACAAATCACTATTAAAGGTAAACCTATTAAACTAACAAATGACTTCTCAGACGAAACAGTAAAAGCAAGAAGAGCTTGGAGAGACATATTTCAATTGAATGAGCAAAATGTCAACCCAGGCTGATATACTCCACAAAACAATCTATCATGATCGAGGGAGAAAGAAAAATCTTCCATCACAAAGACAACTTGAAGGGATACATGTCCACCAAATCAGGCCTTCAAAAAATGCTAGAAATGATACTCAAGCTTGAAGAAAAAAAATAGCATATCCAGGAGAACAGAAGGGAAGTATAACACCATTAAAAGTGAAGCAATACACTTACAAAAACTACTTAACATAATAAATGTCTGGAATTAAAAACAGTTCCTCCATTACAACAATAAATCTTAATTTATCCGATTTGCCAAAACTTTGTTGAGAATCTTTGCGTCTGTGTTCATCAGATGGATCGGCCTATAGTTTTCTTTTTTAAGTGAATCTTTATTAGGTTTTGGGATTAAGACGATATTAGCTTCATAGAAGGAATTTGGCAATGTTCCTTCCTTTGCTATTTGATGGAAGAGTTTAAGGAGTATTGGTGTTATTAACTCCTTAAATGTCTTGTAGAACTCTGTGCTGAATCCATCTGGTCCAGGACATTTTTTGATTGGGAAGATTTGAGATTACTTCTTCAATTTCCTTATATGTTAAAGGACTATTTAAATAATTCTCAACTTCCTGATTCAACTTATGTAAGTCGTGTTTACGTAGAAATTCATCCATCTCTTTTGTGTTGTCAAACTTCACAGAGTATAAGTTTTTGAAATATGATGTTATAATTCTCTGGATTTCTTGGGTATCAGTAGTGATAACTCCATGTTCATTTCTGATTTTGTTAATTTGGGTTTTCTCTCTCTTGCTTTTGGTTAATTTAGCTAGGGGTGTATCAATCTTACTGATTTTTTCAAAGAACCAGCTTTTTGACTGGTTGATTTTTTCTATCGTTTTCTTAATCTCGATTTCAGATATTTCTCCCCTTATTTTGCTAATCTCCTCTCTTCTACTACTTTTGGGATCAGATTGCTCTAGTTTCTCTAAAGTTTTAAGCTGCATTGTTAAGTTGTTTATTTCTGATGTTTCCATTTTTTTGATGTAGGCATTAAGAGCTATGAACTTACCTCTTAGAACAGCTTTCATTGTGTCCCAGAGATTTTGGTAAATTGTATTTTCATTATCATTCACTTTCAGGAAATCTTGACTTTCCTTTTTAATTTCTTCCTGAATCCAGTTCTCATTCAGCATCATATTGTTAAGTTTCCAGGAGTATTTTCTCTTGTTTGTTGTGTTTTGGATGTGCAGCTTTAGGCCATGGTGGTCTGACAGGGCACAAGTTAGAATTTCAACTTTTTTGTACAAGTGTAGATTTGTTTTGTGACTCAGTATGTGATGTATTTTGGAGAAAGTTCCGTGTGCTGCTGAGACAAATGTGTATTCTTTGGTGTTGGGTGAAAAGTTTGATAGAGATCTGTAAGGTCGATTTCTTTAAGGGTTTTATTAAGGTCCAAAGTGTCTCTATTAAGCTTTTGACCTGTTGATCTATCCCATGTTGAGAGGGCGGTGTTGAAGTCCCCAAAAATTATCATTGGGGTTGATTTCTTGCTTTAGACGCTGTAGGGTTTTCTTAATGAATGTGGAGGGGCCCGTATTGGGTGCATATATGTTCAGTATTGTGAAGTCTTCCTGGTGAATTGTACCTGTGACTAAAATGTAGTATCCATCCGTGTCTCTTATAATTTTCTTTACTTTGAAGTCCACTTTGTCTAATAGCATAATGGCTACCCCTGCCTGTTTTCTGCTTCCATTAGCTTGTAGAATTGTTGAGCAGCCTTTTATTTTTAGGGCATGCCTACCTTTTTTGGTGAGATGGGCTTTCTGCAGGCAGCAGATTGATGGATTGTGATTTTTAATCCAAGTTTGTAATCTGTGTCTCTTGATCTGTGAGTTAATTCCATTAACATTTAGTGTTATAATAATGAAACTATTTTTGATTCCAGACATTTATTATATTTAGTAGTTTTTATATGTATATTGCTTCACTTTAATGGTGTTATACTTGCCTTCTGCTCTCCTGGATATGCCTGCTTTTTTCTTCATGCTTGAGTATCATTTCTAGCATTTTTTGAAGGCCTGGTTTGGTGGACATGTATCCCTTCAAGCTGTCTTTGTGCTGGAAGATTTTTCTTTCTCCCTCGATCATGACTGATAGTTTTGCAGGGTAAATCAGCCTGGGTTGACATTTTTGCTCATTCAATACTTGAAGTATGTCTCTCCAAGCTCTTCTTGCTTTTACTGTTTCGACTGAGAAGTCATTTGTTATTTTAATAGGTTTACCTTTAAAAGTGACTTGTTTTTTCTCCCTTGAAGCTCTCAGCACCAGTTCTTTATCTTGAATGTGGAGTGTTTTGACCATTATTTGCCGTGGCGAGCTTCTGTTTTGGTCATATCTGTTTGGGGTGCGGAATGCCTCTTGTATATGGATGGGACTGTATTTTTTTAGATGAGGAAAGTTTTTTGAAAAATTTCCTCACGGGTGGTATTTTGAGATTCTTGCTCTGGTATTCCATGAATACGCATGTTAGGCTTCTTCATGGTGTCCCATATTTCCTGGATATTTCTCTCAAGCATCTTTTTGGCTTTAACAATCTCTTCCATTGAGCTTGTTAATACTCCCCCTTTATCTTCAAGATCTGAAATTCTGTTTTCTGCTTCATTAGTTCTGCTGATAAGGCTCTCTGTGGAGTTCTGGGTTGAAGATAATTTGTCTTGTAGCTCAGTTTTAAACTCTGCTTGAGTCTGCTTTAACTGCTCTATGCCAGTTTTTGATTCTTGTACTGTTTTCTAAACTCCTCCATGTGTCTGTGGTGTTCCTCCTCAAAGCAATTGATTCGATTATTTAATTCCTCCCTGATTTCCTCTTTCATAGTATTGAACATGGTAATGATCATATTTTGAAGGTCGTTATCCTGGGTCAGGCTTTCTTGGGCATTTTCCATGGGTTTGTTCTGGTTGGAGTCTGGGTCATGGTGCGGTGAGACCCGGCTGGACCGGGCGCGTCCCGGGCGGTGGAGTGGAGGGGAAGCCTGCCTTATTCCCTTAAGAGAGGGTCTCTCACTGAAATAAAAACAGCTGTTTGGTGTAAGTTGGCAGTACAGTGAGTTCCCTGTATTTTCCTTCTTACCATAATGCTGGGGGTACATGTATGTGCACACATCGTAAGCTTTTAACATGGGCGCTTGTGATTTGAACTCATTCCTGCAGAACAGGAGATTTTACCAATTGAGCCCTACACCAGCCCCTTGCTTTCATTTTATATCAGGAGTATAAGTATACTATCTGTTACACTTCTAATTTTGAAGGAGAGTGAGGAGGAGATGAAGGGGCTCTATCCTCTATCATCTCAGAGGTTCCAGCAGCAGTTGAGAACCTTCCAACATGTCCTGTCTCTTCAATAACTTCCTTCCTTTCTTATTTGTTTCACAACTAACTGAGAAGACAAAGATCTTTAAAACCACAAGCCAATGAACCAACGTGATCTTTACTGTACCTTCAATGTCCTAATAAAATAAATAGCATATAATTCCTGATGTCATCGCTCTTTCTGTGTGTAGAGGAATAGAAATTTGAAGACTGTCAACACAGCATGTGCACATTGAGAAAATTATGCCCAAAAGATCTCCAGATGCTTCCAGAAAGATCTCCGTCTATTTGGTCTACAAGACAGATAGCAAGTGAAAAATTCCATGCTGTCACATCCACTTTACTTTCTTAGAATCTATAGTACAATTGCCAAGGTTTTTTTTTTTTTAATACATGTCATTTCAGGTCTCTTACTGGTATTCTGACAAAACTTTGAAGGAAATCAGGAGGATATAGCAATTATGAAGGTGGCAGGACCAAAACCATGTATCCTGGTCTCTATGGACATGGCCACAGTCCCCTGCTCCTGCTCACTGAGCCCCATCATATTGTATTTGTTCTTTCTATCAAAGCCCTAACCTCACCGACTTCTATCTCCAATATTCTTTGTAGCTACTGAGTGGATTTCCCAAACTAGAAAGGTAATGGATTTTAATGTCAAAGACTTTGGAGTCCTTCATGCTTTGTCTTTGTCAGAGAAAGTTGCCTTAAACTCTCATAGTCTGTGCTTCATTGCTATGAAATGATGAAAATTAAATGACTGTCTGAAGGATTGAGATCAAGGAGAGAAAACACATGAAAACCATAGTTGAAATTGGCTTCACAGCTTCATCACAGCTTTATTTGTGACAAATAATAGACCTGAAACCATAAGGAATAAAGTGTCCCCAAATTTATCATTTTAAAATAAATTTATTAAAAATTTAATGAGATCCTGATCTCCTGGGATCCCTGTGAATCTGCAGCTCAGGTGAGGTCATCGCTGAGCTTGCCTGTGTATTGGACTGGAGGATTCTGGTCCTGACTCTGATTGCTGGTTGCTTGCAGGCTGGTATTCCCATCCTCCTTCAGCCTTCCCCCCACTAGTCGCAGAGAGAGAGAAAAAGAGAGAGAGAGAGTGCAGAGACAAGGAAAAAAGAGAAATAGAGAAAATAAGTCCAGGTGAAGAGTCCATACAACACCAAACTTCAAGAATAAAGATGGAAAAAGCCTCCAAAATACTGATTCAGAAAACCCATCTGAGAACAATCAACACGCTTCTTCAGCCAGAGAACACTGAAATCACTACCTGTTGCTTCAAGTGAAGGCCCAAACGTTTTTATTTTTTATTTTTTCCACTCATACAAAGTTGGTAAGTAGCCCATTCCCCTTCCTCCCTCCTCCCTTCCCTGAACCCCTTCTCTCTGCTTCCCTCCCTTTTCCCCCTCCCTCCTCTTCTCCCAGTGTCCCCTCCCCATTCCTGGAACATCCTTTAGTGTGATTGTCAAACTTCCCTCTGGGACCTCCTCTCTGATGAGCTGTAAGGACTCAGTGGCATTGCCTGTAGCTCTTTTTTTGTGTTCCCCTTAAGTATACGAACACTATTGTGGCTGTTAATCCCTTGCCTCTAAGTATCCTAGTGCCTGTGATCCATACTAGACTTTGGGGGTTCAATGACATGTTAGTCATTACCCAGGTCATGCAAAGTCCTATTTTGATTACTTCGGCCCTAACTTGTATGGAGTATCTTGTATATCGTTGCTTCTCCCCATCTTTAGGCTCTTACATTCTTACCGCCTCCTCTTCCACAAATTTCCCTGAGCTTTAGGATGGGGAGAGATTAGGCTGGCCTGGTTCCAGGTGGTTGATGTAGAGTTTCTGATTTTCTGAATTAAGGTTTGTTGATTTTTTTTCAGTTTTGCTGCTCCTGCACCACCCTTGGCTCCATCCTGATGGGTAGTGGATGTCACCCCTGGCCAGAGATAAAAGGCTGTTAAAACGAATCTTATTATAAGACTATATTCAAAGGTAGATTGAATAAGAGTAGGAGACTGAGGTGAGGGAGGGGGTCAGTCTCCCATTTGCAGGATGGATACCTTTTATCTGCCAGATTTTATGCCCTCCCTGTCTGGTGAGATCAAACCCCATCTGATGCAAGTGACCAAGAAGGAAAGTCTGTGAGCTTAACCAGATATCTCTTTACTTACTTGCAGTCTTTAGTAGGGGCCTATTTTCTCTGCTGTAGCATGACCCCCTCTCTCCTTGTTTCTGGAGAGGCCATCCTTCCTCTTCCCTCCCTGCTTATAATCTTTGCAATTACTGTAGGTATTACAGAGATTTATCTTTGAGTAGGTCATTAAGTGGATTTGTTACTAGGATCTGCCTATTAGAGGACCAGACTTGGGGCTGGAGAGGTGGCTCAGGGGTTAAGCCTCTGCCTTGCAGGCAGAAGGTCCTGAGTTCAGATCCTAGACCCCACGTATAGATGCCGAGTGGAAGCAGGGGCAGCCTGCGTTTCTGGTCCTGGTAGGGCGGAGCCTGTGAATCCCGGGGCAGAGTAAACAAGGAGGAGGTGGAGGCGGTCCATAGTGGTTCCTGAATTCGTCTATGGTTCTGCACACACATACATACACACACGAACAATTGAATAAATTTAAAAAAAGAGGCCCAAACTTTTGTTACATGATGCAAAGAAAAACATAGACACTTCAAACATCATCCAAGTGCTGAAAGATAGAAGACCACCATCCCACTAAACATCATCTCCCATGACTTCAAAAAAAATCACAATCACATATACTCACCCTAAAAGAAGTATAAAGAACTTTTTTTTTAATTGAGAAAAGTGATTTTACGGACTTGGCTGTGCACACTTACAATCTCATCACTTGAGAATCTGAGACAGGAGAGAGTATAAAGAACTTTAAAAATAAACACTCAGGAAATAAATGGCCCAATTTTAAAAAAAAATGAGCCTAGGAACTCAAAAGAAACTTCCAGGAACAAAATTGAAATGTCTAACAAATACCTTAAAAAATGCTCCACATCTTTAGGCATCGGGGAAATGCAAATCAAACTTTCCTGAGATATCATCTCATCCTGGTCAGGATGGCAAAAATCCGCAATACAAACAACACCAAATGCTGGAGAGGATGTGGAGAGAAGGGAACTCTCCTATATTGCTGGTGGCAATGCAGGCTTATACAACCACTCTGATGATCAGTCTGGTGATTTTTTAAAAAGGTAAAGATTGAAATGCCATATGACCCTGCTATACCACTTTTGGGAATAATCATCCATAATGCAGAAATTCACTAGAGCGACAAGTGACAGGAGCACAACCATCCATGTTCACTGTAGCACTATTTACAATAGCACAGTCATGGAATCAACCCAAATGCCCAACAGTTGATGAATAGATAAGGAAAATGTGATAAATTTACTAGGAAATGGATGAATTTAAAAAAATTATATTGAGTGAAGTATCCCAGAAACAGATAAACACTATATGTACTCTGTAATAGGTATAACATATTCAAAGATAAATCTCTGTAATAACTACAATAATCACAAAGATTATAAATAGGAGGGAAGGGAAAGCAGGGCCCCTCCCCCAGAAATAAGATGAGAGGGGATCATGCTTCAGTAGAGAAAAGAGCTTACCATCAAGTACTGTAAGTAAGTAGAGAGACATCTGATTAAGTCCACTCTCACTTTCCTTTCTGGTCACTTGTAACTGAAGAGGTTTGATCTCACCAATCAGAGATGGTATAGGGACTGACAGATAGATGGTAACCACACAGTAAATGGGGCACTGACTCCTCCCTCACTGCAGTGTCCTACTCCTATAACATCTACATTTGAATCTCCTCTTATAATAAGATCTTCATTTACACAGCCTTTTATGTTTGGGTAGGAGGTGACCTCCAATGCAATCAGGAACAGCAAAACTGAAAAACAACAACAAACCATAATTCAGAACACCAAAGACTCTACATTAATCACCTGGAACTGGACGAAACAAATCTCTACCCATCCTAAAGTTCAGGGAATCTTGCAGAAGAGGAGGCGGCCAGATTGTAAGAGCCTAAAGATGGGGAAGACCAACAATATGCAAGATACTCCACACAAGTTAGGGCCACAGTAGCCATAATCGGACTTTGCGTGACCTGAGCAATGACTGACATGTCAACAACACCCAAAGTTAGCATGGATCACAGGCAGTAGGATCCTTAGAGACAAGGGATTAGCAGTCATAATAGTGTTCCCATACTAACAGGAGGCCCAAAGAAGGGTTCTACGCTATGCCACTGAGTCCTTATACCTCACTAGAGTGGAGGGCTCAGAGAGAAGTTTGGCAGTCAAAAAAGGATGCTCCAAGGGATAGGAGAGAGGAAGGGGAAGACATTGGGAGAAGGGAAGTGAGGGGATTAAAGGAAGGGGAAAAGAGGGGAGGGTGCAAGAGTGACTGGGGAGAGGTGGAGGGAAGGAAAGGACCGGGGTACATATTGAGCTTGTATGATTGGGGAAAAATAAATAAATAAAAGCAGTATATGCAAATACAAATACTAACCCAGGGGTAGACATAAACAAGATAACACCATAAATCAAAGAAAAGGAGTGACAATCTAATACCAGATGCCAACATCACACAGGAAAAACAGAAAAAAAGCAAGAATCCAAGTAAGTATGTCTGTCCTCAAGATCACCAATCCCAAGGCTTCATACCTCATATAGGATAGCCCACTGGGAGGTAACCAAGGCAGCAATAACCAGGACAATGAATAAAATTTTTAAGGAAACATATAAAGTTAAGGAACAATTTTTTCCTCAGAGATGGAATATCTGTCATCTATCTGTCCATCTATATGCATAAATATATATATATATATATATGCTATCAAAGCAGTAGTAGTATGGAACTATAAGGAAAGGGATTAAAAGTGGAGAATAAACAAGACACAGAAATGGAAATAAGGAATGACATTTTCAAATTTTCTCTCATATGTGGATTATATAACTATAAGATATTAGCAAGATATTAGAGAGAGCGAAAGAGAGAGAGAGAGAGAGAGAGAGAGAGGAAAGAATAAAATAGAATAGTTGCCAGAAGAGGATTAGCAAAGGAGGAAAATAGCAGAGATGTATACAGGTAAAATTCAGAGATACATGTATGAGTATATAACCATGTAAACTGCAATTTTGTATGTTGAAGGATAATTAAAAAGGGATGGAGTTTGAGCCACTCGTAGAACAGATATCTCCAGGGACCATCATATTTAATAAAATAATCCAGTCGCAAATTCTAGCATGGACTAAAGGCACTAGGATCCTTAGAAGCAAGGGAATAATAGTCACAATAGAGTTCCTATAATTAAGGGGAACACAAGAGTTCTAGGAAATGCCACTGAGTCCTTACACCTCATCAGAGAGGAGGACCCAGAGGAAAATATGATATACTCATTAAAGGATGCTTCAGAGATAGGGGGGGGCACTGGGAGAAAGGGAGGGAGGGGGGAAAGGAAGGAACAAAGCAGGGAGGGAATAGGGAGGTCCAGGGAGAGGTTGAGGGAAGGAGGGGACAGGGGTTCCTATTATGTTTGTATGAGAAGAAAAAAAAAGAATAATAATTCAGTCGCAGAAAAGCAAATAGCACCAATTTCCTGTCAGGCATGAAATGTATATTAGAAAAGATATAAAATATGTTACTGGGGGAGTTATATGAGAGAGGAAGGGATGAGAAGGAGTAGCACTGGGGGAAAAGAGGGTATTGATGGGTGCATGTGAGTAAAGAAAATGACACTAATGTGCAAAGAACTCATGATGCCCATCACTGTGTGTGCCATCTAAAAAAGTCCTTGAAAATAAGGCAAAACAAAAACTCACTCAGGGCCTGATGGAGACCTGCAGCTGCTCTAAGACACACTCCACACTTCCTCCTTCACAAGCTTTCTTCAGGATTCCCATAACATCTGTTTGGGTTGTGTCTGGTGAGTCCAAAGCTAGTATTTCCTTTTCATGATACATTAATCTTGTCACTTATTGCTGACAGTGAGGAGGGTCAAGGAAAGGGCTGGAGCGAGTGACATCTGGCAGAATTTGCTGCTCCTTCAGCACCCTCCAGGCCAAGGTCAAGGCTGACCTCCACAGGACTGCTGCTTCCACGGGAAGCAACTTGACCTGTCCTCCATGCTGCTCCTTCTCTCTTCTGTCCCCACACCTTAAAACCAAAGCTGACCCCTGCATGTCAGATTGCTTCCCAAAGAAACCAGAGGCAACCAGGAAAAAAAGTATAAGCAATTGGCAGGTCTGGACACGTGTCCTCTGTACTGTACAAGGCCCATAAATGCAGGAGATTTGTCTAGCTTTACACATAACCAGAGAAGAATTGTCAAGTAAAATACATCTCACTTCTGAACACATCCATGGTTACAAAGGAAAAACACCCATCATCCTTGGGCCATAGTACCTGTGGCAGATTCAGTTGTTAAGTCTCTGCACCCCTTTAGAAAATGCCAGAATAGACCCTCAAAGGAGAAACCCCAAAGGGTGTTTCTTTAGGATTCCCATCCATAGGACCCATAGTGACTCATCTGCAACCAAACTACCCTCACCTTTCACGGTATTTAAGTAAGCTGAATGCCAGGGAATTTTCTACAATGATAAGAAGCAGCTCATCACACTGATTAATTTCAGTCTATAAATGAAAGCATGACTAAGGACTGCTAGATAGAATAGATTTTAGACAGGTGAGAAAAGATAACTACCAGTCTGTGTTCCCAAAGAGGACTTCTTGGAAACACCACTCCATGCTACAATGTGTTCTAAACTTAATGAAAAAAAAGGTAGCTGAGGGAAAAGGCAGGTATACCATGCTCCTGTGTTCTAAACTCTATGAAAGAAAAAGGTACCATGAAATTTAGAATTTAAATTAGAAGACAAAATGAAGAGGTTCTTCCAAAATAAATGGAACATATGAGGAAAAGAAGCAGGATATCACTTCAGAACAAGTAACATAAAAATCAGTTTCACAAGGTAAGTGGAGAATAATACAGATCAACATTGTAGAGAAAACCTTTTGTGCTGAAGACTGACTTGGGAGAACTGCACAGGAGCTGTCTGTGAAAGAGTGCACAGATGTGACATCATACATAATTTGAAGTTGTATTAATCCAGTTTAATCACATGTATAATTCAAATCAAAATTATTGTAGCAATGAGTGAAATGCTTTCCTGGAAGAAAGAATGGCCAAGCTCAGTACCATGGATCACCTGGGAAAGAAGGGAGGGATTTTAACAAGAAGTTTTACAGATATAGAGCACATTAATTCAAGATTAACTTTAAAACTGTGAAATAACATTACTCTGTATGGAAATAAAATTGTACTGATTGCCCACATTTAATTTAACAACTCTAAAGATATTATTAGTAAGAACAAAAGGTATTAGTCCACCTAATCATTATCATCCAGTAATCTCTAGTCAGGACCAGATTTCTTGAAGCTGAGACAAGCTCTGTGGGCCTAAGCAGACTGAGGACCAAACTTCTGTTGCCATGTGTCAATGTGGGGATCTCTTACTCCATGAGAGATTTGATCAGATATTAACTCAAAGCACAGTAACATTACTAAATATTAGGTAAATATCATATTTACACAGATATATCATGACAGATGTAATGTTCTCCATGCACAGTGCAGCTAACATTATCAGCAGACCACTTATACATATACTTCCCACATCCCAACACAGATGAAGAACACCCATTATCTCATACCAGTATTATCAGTGAGACTCACCTCAAAAATGATGGGAATTCAATTCCAGTGTCCATTCTGATTGCCTGGACTGTTTTCCTCTAACAACAATGCCTAACTCACATGGCAGACCTTTTTGAAGTGACATGCTGACAGCCTCCTCCTCACCCCATCCTGCTGGGCTCCAGTCCCAAAGAGGAGTAGTGGGGGAAGGCACACTGGTGAGCTGGGTGCAAGGTCACCCACTCGAGGCTCAAAGGATCCACTGTCCCACTATTCCTTAAAAGGAGCTGCCTGCTTTTCCCAGCACACACTCAGGAGCACCCCAGAGCCTCCTCCAAGATGCTGGTGGTTCTGCTCACTGCGGACTTACAGGCCCTGAGCTCAGCTCAGAGTGAATATCAAGATATGAGCCAATATGGTGGGAGGGAAAGACACTGCAGAGAAAGAAGTGACAGGGGAGGGAATCAGGTCAGAAAGACAGGTCTACATAGCTCTTATGATCAGATCAAGATCTTAAGATGGGATGCAGATTGGGATGCCACAAAAGTTTGAGTAGAGGAACAGAATGGTAAGGTTCGTGTATGAGGAGAATCTCTGTGTGCTCAAGGATTCCTGGGATGATGACAGAGAGGCACAGGAAGAAGGCTGCTAGAGAGGATGTCGTCCTCAACAGAGTCATTAGTAGACGCTGCCATCCTTACTATACATGAAAGAATAGATAAATTCATCACACCTGCTTCAGAGACACAGAAACACAGAGTACATTTCCTCTCATAACTGACATGAACAAACATAAGCACCGGTGCCCAGTAAACACATTTCACTAGCACCTGCACCAATCACATACATGCCAGTGCAGAAAATTCACTGTGGGAATTTCCTCTTGAGAAACAAAGATTGAATGTCAGAGTTCAAACCATGTCTGCTCAAAGGTGATTTTAAAATACTCAAAATGCTTAGCAAGAAGGAGCAGTAGGATTCCCAGGCACCCATGGAGGACAAGCAGTAACTTTGCTCTCTGAGCACATAGGTGATGCTAGGCGGGAGAAGTCCTGCCACATCCATGCATCTCCAGAACCACCTTAGAGACAGCTGATGAGCTCATTCATGGTTTGTTCACCTGGGTTCACAAGTCATGTTTGCTGCAGGACACTCATGACCTCTGAAGTGCAGCTTGTTTAACTCTTCACTCATCCTGTGCTTTGCTTCCCAGAGGTCACCAGTGGAGACTCTGACCCGGCAGCAGCAGGTAAAGCCCCCGAGCTGTTGTCCTCCAGCTCTGTCCAGTTCTCTGTCCTTCAGGGGCCTCCTATCTGTGCTCCAAGGAGTAAGTGGATGCTACTGTCTAAAGACACAGCAAACAGTCCCAGCCTTGGCGCTGATCACACAGCCACAGCCAACAAGCTGAATGAGCCAAGGGCTTGCTTGCCTGACACCAGGAGACGCTGCCTGTCCCCCACCCTGAAGTACTGCTGAGGGGCGAGATGAAGTGGACAGTGGGCTAATGCTGACTTCTCACTGCAGGGACAGGAGCTGTGGCTCCTCCCACCCTCATGTCCCAGTGGGCAGTTATGCAGCTTCAGGGACATGTGTGGAGAAACCCTGGTCCAGGACCCTTATCCTATGTTCCTACACTTCACTGTGTGAGCACCTTTGATTTCAGAAAGAAAAGAATTGCTCCCAATGCTGAATATGACCATCTTCATTTTTCCTGTGTCAGTTCATATTCCTGGATGTGGAGATAAGGGGCTATCCCACTGGCTCCCATTGAATTACTGGTCTCAGAAACCCAGTCTGAACTCAAAGGCATGAAGTCAATATAGTGTCTGGAAACACCTGACATATGTTAGCACTTCTGTGCTGTGTCCTCTGTCTCTTGAGATATCCTGTGTGAAAAGTAAAGTGCTCTGAGCTTTCTTTTTCCCCCAGTCTAAGGGCACAAATTCAAGAATACATACATGAAACTCTCCATATCCATGTCCATTGGTATATGAGATAAGAGAAGCCATGAATCTGAAGATGGGAGAGAGGAAGTTACCAGGTGGCAGAGAGGAGGAAAGCCTCACAGTGCTCTTGTGTCCTATGCCCGACCCTCACAGCTGATTCTGCTGACGATGGCATTGGAGATTATCAGGTACCACCAGCAGATGATAAACATGAGCCTTCCCGTCCTGCCAATCCATGTGAACACCGTCCTCCTCCAGCACCCCCAGGAGGTTTCCCACAGCAACGAGGGATGGCGGAGTATCTTTGAAGAGTGTATGAAAAAGTTTTGGCCCCCTGGGGCAAAATAATGGCTTTCTTAAAGACATTCTGAAGGTACATAATCTAGATGTCAATCATAGCCATGGGTTCAGTCCATTCACCAGGCACTTGATATCTAGTGTGAAAACTAGTGAACATACAATGGATTGAAATGACTCAGTCCTGGATCCCATTTACAAATCTTTGTGCTCAGCTGTTCTGTGATGCTGTGGGAGGATCGAGGCTTTTCAGAAGCTCCTGAGGCTCTGTCCCTCGCTCTCCCTTTTCCTCAGTGGTCACCTGGTGACCTGGTGGCTTGGGGAGACAGCAGTGACCTTCCCTTGGTCCTCTGCCTCCTGCGCTCAGCCTCCCTGACTCCCCATCTCACATCTCCAGCTGCCCACTCTGTGCCCGTTCCTGCCCCTTACCTGCTTCTCACATCCATGTTTTCTGTTTAGTAACATTTTAATGAACTCCCATTAACCTTGTCTCCACCTGAAGCATTTCCTTCTGCAGTAGTGTGTGCTCCAGTTCAAACCCCGTCTCCCTGTGTGGGACACAGAGATGATTTCTATAAACAACTGCACCTGGGCCCCCAGCCAGGTCCTCAAAAGACATGACCTCAAATTCTTCTAACATTGTTTTAGAAATACTTGCATATAAGGATTATGAACAGGAGGGATGGGGTAGGAGGAACACACCAGAAACTAGAAGAGAGGAGACCATGTTACAGCAGAGAAAACAGGCCTCCATTAAGGACTGCAAGTAAGTAATGAGACATCTGGTTAAGTTCACAGCCTTTCATTCGTGATCATTTACAACTGAGCAGGTATGATCTCACCAGAAAGAGAGGGCATATAGTCTGGCAGATAAGAAGTAACGATTTTGGGCTGGAGAGGTGGCTCAGGGGTTACTCCTCTGCCTTGCAGGCGGAAGGTCCTGAGTTCGGATCCCAGATCCCATGTATAGACGCCAGGCGGAAGTGGGGCGGCCTGCGTTTCTGGTCCTTGTAGGGCGGAGCCTGTGAATCCCGGGGCAGAAGGAGGTGGCGGCGTCCATGGTGGTTCCCGAATTCGTCCGTGGTTCTACACACACACACACACACACACGCACACACGCACAATTGAATAAATAATAATAAAAATTAAAAAAAAAAAAGAAGTAACGATTTTGCAAATGGGTGATTGACCCCTCCCTCACTGTGGTTTCCTAGTTTTATTAAATCTACCTTTGAATATACTCTTATAACAAGACTCTAGTTTAACAGCTTTTTATCTCTGGCCAGGGCGTGACATCCAATACCCATCAGGATGGAGTGAAGGGCATTGCAGGAGCAGCAAAACTGCAAAAGAAAACCAACAAACCATAATCCAGAACTTCATAGACACTATATCAACCACATAGAACTATACCAGCCTAATCTCTCCCCATCGTGAAGCTCAGGGAAATTTGCGAAAAGGGGGCAGTAAGATTGTAAGAGCACAAGGATGGAAGGAGCAATGATCTGCGAGATACTCCACATAAGTTAGGGCCAAAGCAATCATAATTGCACTTTGCATGCCCTGCGCAATGTCCCACACACTATTGACCCCACAAATTCTAGCATTTGCTAAAGGCACCAAGATCCTTGGAGGCAAGGGATTGACAGCCACAGTAGTGTTCCTATGCTTAATGAGAACACAGGAAAGAGGTTCAGAGAAATGCCACTGGGTCCTTGTACATCATTGGAGAGGAAGGCCCAGAGGAGAGTCTGGCATGCACATTAAAGGATTCTCCGGGAATTAGTGGGGAGGCACTGGGGAATGGGTAGGAAGGGGTGAGGGGAGGGGGAGCAGGGGAGTCAGGGGAAGAAAGATGGACGGAGGGAACCGGTGTACCTATTAAGTTTGTATGAGCGGAAATAATAATAAAAATTGTTAAAAAATAAAATAAAAGTTTAGAAAAAAATAAAAGAGCTCACTTCCCGCACTCCACCGCCCGGGACTGCGCACGAGGTCCAGCCGGGCCTCAAGCCGCACCTAGGTAAGCTCCAGCCCCCCCCACCCCAGGCAGGCCAAACGGACCCAACTCCTCCCGCCATCCAGCCTGAGCCAGGCAGGGCGTGGGAGGAGGAACACCCCCTCTGCGCCCTGGACCCTGCCCCAGCTCCCCCCAGGTTAAATAGTGCTCCCCGCCAATGCCCCATCCTCCTTTCCCCCACTCCACCACCCAAGATGCGCGAGGTCCAGCCGGGCCTCACCGGGGCCCTAGGTGAGCTCCGTCCCTGCCCACCGCCAGAACCCCAGATCAAATAATTCAGTTTAGTGAAAAACGCACAGAAATTGAAAGAAGATCTTAAGAGTTAAAACGACAATGCCAAAGTCAAAGTGCAAATACATGAGAAACAACACTCAAGTAAACAAATCTCCCACTGAAGGAATTAATCCCATAATCTTAGACTCCAACCAGAACAAACCCACGGAAAATGGCCATGAAAGCCTGACCCAGGATAACGACCTTCAAAATATGATCATTACCATGTTCAATACTATGAAAGAGGAAATCCGGGAGGAATTAAATAATCGAATCAATCGCTTTGAAGAGGAACACAACAGACACTTGGAGGAGTTGAGAAAAACAGTGCAAGAAACAAAAAGTGGCATAGAGCAGTTAAAGCAGACTCAAGCAGATATTTAAAACTGAGCTACAAGACAAGTTATCTTCAACCCAGAACGCCACAGAGAGTCTTATCAGCAGAACTAATGAAGCAGAAAACAGAATTTCAGACCTTGAAGATAAAGTGGGAATATTAATCAGCTCAATGGAAGAGGTTGTTAAAGCCAAAAAAAATACTTGAGAGAAATATCCAGGAGATATGGGACACCCTGAAAAATCCTAACATGCGTATTCATGGAATTCCAGAGCAAGAATCTCAAAATACCACCCGTGAGGAAATTTTTCAAATGATCATCAAGGAAAACTTTCCTCATCTAAAAAAAGAGCAGCACATCCATATACAAGAGGCATTCCGCACCCCAAACAGGTATGACCAAAACAGAAGCTCGCCGCGGCAAATAATAGTCAAAAAACTCCACATTCAAGATAAAGAACTGGTGTTGAGAGCTTCAAGGGAGAAAAAGCAAGTCACTTTTAAAGGTAAACCTATTAAAATAACAAATGACTTCTCAGTCGAAACAGTAAAAGCAAGAAGAGCTTGGAGAGACATACTTCAAGTATTGAATTAGCAAAAATGTCAACCCAGGCTGATTTACCCTGCAAAACTATCCGTCATGATTGAGGGAGAAAGAAAAATCTTCCAGCACAAAGACAACCTGAAGGGATACATGTCCACCAAACCAGGCCTTCAAAAAATGCTAGAAATGATACTCAAGCGTGAAGAAAAAAACAGGCATATTCAGGAGAGCAGAAGGCAAGTATAACACCATTAAAGTGAAACGATATACATATAAAAACTACTAAACATAATAAATGTCTGGAATTAAAAATAGTTTCTCCATTATAACACTAAATGTTAATGGAATTAACTCACCGATCAAGAGACACAGATTAGAAATTTGGATTAAAAATCACAATCCATCAATCTGCTGCCTGCAGGAAACCCATCTCACCACAAAAGGTAGGCATGCCCCAAAAATAAAAGGCTGCTCAACAATTCTACAAGCTAATGGAAGCAGAAAACAGGCAGGGGTAGCCATTATGATATCAGACAAAGTGGACTTCAAACCAAAGAAAATTATAGGAGACACGGATGGATACTATATTTTAGTCACAGGTATAATTCACCAGGAAGACTTCACAATACTGAACATATATGCACCCAATACAGGCTCCTCCACATTCATTAAGGAAACCCTACAGCGTCCAAAGCAAGAAATCAACCCCCAATCGATAATTCTTGGGCATTTCAACACTGCCCTCTCAACATGGGATAGATCAACAGGTCAAAAGCTTAACAGAGATACTTTGGAACTTAATCAAACCCTTAAAGAAATGGACCTTACAGATCTCTATCGAACTTTTTACCCATGCACCAAAAAATACACATTTTTCTAAGCAGCGCACGGAACTTTCTCCAAAATACATGACATATTGGGCCACATAAAGGAATCTACCCATATATAAAAAAGTTGAAATTCTAACCAGTGCCCTTTCAGACTACCACGGCCTAAAGCTTGACATACACAACAAAACAAAAACCAAAAAATACACCAACTCCTGGAAACTTAACACTATGATGCAGTATGAAAATTGGATTCAGGAAGAAATTAAAAAGGAAATTCAAGATTTCCTGAAAGCGAATGAAAATGAAAATGAAAATACAACTTACCAAAATCTCTGGGACACAATGACTTTCGTAAGAGGTAAGTTCAAAGCTCTTAATGCCTACATAAAGAAAAAGGAAACATCAGAAATAAACAACTTAACAATGCAGTTTAAAGCTTTAGAGAAACTTGAGCAATCTGATCCCAAAAGTAGTAGAAGAGAGGAGATTAGCAAAATAAGGGGAGAAATATCTGAAATCGAGATTAAGAAAACAATAGAAAAAATCAACCAGTCAAAAAGCTGGTTCTTTGAAAAAATCAATAAGATTGATACACCCCTAGCTAAATTATCCAAAAGCAAGAGAGAGAAAACCCAAATTAACAAAATTAGAAATGAACATGGAGTTATCACTACTGATACCCAAGAAATCCAGAGAATTATAACATCATATTTCAAAAACTTATACTCTGTGAAGTTTGACAATACAAAAGAAATGGATGAATTTCTAAGTAAACACAACTTACCTAAATTGAATCAGGAAGTTGTGAATTATTTAAATAGTCCTATAACAAATAAGGAAATTGAGGAAGTAATCTCGAATCTTCCCACCAAAAAATGTCCTGGACCAGATGGAATCAGCAGAGTTCTACCAGACATTTAAGGAGTTAATAACACCAATATTCCTTAAACTGTTCCATCAAATAGCAAAGGAAGGAACACTACCGAATTCCTTCTATGAAGCTAATATCGTTTTAACCCCAAAACCTAATAAAGATGCACTTAAAAAAGAAAACTATAAGCTGATCTCTCTGATGAACACAGACCAAAAGATTCTCAACAAAGCCTTAGCAAATAAGATTCAAAAACATATTAACATATTAAAAAGATCATTCATGGGGACCAAGTAGGCTTCATCCCCGGCACAGAAGGTTGGTTCAACATACACAAATCAATAAATGTAATTCATAATGTAAACCAGTCCAAAGTCCAAGACCAAATGATACTCTCGATCGATGCAGAAAAAGCTTTTGACAAGATCCAACAGCCTTTTATGATCAAAACGCTAGAGACAGTAGGAATGGAAGGAACCTTTATCAATATAATAAAAGCTGTATAGAACAAGCCCACAGCAAGGATTATGCTCAATGCAGAAAAATTGGAAGCATTCCCACTTCGATCAGGAACTCCACAAGGCTGTCCACTCTCACCACTTCTATTCAATATTGTACTTGAAGTCTTAGCTGAAGCCATAAGACAAGAAAGGGACATAAGAGGGATTCAAATCGGCAAGGAAGAAGTCAAGCTATCCCTATTTGCAGATGATATGATCTTATACCTGAGTGATGCCAAAAACTCCACCAGGAAGCTCCTGGAACTAATACAGAAGTTCAGCAGGGTGGCAGGATACGAAATAAATGTGCAAAAATCAGAGGCCTTCCTATATGCCCAGAATGAAAGAAGTGAAAAAGCCTTAGGAAACAATCCCATTTACTATAGACCCCCCCAAAATGAAATACCTTGATATAAACCTAACGAACGAGGTAAAAGACCTTTACAATGATAACTTTAAAACCCTAAAGAAAGAAATAGCAGAAGACACCAGAAGGTGGAAAGACCTCCCATGTTCCTGGATTGGCAGAATCAACATCGTTAAAATGACCATCCTACTAAAGGCAATATACAAATTCAATGCTATACCAATTAAAATCCCAAAGCAATTCTTCAAAGAAGTTGACCAAACAATCTCAAAATTCATATGGAGGCACAAAAGACCCAGGATAGCAAAAACAATCCTGAGTAACAAAAGCACTGCTGGAGGTATTACCATACCAAGCCTTAGTCTATACTACAAATCCAGAGTTGTAAAAACAGCCTGGTACTGGCTCCAAAATAGACACACAGATCAATGGATAAGGATTGAAGACCCAGATATAAGCCCACAAAATTATAGCCATTTGGTCTTTGACAAGGGGGCCCAAAGAATCCAATGGAAAAAGAACAGCATCTTCAACAAATGGTGCTGGCAAAACTGCATCTCCACATGGAGAAGATTAAAGCTGGACCCGTACTTGTCACCATGTACAAGACTTAATTCCAAATGGATCAAGGACCTTCATATAAGGCCAGAGACTATAAAAATCATAACTGAATGGATAGGGAACTCCCTCGAGCTGATTGGGCTAGGCCAACATTTCCTAAACAGACATCCAATGGCACAGTCACTGCTACCAACTCTCAACAGTTGGGATCTTGTGAAATTAAAGAGCTTCTGTTCAGATAAAGAGATTTTCACACGAGCTCAAAGGCAACCCACAGAATGGGAGAAAATCTTCACGAACCACATATCTGATAGAGCTCTACTGTCCAGAGTGCACAAAGAACTTAGAAAATTAAATACCAAGGAAAAGAATGGCCCAATTAAAAAATGGGCCCTGGAACTTAAAAGAAATTTTACCAGGGATGAAATTAAAATGTCTAACAAATATCTTCAAAAATGCTCCAATTCTTTAGCCATCAGGGAAATGCAAATCAAAACTTCCCTGAGATATCATCTCGCCCCGGTCAGGATGGCAAAAATCTACAATACAAACAACAACAAATGCTGGAGAGGATGTGGAGAGACAGGTACTCTGCTACATTGCTGGTGGGAATGCAGGCTCATACAACCACTCTGGCGAGCCTTCTGGAGATTCTTAAAGAAATTAAAGATTGAAATGCCATATGACCCTGCTATTCCACTTTTGGGAATAACCCCCCATACAGCAGAGATTCACCTTGATAGCACAAGAATGACCATATTCATAGCAGCACTGTTTACAATAGCAAAGTCATGGAATCAACCCAAATGTCCAACAGTTGACGAGTGGATAAGGAAAAGGTTGTACATCTATACAATGGAGTACTACTCAGCCTTCAAGAATGATGAATTACTGGTATTTGCTGGGAAATGGATGTCATTAGAAACAATTATATTACGTGAAGTATCCCAATCCCAGAAAATTAAACACCGTATGTACTCCCTAATAGGTGGCTCCTAGTACCAAACCCACCCAGCCCACCTTGAGATACTCATAGGTAAATCTATGTATTACCTACAGTAATTGCAAGGATTATGAATAGGAGGGATGGGGTTGGAGGGCCACACCAGAAACAAGGAGAGAAGTTACCATGTTACAGTAGAGAAAATAGGCCTCCATCAAGGAATGCAAGTAAGTAATGTGACACCTGGTTAAGTTCACAGATGTTCGTTCCTGATTATGTACAACTAAGGGGGTATGATCTCACCAGAAGGGGAGGGCATATAGTCTGGCAGATAAAAAGTAACCATTTTGCAAATGAGTGATTGACCCCTCCCTCACTGTGGTTTCCTACTTTTATTACATCTACCCTTGAATGTGCTCTTATAATAAGACTCCAGTTTAACAGCTTTTTGTCTCTGACCAGGGGGTGACATACAGTGCCAAGCAGGATGGAGTGAAGGGCATTGCAGGAGCAGCAAACCTGCAAAAGAAAATCAACAAACCACAAACCAGAACTTCAGAGCCTCTATATCAACCACCTAGAACTAGGCCAGACTAATCTCTCCCCACCCTGAAGCTCAGAGAAATTTGTGTAATAGGGGGTGGTAAGAGTGTAAGAGCAAAAGGTTGGGAGGAGCAATGATTTGCAAGGTACTCCACACAAGCTAGGGCCAAAGCAATCAGAATTGGACTTTGCATGCCCTGCGCAATGTCCAACACACTATTGACCTCACAAAGTCTAGCATCTGCTAAAGGCACCAAGATCCTTGGAGGCAAGGGATTGGCAGCCACAGTAGTGTTCCCATGCTTAAGGGGAACACGGGAAAGGGTTCAGGGAAATGCCACTGGGTCCTTGTACGTCATCGGAGCGGAGGGCCCAGAAGAGAGTCAGGGATGCACATTAAATCAACGGGGATGGAGAAGGAGGGGTGAGAAGAGGCGGAGCAGGGGGTTCAAGGGGAGGAGGAGGGAGGGAGGGAGGGAATCGGTGTACCTATTAAGTTTGAATGAGCGGAAATAATAATAAAAAATGTTTAAAAAAAGACTATATACAAAGGTAGATTGAATAAAGGTAGGATACTGTGATGATGGGGGCGCCAATCTCCCATTTGCAGGATGGATACCTTTTATCTGCTAGATTTTATGCCCTCACTGTCTGGTGAGATCATCCCCATCTGATGCAAGTGACCAGGAAGGAAAGTCTGTGAGCTTAACCGATATCTCATTACTTACTTGCAGTCTTTGTAGTGGCCTGTTTTCTCTGCTGTAACATGATCCTCTCTCTCCTTGTTTCTGGCAGGGCTCTCCTTCCCCATCCCTCCTGTTTATAATCTTTGCAATTGCTGTATGTATTACAGAGATTTATCTTTGAGTATGTCACTAAGTGGATTTGTTACTAAGATCCACCTATTAGAGGCCCAAACTTTTATTACATGATGCAAAGAAAAACATAGACACTTCAAACATCATCCAAGTGCTGAAAGACAGAAGATGACCATCCCACTAAAATCAGCTCCCATGACTTCAAAAAAAAATTACAATCACATATACTCACCCTAAAAGCAGTATAAAGAACTTTAAAAACTAAACACCCAGGAAATAAATGGCCCAATTAAAAAAAATGAGCCTGGGAACTCAAAAGAAACTTTTCCAGGAACAAAATTAAAATGTCTAACAAATAACTTAAAAATGCTCCACATCTTTAGGCTTCAAGGAAATGCAAATCAAACTTTCCTGAGATATAATCTCACCCCGGTCAGGATGGCAAAAATCTGCAATACAAACAACACCAAATACTGGAGAGGATGTGGAGAGAAGGGAACTCTCCTACATTGCTGGCGGGAATACAGGCTTATACAACCACTCTGGTGATCAGTCTTGTGATTTCTTAAAAAGGTAAAGAGTGAAATGCTATATGACCCTGCTATACCACTTTTGGGAATAATCGCTCATAATGCAGAAAGTCACTACAGTGACAGGGACAGGAGCACAACCATGTTCACTGCAGTGCTATTTACAATAGCACAGTCATGGAATCAACCCAAATGCCCAACAACTGATGAGTAGATAAGGAAAATGTGGTAAATTTACTGGGAAATGGATGGATTTAAAAAAATTATATTGAGTGAAGCATGCCAGAAACAGAAAATTAAACACCATATGCACTCCCTAATAGGTGGATCCTAGTACCAAACCCACTTAATAACATATTCAAAGATAAATCTTTGTAATACCTACAATAATCACAAAGATTATAAATAGAAGGGAAGGGGAAGGAGGCCCCCTCAGAAATAAGGTGAGAGGGGATCATGCTTCAGTAGAGAAAATAGCTCACATCAAGTACTGTAAGTAAGTAGTGAGACATCTGATTAAGTCCACTCTCACTTTCCTTACTGGTCACTTGCGACTGAGGAGGTTTGATCTCACGAATCAGGGAGGGTATAGGGATGGGCAGAGATGGTAATCACAGAGCAAATGGGACACTGACTCCTCCCTCACTGCAGTGTCCTACTCCTATTCCATCTAACTTTGAATTTCCTCTTATAATAAGATCTTCATTGACACAGCTTTTTATGTTTGGTTAGAAGGTGACCTTCTATCAGGATGGAGGCAAGGGCCATGCAGTAACAGCAAATCTGAAAAAACAACAAACCATAATTCAGAACAGCAAAGACCTACATTAATCAAATGAACCAAACGAACCAAATATCTACCCATCCTAAAGCTCAGGGAAACTTGTGGAAGAAGAGGCAGCCAGATTGTAAGAGCCTAAAGATGGATAAGAGCAACAATATGCAAGATACTCCACACAAGTTAGGGCCACAGTAGCCATAATCAGACTTTGCATGACCTGCACAATGACTGACATATCAACGACCCCCAAATTTAGCATGGATCACAAACAGTAGGATACTTAGAGACAAGGGATTAATAGTCATAATAGTGTTCTCATACTAACAGGAAGTCTAAGAAAGGGCTCTGGGCTATGCCACTGAGTCCTTATACTCACTAGAGTAGAGGACTCAGAAGGAAGTTTGGCAGTCAAACAAAAGGCTGCTCCAAGGGTAGGAGAGAGGAAGTGGGAGACATTGGGAGAAGGGACCGGAGGGGGTTCAAGGAAGGGGATAAGAGGGGAGGGTGCAAGGGAGACTGGGGATGGGTGGAGGGAAGGAAAAGAACAGGTTATCTATTGAACTTGTATGATTGGGGAAAAATAAATAAATAAAGCAGTATATGCAAATACAAATCCTAACTCATGTGGTAGACATAAACAAGATAACACCATAAATCAACGAAAAGGAGTGACAACCTAATACCAGATGCCAACATCGAACAGCCAAAATAGAAAACAGCAAGAATGCAAGAAAGTATGTCTCTCGTCAAGATCACCAATCCCAAGGCTTCATATCTCATGTAGGATGGCCCACTGGGAGGTATCCAAGACAGCAATAACCAGAACAATGAATAAAATTTTTAAGGAAACATATAAAATTAAGGAATAATTTTTTCCTCAGAGATGGAATATCTATCACCTATCTGTCTATCTATATGCATACATATATATATGCTACAGTATGGAACTATAGGGAAAGGGATTAAAGGTGGAGAATAACCAAGAGAGAGAAATGGAAGTAAGGAATGACATTTTCACATTTTCTCTCACATGTGGACTATATAACTATATATATAAGATATTAGCAATATATTAGAGAGAGAAAAAGAGAGAGAGATGAAAGCATAAAATAGAATAGTTGCCAGAAGAGGATTAACAACGGAGGAAAATGGCAGGGATATATACAATTAACATTCAGTGATACATGTATGAGTATATAAACATGTAAAGTCCTATTTTGTATGTTGAAGGATAATTAAAAAGGGATTGGGACTGTGCCACTTGTAGAATGGATATCTCCAGGGACCATCATATTTAATAAAATAATCCAATCTGGGGAAAGCAAATAGCAACTATTTCCTCTCAGGCATGGGTGTAGATTACAAAAGATATAAAACACAGTACTGGGGGAGGTATGTGAGGGAGGAAGGGACAAGAAACAGGGCTGAGGGAAAATGCAGGATGTTGATGGGTGCATGTAAGTAAAGAAAATGACACTAATGTGCGAAGAACTCTTGATGCCCATCACTGTGTGTGCCATCTGAAAAAGTCCTTAAAAATAGGGCAAAACAAAAACTCACTCAAGGCCTGATGGAGACCTGCAGCTGCTCTAAGACACACTCCACACTTCCTCCTTCACAAACTCTCTTCGGGATTCCCATAACATCTGTTTTGGTTGTGTCTGGTGAGTTCAAAAATGGTATTTTCTTTTCATGACACATTAATCTTGTCACTTATTGCTGACAGTGAGGAGGGTCAAGCCGAGTGACATCTGGCAGAATCTGCTGCTCCTTTAGGATCCGCCAGGCCAAGGTCAAGGCTGACCTCCACAGGACTGCTGCTTCCACGGGAAGCAACCTGACCTGTCCTCCACTCTGCTCCTTCTCTCTTCCGTCCCCACACCTTAAACCCAAAGCTGACCCCTGCATGTCAGATTGCCTCCCAGAGAAACCAGAGGCATAAGGAAAAAGGCATAAGTAACTGGCAGGTCTGGACACATGTCCTCTGTACTGTACAAGGTCCATAAGTGCAGGGAGATCTGTCTAGCTTTACACATAACCAGAGAAGAGTTGTCAAGTAAAAATCCATCTCACTTCTGAATACATCCATGGTTACAAAGGGAAAACACCCATCATCCATGGGCCATGGTACCTGTGGCAGATTCAGTTGTTAAGTCTCCGCACCCCTTTAGAAAAGGCCAGAGTAGACCCTCAAAGGAGAAACCCCAAAGGGTGTTTCTTTAGGATTCCCATCCATAGGACCCATAGTGACTCATCTGCAACCAAACTACCCTCACCTTTCACGGTATTTAAGTAAGCTGAATGCCAGGGAATTTTCTACAATGATAAGAAGCAGCTCATCACACTGATTAATTTCAGTCTATAAATGAAAGCATGACCAAGGACTGCTAGATAGAATAGATTATGGACAGGTGAGAAAAGATAACTACCAGTCTGTGTTCCCAAAGAGGACATCTTGAAAACACCCTGTCATGGTGCAATGCATTCTAAATTCAATGAAAAAAAAGGTAGCGTGAAATTTAGAATTTGAATTAGAAGACAAAATGAAGATGTTCTTCCAAAATAAACGGAACATATGAGGAAAATAAGCAGGACATCAGTTCAGAACAAGTAACATAAAAATCAGTTTCACAATAAGCCACCACCAAGGACTGCAAGTAAGTAATGAGACATCTGGCTAAGTTCACAGACTTTCCTCTCTGATCATTTGCAACTGATGGGGTATGAACTTACCAGAAGGGGAGGGCATATAGTCTGGCAGATAGAAAGTAACCATTTTGCAAATGGGTGAATAACCCCTCCCACACCGCGGTTTTGTACTTTTATTACATCTACCTTTGAATATACTTTTTTTTAATTGTTTCTTTTTTTTTATTTCCACTCATACAGACTTAACAGGTATACCGGTCTCCCCCTCTCTCCAACACCCCATCCCCCTGTGCCACACCCCCTTCCCTCCCCATCCCCCAGTGCCTCCCCCTCCCATCCCCAGAGCTTCCTTTAATGAGCATGCCTAACTCTCCTATGGGTCCTCCTCTCTGATGAGGTGCAAGGACCCAGTGGCATTTCCCAGAACCATTTCCTGTGTTCCCTTTAAGCATAGGAACACTACTGTGGCTGTCAATCCCTTGCCTCCAAGGATCCCAGTGCCTTTAGTAAACGTTGAATATACTCTTTTTTATTTTTTTATTATTATTTATTCAATTGTGTGTGTGTGCGTGCATGAGTGTATGTGTGTATGTAGAACCACGGACAAATTCGGGAACCACCATGGACGCCTCCACCTCCTTCTGCCCTGGGATTCACAGGCTCTGCCCTACCAGGACCAGAAGCGCAGGCTGCCTCCACTTCCGCCTGGCGTCTATACGTGGGATCAGGGATACGAACTCAGGACCTTCTGCCTGCAAGGCAGAGGCTTAACCCCTGAGTCACCTCTACAGCCCTGAATATACTCTTATAACAAGACTCTAGGTTAACAGCTTTTTATCTCTGGCCAGGGGGTGACATCCAATACTCATCAGGATGGAGTGAAGGCATTGCAAGAGCAGCAAAACTGAAAAAAAATCAACAAACTATAATCCAGAACATCAGAGACTCTATATCAACCACCTGGAACAAGGCCAGCATAATCTTTCCCTATCCTGAAGCTCAGGGAAATTTGCGGAAGAGGGGGCGATAAGATTGTAAGAGCACAAGGATGGGAGGAGCAATGATATGCAAGATATTCCACACAAATAAAGGCCGAAACAATCATAAATGGACTTTGCATGCCCTGCGCAAAGTCAAACACATTATTGACCCCACAAAGTTTAGCATTTGCTAAAGGCACTAGGATCCTTGGAGGCAAGGGATTGACAGCACAGTAGTGTTCCTATGCTTAAAGGGAACACAGGAAATGGTTCTGGGAAATGCCACTAGGGCCTTGCACCTCATCAGAGAGGAGGACCCAGAGAAGAGTTTGGCATGCTCATTAAAGGATGCTCCGGGGATGGGAGGGGAAGGCAATGAGGGATGGAGAGGGAGGAGGAGGGAAGGGGGGCACAGGAAGTAGGGGCGTGGAGGGAAGAAGGGGACCGGTGTACCTGTTAAGTTTGTATGAGTGGAAATTTTTTTAAAAATCAGTTTCACATGGTAAGTGGAGAATAATATGGATCAACACTGTGGAGAAAACCTTGTGTGCTGAAGACTGATCTGGGAGAACTGCACAGGAGCTGTCTGTGAAAGAGTGCACAGATGTGACTTCATACATAATTTGAAGTTGTATTAAGCCAGTTTAATCATATGTATAATCGAGGTCAAAATTATTGTAGCAATGAGTGAAACGCTTTCCTGGAAGAAAGAACAGCCAAACTCAGTCCCATGGAACAACTGGAAAGGGAAGGGGGAGAAATCTAACAATAAGTTTTACAGACATAGAGCACGTTAATTCTAGATTAATTTTAAAACTATGAAATCACATTGCTCTGTATGGAAATCAATTACACTCATTGTCCACATTTATTTTAACAACTCTAAAGATATTATTAGTCCCGAGCCGACCCCCAGCCAAGCTCCCAGGTGAGTGAGCGAGCGAGCAAGCCCCTCCCAGCCCACCCAGCCCCCCACCCCGGAGCCGCCCGGCCAGCAGCACCCGCGAGGCCGCAGACTTAGACCCTGGGGTCCTGCCCCAGACACCAGCCCCTCGTGCCCTCCCACCCCCGCGGGCCTCCGTCCACCCTCCCAGGTCGCAGGTGAAGAATTCTGCCATCTACATCAGACCCTCTGCCTCTCTGGCCCACCAGGGACCTACGAAGATGCTCCGCAGAAGACACACTGCAACTCAGAATTCAATAGAGTCCAAAGGAAACTCAAGCAAAACTCTAAGGAAGAAAGGGAACACAGGCCATACATCTGGAATAAACTAAAACCATTATATCACATGGGTGAGATTCTTCACATTCAGCCCAAAGATAAGTAAACCTTTTTTTTTCTTTCTTTACTTTTCACCTTACTGATCCTTTCTAGTATCAATGCTGTAGATCAACTTCCTCATACAGCCACCCCAAAAACATACAACTCCAGGGAGTACACCACTCACCCTCACATTTCACCAAGATACTAAATCATAAAAGTGCACTACCATACTAATATTCACCCCCTGGTTACTTAACTAACGTACTAACAGTCTAGTAGCCTCATCTAGAATATAACAATAACAATACACAAACATACCCAAACCAGGGCAAGCACTAGTAATAACTGGCAAGTGTAACAGTATCAACTACATCGGTTCAGTGAAAAACACACAGAAACTGAAAGGTCCTAAAAAACAAAACAACAATGCCCAAGTCAAAGTGCAGATACATGAGAAACAAAACCCAAGAAGACCAATCTCCCACCAAAAGAATCAATCCCATAACGAAGGATTCCGACCAGAACAAATCATAGAAAATAGCCAAGAAAGCCAGACCCAACATAACGACTTTCAGAGTATGATCATCACCATGATTAATACTATGAAAGAGGAAATCCGAGAAGAGTTAAACAACTGTATCAACCACTTTGAACAGGAACACAACAGGCACATAGAGGAGATGAGAAAAACATTTCAAGAAACAAAAATAGGAATAGAGCAGTTAAAACAGTCTCAGGCAGAGTTTAAAATTGAACTAAAAGACAAGTTATCTTCAAACCAAAACTCAACAGAGAGTCTTATCAGCAGAACAAATGAGGCAGAAAATAGAATTTCAGATCTTGAAGACAAAGTGGGAGAATTAACCAGCTCAATGGAAGAGATTGTTAAACTCAAAAGATACTGGAGAGGAACATTCAAGAGATATGGGATACCCTGAAGAAAACTAACATGTGCATTCATGGACTACCAGAACAAGAATCCCAAAATACCCCACCTGAGGAAATATTTAAAATCATCATAAATGAAAACTTCCCACAACTAAAGAATGAGGGGCCTATACAAATACAAGAGGCAGTTCGCACTCCAAACAGATACGACCAAAATAGAAAATCGCCACGGCAAATAATAGTCAAAACAATCCACATTCAAGACAAAGAAAAGGTGCTGAGAGCTTCAAGAGAAAAAAAGCAAGTCACTTTTAAAGGTAAACCTATTAGAATAACAAATGACTACTCAATGGAAACAGTAAAAGCAAGAAGAGCTTGGAGAGACATACTTCAAGTACTAAATGAGCAAAAATGCCAACCCAGACTGATATACCTAGCAAAACTATCTGTCATGATTGAGGGAGAAAGAAAAGTTTTCTAGCACAAAGACAACTTGAAGGGATACATGTCTACCAAACCAGGCCTTCACAAAATGCTGGAAATTATACTCAAGCTTGAAGAAAAAAACAGGCATATCCAGGAGAACAGAAGGCAAGTATAATACCACCAAAACATAAATATCAAACAACATGCTTACAAAATCTACTAAACATAAAAAATGTCCAGAATTAAAAATAATTTCTCCATTATAACATTAAATGTCAATGGTATTAATTCACCGATTAAGAGACACAAATTACAAACTTGGATTAAAAACCACAATCCAACAATCTGCTGCCTTCAGGAAACTCATCTCACCACAAAAGATTGGCACATCCTAAGAATGAAAGGCTGGTCCAAAATCTTGCAAGCTAATGGAATCAGGAAACAGGCAGGGGTAGTAATTATGCTTTCAGACAAAGTGGACTTCAAATCAAAGAAAATCATAAGAGACACAAATGGATACTACATTTTAGTCACAGGCACAATTCACCAGGAAGACTTCACAATACTGAACATATATGCACCAATACGGGCCCCTCTACATTCATTAAGAAACCCTACAGCGTCTAACGCAAGAAATCAACCCCCAATCGATAATTTTTGGGGACTTCAACACCGCCCTCTCAACGTGGGATAGATCAACAGGTCAAAAGCTTAACAGAGACACTTTGGAACTTAATCAAACCCTGAAAGAAATGGACCTTACAGATCTCTATTGAATTTTTCATCCACGTACCAAAGAATACACATTTTTCTCAGCAGCACACGGAGCTTTCTCCAAAATGGATCACATATTGGGCCACAAAATGAATCTACACATGTACAAAAAAGTTGAAATTCTAACCTGTGCCCTATCATACCACCACGGCCTAAAGCTGGACATCCACAACACATCAAACAAGAGAAAATATACTAACTACTGGAAACTTAACAATATGATGCTGGATGAGAACTGGATTCAGGAAGAAATTAAAAAGGAAATTCAAGATTTCCTGAAAGTGAACGATAATAAAAATACAACTTACCAAAATCTCTGGGACACAATGAAAGCTGTCTTAAGAGATAAGTTCATAGCTCTTAATGCCTACATCAAAAATGGAAACATCAAAAATAAACAATTAATGATGCAGCTTAAAGATTTAGAGAAACTAGAGCAATCTGATCCCAAAAGTAGTAGAGAAGAGGAGATTAGCAAAACAAGGGGAGAAATATCTGAAATCGAGATTAAGAACACGATAGAAAAAATCAACCACTCAAAAAGCTGGTTCTTTGAAAAAATCAATAAGATTGATACACCCCTAGCTAAATTAACCAAAAGCAAGAGAGAGAAAACCCAAATTAACAAAATTAGAAATGAACATGGAGTTATCACTACTAATACCCAAGAAATCCAGAGAATTATAACATCATATTTCAAAAACTTATACTCTGTGAAATTTGACAATCCAAAAGAGATGGATGAATTTGTAAGTAAACACAACCTACCTAAATTTAATTAGGAAGTTGTGAATTATTTAAATAGTCCTATAACATATAAGGAAATTGAAGAAGTAATCTCAAATCTTCCCACCAAAAAATGTCACAGAATTCTACCAGACATTTAAGGAGTTAATAACATCAGTACTCCTTAAACTGTTCCATCAAATAACAAAGTAAAGAAAGCAACCAAATTCCTTCTATGAAGCTAATATTGTCTTAATCGCAAAACCTAATAAAGATTCACTTAAAAAAGAAAACTATAGGCTGATCTCTCTGATGAACACAGACGCAAAGATTCTCAACAAAGTCTTAACAAATCGGATTCAAAAACATATCAAAAAGATCATTCACAGGGACGAAATAGACTTCATCCCCGGTACACAAGGTTGGTTCAACATACGAAAATCAATAAATGTAATTCATCATGTAAACCAGTCCAAAGTCCAAGACCACATGATAGTCTCGATAGATACAGAAAAAGCTTTTGACAAGATCCAACAGCCTTTTATGATTAAATCGCTAGAGATAATAGGAATGGAAGGAACCTTTATCAATCTAATAAAAGCTGTATACAACAAGTGCACAGCAAGGATTATGCTCAATGGGGAAAAATTGGAAGCATTCCCACTTTGATCAGGAACTAGACAAGGCTGTCCTCTCTCACAACTTCTATTCAATATTGTACTTGAAGTGTTAGCTGAAGCCATAAGACAAGAAAGGGACATAAGAGGGATTCAAATCGGCAAGGAAGAAGTCAAGCTATCCCTATTTGCATATGACATGATCTTATACCTGAGGGATCCCAAAAACTCCACCAGGAAGCTCCTGGAACTAATTGAGAATTTCAGCAGGGTGGCAGGATACAAAATAAATGTGCAAAAATCAGAGGCCTTCCTATATGCCCAGAATGAAAGAAGTGAAAAAGCCTTGAGAGAAACAATCACATTTACTGTGGCCCCTAAAAAAATGAAATACCTTGGTATAAACCTCACCAAGGATGTAAAAGACCTTTACAATGAAAACTTTAAAACCCTAAAGAAAGAAATTGCAGAAGACACCAGAAGGTGGAAAGACCTCCCATCTCCCATGTTCCTGGAATGGCAGACCCACATTGTAAAAATGAAAATACTACCAAAGGCAATATACAAATTCAATGTTATACCAATTAAAATCCCAAAGCAATTCTTCAAAGAAGTTGACCAAATAATCTCAAAATTCATATGGAGGCACAAAAGACCCAGGATAACAAAGACAATCCTGAGTAACAAAAACACTACTGGAGGTATCACCATACCAAACCTTAGTCTATACTACAAATCCATAGTTATAAAACCAGCCTGGTACTGCTCCAAAATAGACACACAGATCAGTGGATAAGGGTTAAAGACCCAGAAATAAGCACACACAATTACAGCCATTTGATATGTGACAAAGGGGCCCAAAAAATCCAATGGAAAAAGAACAGCATCTTCAACAAATGGTGCTGGCAAAATTGGATGTCCACATGCAGAAGATTAAAACTGGACCTGTACTTGTCCCGATGTACAAGACTTAATTCCAAATGGGTCAAGGACCTTGATATAAGGCCAGAACTATAAAAACCTTAGCTGAAAGGGTGGGGAACTCCCTGGAGCAGATTGGACTAGGCCAATAGTTCAAAAACATTAATGCAATAGCACAGTCACTACAACCAACACTCAACAGATGGGATCTTATGAAATTAAAGGGCTTCTGTCCAGATAAAGTGATTGCAAAACGAGCACAAAGGCAACCTACAGAATGGGAGAAAATCTTCACTAACCACATATCTGATAGAGCTCTATTATCCAGAGTGCACAAATAATATAGAAAACTAAACACCAATAAAACAAATGGGCTAATTAAAAAATGAGCCTTGGAACTTAAAAGAAACTTTACCAGAAACAAAATTGAAATGTCTAACAAATATCTTAAAAAATGTTCTGCATACTTAGCCATCAGAGAAATGTAAATCAAAACCTCTCTGAGATATCATCTCACCCCAGTCAGGATGACAAAAATCCACAATACAAACAGCACCAAATGCTGGAGAAGATGTAGCAAAAAGAGAACTCTCCTACAATGCTGGAGGGAATGCAGGCTCATACAACCACACTGGCGAGCTATCTGGTGATTCTTAAAAATGTTGAAGATCGAAATGCCATATGACCCTACTATTCCACTTTTGGGAATAATCCCCCATACAGCAAAAATTCACCTCAATAGTACAAGCACGACCATGTTCATCGCAGCACTGTTTACAACAGGAAAATCATGGACTCAACCTAAATTCCCAACGTTTGAGGAGTGGATAAGAAAAATGTGGTACATTTTAAAATAGAATACTACTCAGCTATCAAAATTGAGGAATTAATGAGATTTGCCAGGAAATGGATGGAATTAGAAAAAATTATAATGAGCGAAGTATTCCAGACACAGAAAATTAAGTGCCATATGTACTCCCTAATAGGTGGATCCTAGTACCAAACCCACTTAGTGACACACTCAAAGATAAGTCTCTGTAATACCTACAATAATTGCAAAAATTATAAACAGGAGGGAAAGGGAAGGAAGACACTGCCAGAAACAAGGTGAGAGGGGATCATGCTACAGCAGAGAAAACAGACCACCATCAAGTACTGCAAGTAAGTAATGAGACATATGGTTAAGCTCACAGACTTCCCTTCATGGACACTTGCAACTGATGGGGTTTGATCTCACCAGAAAAGGAGGGCATGGAGTCTGGCAAATAGAAGGTATCCATCCTGCAAATGGGAGACTGACCCCCTTCACTGTAGTCTCCTAGTCTTATTCCATATACCTTTTAATCTACTCTTATAGTAAGACTCTATTTTAACAGCCTTTTATTTCTGGCCAGGGGGTTAGATCCAATACCCATCAGAATATAGCCAAGGGTGGTACAGGAGCAGCAAAGCTGAAAAAAAATCAACAAACCATAATTCAGAAAATCAGAAACTCTACATCAACCACCAGGAACCAGGTCAGCCTAAACTCTCCCCATCCTAAAGCTCAGACAAATTTGTGGAAGAGGTGGCACTAAGATTGTAACATCCTAAAGATGGGAAGGAGCAACGACATGCAAGATACTCCATACAAGTTAGGCCGAAGAAATCATAATAAGACTTTGCATGAAATGTGCAATGACTAACATTTCATTGAACCCCCAAACTCTAGCATGGATCACAGGTACTATGATCCTCAGAGGCAAGGGATTAACAGCCACTATAGTGTTCCTGAACACTGAAGGAGAACACAAAAAAGAGCTCTAGGCAGTGTTACTGAATCCTTACACCTCATCAGAGAGGAGGATCCAGAGCGAAGTTTGACATGCACACTAAAGGCCCCCAGGAATGGGGAAAGAAGGTACTGGAAAAAGGGAGGGAGAGGGAAAGGAAAGGGAAAGGAGGGAAGGAGTAAGGGGGTCCAAGGAGGGTGGAGGGAGGGAGGGGAATGGGCATATTTTTCAACTTTGTATGAGTAGAAGAAAGAAAAAGAAAAAGAAAAAAAATATTTGCTAATTTGAAAACAAAATGACACTAATGTTCAAAGAAGTCATGGGCATCATGACCATCACTGTGTGTGCCATCTGAAAAAGGCAAAACAAAAACTCACTCAGGGCCTGATGGAGACCTGCAGCTCCTCTAAGACACACTCCACAGTTCCTCCCTCACAAGTTTTCTTCAGGATTCCCATAACATCAGTTTTGCTTGTGTCTGGTGAGTTCAAAGATGGTACTTTCCTTTCATGACACATTTCTTGTCACTCATTGCTGTTGGTGAGGAGGGTCAAGCCAAGTGACATCTGGCAGAATCTGCTGCTCCCTCATGACCCTCCAGGCCAAGGTCAAGGCTGACCTCCGCAGGACTGCTGCTTCCACAGGGAGAAACTTGACCTGCACTTCACTCTGCTCCTTCTTGATTCCGTCCCTACACCTTAAACCCAAAGCTGACCCCTGCATGTCAGATTGCCTCCCAGAGAAACCACAGGCAACCAGGAAAGAAGCATAGGCAACTGGCAGGTCTGGACAAATGTCCTCTGCACTGTACAAGGCCCATAAGTCCAGGGAGATCCATCTAGCTTTGCATATAACCAGAGAAGAATTGTCAAGTATAAATCCATCTCACTTCTGAATACAACCATGATTACAAAGGGAAAACACCCATCATCCTTGGGTTACATCACCTATGGCAGACTCAGTTGTTAAGTCTTTGCACCCCTTTAGAAAGAGCCAGAGTAGACTCTCAAAGGAGAAACCCCAAAGGGTGTTTCTTTTCCTGACTCAACTGCAACCAAATCACGCTCGCATTTCATGGTATTTAACTAAGCTCAATAAGAATCAGCTCATCACACTGATTAATTTCAATCTATAAATGAAAGCATGACCAATCACTGCTAGATAGAATAGATTATAGACAGGTGAGAAAAGACAACTACCAGTCTGTGTTCCCAAAGGGCACTTCTTAGAAACCATACATGCTACAATGTGGTCTAAACTTAATGGAAAAAAAAAAAGGTAGCTGAGGGAAAAGGCAGGGATACCATTCTACCTGTGTTCTAAACTCAATGAAAGAAAAAAAAAGGTACTGTGAAATTTGGAATTTGAATTAGAATACAAAATAAAGACATTCTTCAAAAATAAATGGAACATATGAGGAAAATAAACAGAATATCAGATCAGAACAAGTAACATAAAAATCAGTTTCACAAGGTAAGTGGAGAATACTATGGATCAACACGGTAGACAAAACCTTGGGTGTTGAAGACTGACCTGGGAGAACTGCATAGGAGCTGTGTTTGAAGGAGTACACAGGTGTGACATCATACATAATTTGAAGCTGTATTAAGTCAGTTTAACCACATGTATAATTGAGGGCAAAATTACTATACCTATAAGTGAAACGCTTTCCTGGAAGAAAGAACACCCAAACTCAGTCCCATGGATCAAACTGGAAAGGGGAGGTAATCGAGCAAGAAGTCATATAGACTTAGAGCACATTAATTCTAGATTAATTCTAAAAACTATGAAATCACATTGCTCTCTATGGAAATCAAATTATACTCATTACCCATATTTAATTTAACTACTCTAAAGATATTATTAGTAAGAACAAAAGGTATTAGTCCACCTAATCATTATCACCCAGTAATCACTAGTCAGGACCAGATCTCTTGAGGCTGAGATAAGCTCTGTGGGCTTAAGCAGACTCAGGGCCAAACTTCTGTTGCCATGTGTCAATGCGGGGACTTACTTCATGAGAGATTTGTTCAGAAATTAGCTCATAGCACAGTAACATCAGTAAATATTAGATAAATATTATATTTACACAGATATATCATGACAGATGCAATGTTCTCCATGCACAGAGCAACTAAAATCACCACACCACTTATACACATGCATTCCACATCCAACACACATGAAGAACACCCATTATCTCATACCAGTATTTTCAGTGAGACCCACCTCAAACTAATGATGGAAATTGAATTCCAGTGTCCATTCTCACTGCCTGGACTGTGTTCCTCTAACAACAATGCCCAACTCACATGGCAGACCTTTTCAAAGTGACATGCTGACAGCCTCCTCCTCACCCCATCCTGCTGGGCTCCAACCCCAAAGAGGAGTAGTGGGGAAGGCACACTGGTATGCTGGGTGCAACGTCACCCACTCAGGGCTCAAAGGAGCCATTGTCCCACTATTCCTTAAAAGGAGGTGCCTGCTTCCCCCAGCACAGACTCAGGAGCTCCCCAGAGCCTCCTCCAAGATACTGGTGGTCCTGCTTACCACAGCCTTGCTGGCCCTGAGCTCAGCTCAGAGTGAAAATCAAGATATGAGCCAACATGGTGGAAGAGGAAGACACTGCAGAGAAAGAAGGGAGAGGCGAAGGAATCGGGTCAGAAAGACAAGTCTGCAGAGCTCTTATGATCAGAGCAAGAGCAGTTCTGTTCTACCTATATATCAAGGTCTTAGGATGGGATGCACAATTGGGAATGCACAAAAGTTTAAGTAGAGGACAGAATGGTAAGTTGCATGTATGAGGAGAATCTCTCTGTGATGCAAGGATTCCTGGGATGATGACAGAGAGGCACAGGAAGAAGGCTGCTAGAGAGGATGTCATCCTCAACAGAGTCGTCATTGGACCCTGACAACCTTACTAAACATGAAAGAATAGATAAATGCATCACACCTACGCAGAAACACAGAGTATATTTCCTCTCACAACTGACATGAATAAACTAGCACCCACACCAGTCATGTACATGCCAGTGCACAAAATTCACTGTGGGAATTCCCTCTTGAGAAACAAAGAGTTAATGTCAGAGCTCAAATCTTATGTTAAAATACGCAGAATGTTTATCAAGAAGGAACAGTAATATTTCCAGGCACTGAGGAAGGACAAGCAGTCACTTTGCTTTCTGACCACATGGGTGACGCTCAGCAGGAGGAGTCCTGCCATCTCGTTGCATCTCCAGGAGCAACTTAGAGGTAGCTGACGAGCTGATGCGTGGTTTGCTCAGCTAGGTTCACAAGTCATGTTTGCTGCAGGACATTCGTGAGCTCTGAAGTGCATCTTGTTTAACTCTTCACTCATCCTGTGCTTTGCTTCCCAGAGGTCGCCAGTGGAGACTCTGACCCAGCATCAGCAGGTAAAGCCCCCGAGCCATCGTCCTCCAGCTCTGTCCAGTTGTCTGTCCTGCAGGGGCCTCCTATCTGTGCTCAGAGGAGTGAATGGATGCTACTGTTTAAAGACACAGCAAACAGTCCCAGCCTTGGCTCTGGACACCACAGGCAGCAAACTGAGTGAGCCAAGGCCTGACTGGCCTGACACCAGGAGACACTGCCTGTCCCCCACCCTGAAGTACTGCTGAGGGGCGAGGTGAAGTGGACAGTGGGCTAATGCTGACTGCTCACTGCAGAGATAGGAGCTGTGACTCCTCCCACCCTCGTTTCCCCATGGGCAGTTATGCAGCTTCAGGGACACGTGTGGAGAAAACCTGGTCCAGGTCCTTTATCATGTGTGTCTCCACTTAGATATGTGAGCACCTTTGACTTCAGAAAGAAAAGAATTGCTCCCAATGCTGAATATGGCCATCTTCATTATTCTTGTGTCTGTTCATATTCCTGGATGTGGAGATACGGGGCTGTTCCACTGACTCCCACTGAGTTACTGGGCTCAGAAACCCAGACTGAACATAAAGGCATGAAGTTAGAGCAGTGTCTGGAAATGACCTGACATGTGTTAGCACTTTTGTACTGTGTCCTCTATCTCTTGAGATATCCTGTGTGAAAAGTAAAATACTCTGAACCTTCTCTTTCCCCCAATCTAAGGGCACAAACTCAAAAATACATATATGAAACTCTCCATAACCATGTCCATTGGTATATGAGATAAGAAAAGCCACGAATCTGGAGATGGGAGAGAGGGAGTTAGCAGATGGCAGAGAGGAGAAAGCCACACAGTGCTCATGTGTCCTGTGCCCGACCCTCACAGCTGATTCTGCTGACAATGAGGCAATGGAGATTATCATACAGTACTCACAGATGATGAACAGCAGCCTCCCCGTCCTGCCATCCACATGGACCCCGTCCTCCATGATCACACCCACGAGGTGACCCACAGCAAGGAGTGGAGGAGGAGTTTCTCCGAAGATCATATAAACGTTTTGGCCCCATGGATAGACGTTTAAGACAATGACTTTCATAAAGACCTTCTGAAGGTACATGATCTAAATGTCAATCATGGCCATGGATTAAGTCCACTCACCAGGCACTTGACCTCTAGTGTGAAAATTAGTGAACATACAACAGATTGAAACGACTCAGTCCCGAATACCGTTTTCAAATTTTGTGCTCATCTGCTCTGTGACACGGTGGGATAGATCAGGGCTTTTCAGAAGCACCAAAGGGTCTGTCCCACGTTCTCCTTTTGCTCAGTGGTCACCTGGTGAGCTGGTGGCTTGTGGAGACAGCAGTGACCTTCCCTTGGTCCTCTGCCTCCTGTGCTTACCCTCCTGACTCCCCATCTCACATCTCCAGCTGCCCACTCTGTCCACTCCTGCCTCCCACCCACTGCTCAGATCCATGGTCTCTGCTCAGTGACACCTTAATGAACTCCCATTGACCCTGTCTCCATCTGGAGCACTTCCTTCTGTAGTAGTGTGTGCTTAAGTTCAAACCCCATATCCCTGTGTGGGACACAGAGATGAATCTTATAAATATCTGCACCAATGTCCTCAGCCACGTCCTCAAAAGACACGACCTCGAATTCTTTTGAACATTGTCTTAGAAATACTTGCATATGTGAGTGTGCACAAAATTCAATTTTACATCCATGATACATGCTCCCTGTGGAAGTGGATGCTACTTATTTGGGAAACAATTTCTATATCACTTTATATCAAAGTGTGGCTCTCGTGAGGTTTGGTTTGTTGTTATCTTTATAGTATTGTTTGTGTAGTTTGTTGTTTTGACTATATAATGCAAGCATTTGTGGCTCTGTTATGATCTATTTACCTCACATATTGCTAACAGACATTTTCACTTTAGCATGTGCTGCAGTGACCATCTTTGGTACTATTTGCTTGAACAAATTTTATTCACAACAAAGGAAAGAAAATGGCATGAATAATCATCTAGTTTCATTTCATTAATTAAATTATTTGAATGTGTTGCTTGTATGTGTGTCATGCATGCATCTGAGTGTGCAGGTGTGCATTCCCTCAAACAAGGATGTGGAGGTCAGAAAGGATGCTGCGTGACTCATACAGCCACTCTGGAGAGCTGTCTGGAGATTCTTTTTTTTAACATTTTTTATTATTCTTTCCACTCATACAAACTTAATAGGTACACTGGTTCCCTCCCTCCCTCTTCCTCCCCCCGAAGCCCCTGATCCCCCTCCCCTCCCCTCTCCCTCTCCATCCCCCAGTGCCTCCCACCCCCATTCACCAGAGAATCCTTTAATGTGCATGCCAGACTCTTCTCTGGCCCCTCCTCTCCGATGACATACAAGGACCAAGTGGCATTTCCCTGCACCCTTTCCCGTGTTCCCCTTAAGCATAGGAACAGTACTGTGGCTGCCAATCCCTTGCCTCCAAGGATCTTGGTGCCTTTATCAGATGCTAGACTTTGTGAGGTCAATAGTGTGTTGGACATTGCGCAGGGCATGCAAAGTCCAGTTATGATTGCTTCGGCCCTAACTTGTGTGGAGTACCTTGCAAATCATTGCGCCTCCCAACCTTGTGCTCTTACACTCTTACTGCCCCCTTTTCTGCAAATTTCCCTGAGCTTCAGGATGGGGAGAGATTAGGCTGGCCTAGTTCTATGTGGTTGTTATAGAGTCAATGAAGTTCTGGATTGTGGTTTGTTGATTTTCTTTTGCAGTTTTGCTGCTCCTGCAATGCCCTTCACTCCATCCTGATGGGCACTGTATGTCACCCCCTGGTCAGAGACAAAAAGCTGTTAAATTGGAGTCTTATTATAAGAGCACATTCAAGGGTAGATGTAATAAAAGTAGGAAACCTCAGTGAGGGAGGGGTCAATCACCCATTTGCAAAATGGATACTTTTATCTGCCAGACTATATGCCCTCCCCTTCTGGTGAGATCATACCCCCTTAGTTGTAAATGATCGAGAACGAACGTCTGTGAACTTAACCAGGTGTCACAATACTTACTTGCATCCCTTGATGGCGGCTTATTTTCTCTACTGTAACATGGTCATTTCTCTCCTTGTTTCTGGTGTGGCCCTCCAACCCCATCCCTCCTGTTCATAATCCTTGCAATTACTGTAGGTAATACATAGATTTACTCTCAAGGTGGGCTGGGAGGGTTTGGTACTAGGAGCCACCTATTAGGGAGTACATACGGCACTTAATTTTCTGGGTTTGGGATACTTCACTTAATATAATTGTTTCTAATGACATCCATTTCCCGGCACATTCCAGTAATACATCATTTTTGATGGCTGAGTAGTACTCCATTGTATAGATGTACTACAGTTTCCTTATCCACTAGTCAACTGTTGGACATTTGGGTTGATTCCATGACTTTGCTATTGTAAACAGTGCTGCTATGAACATGGTCGTGCTTGTGCTATCGATGTGAACCTCTGCTGTATAGGGGGTTATTCCCAAAAGTGGAATAGCAGGGTCATATGGCATTTCAATCTTTAATTTCTTTAAGAATCTCCAGACAGCTTGTCAGAGTGGCTGTATGAGCCTGCATTCCCACCAGCAATGTAAAGAGTTCCCCTATCTCCACATCCTATCCAGCATTTGAAGTTGTTTGTATTGTGTATTTTTGCCATCCTGACCGGGGTGAGATGATATCTCAGGGAAGTTTTGATTTGCATATCCCTGATGGCGAAGGAAGTGGAGCATTTTTTCAGATATTTGTTAGACATTTCAATTTCGTCTCTGGTAAAGTTTCTTTTAAGTTCCAATGCCCATTTTTTAATTATCCCATTTGTTTCCTTGGTGTTTGGTTTTCTAAGTTATTTGTGCACTCTGTACAGTAGAGCTCTATCAGATATGTGGTTTGTGAAGATTCTCTCCCATTTTGTGGGTTGCCTTTAATCTCCTCTTACAATCTCTTTATCTGAACGAAAGCTCTTTAATTTCACAAGATCCCAACTGTTGAGAGTTGGTAGCAGTGACTGTGCCATTCTATGTCTGCCTAGCCCAATCAGCTTGAGGGAGTTCCCTATCCTTTCAACTATGGTTTTTATAGTCTCTGGCATTATATCAAGGTCTTTGATCCAGTTGTAATTAAGTCTTGTACATGGCGACAAGTATGGGTCCAGCTTTAATCTTCTGCATGTGGGGATCCAGTTTTGCCAGCACCATTTGTTGAAGATGCTCTTCTTTTTCCATTATATTCTTTGGGCCCCTTTTTCAAAGACCAAATGGCTGTAATTGTGTGGGCTTATATCTGGGTCTTTACCCCTTATCCATTGATCTGTGTGTCTATTTTGGAGACAGTACCAGGCTGTTTTTACAACTATGGATTTGTAGTATAGACTAAGGTTTGGTATGGTTATACGTCCAGCAGTGTTTTTGTTACTCAGGATTGTCTTTGCTGTCATGGGTCTTTGGTGCCTCCATATGAATTTTGAGAATGGTCAACTTCTTTGAAGAATTGCTTTGTGATATTAATTGGTATAGCATTGAATTTGTATATTGCCTTTGGTAGGATGGTCATTTTTATGATGTTGATTCTGCCAATCCAGGAAAATGGGAGGTGTTTCCACCTTCTGGTGTCTTCTGCTATTTCTTTCTTTACAGTTTTAAAGTTTTCATTGTAAAGGTCTTTTACCTCCTTGGTTCAGTTTATACCAAGGTATTTCATTTTTTTAGGGGCTATAGTAAATGGGATTGTTTCTCTCAAGGCTTTTTCACTTCTTTCATTCTGGGCATATAGGAAGGTATCTGATTTTTGCACATTTATTTTGTATCCTGCCACCCTGCTGAACTTCTCAAGTAGTTCCAGGAGTTTCCTGGTAGAGTTTTTGGGATGACTCAGGTATAATATCATGTCATCTGCAAATAGGGATAGCTTGACTTCTTCCTTGCTGATTTAAATCCCTCTTATGTCCCTTTCTTGTCTTATAGCTTCGGATAAGACTTCAAGTTCAATATTGAATAGAAGTGGTGAGAGTGGACAGCCTTGTCTAGTTCCTGATCAAAATGGGAATGCTTCCAATCATTCCCCATTGAGCATAATCCTTGCTGTGGTCTTGTTGTATACAGCTTTTATTATATTGATAATGGTTCCTAGGGTTTTGATCATAAAAGGTTGTTGGATCTTGTCAAAAGCTTTTTCTGCATCTATCAAGACTATCATGTGGTCTTGGACTTTGGACTGGTTTACATGAGGAATTACATTTATTGATTTGCGTATGTTGAACCAACCTTGTGTGCCGGGGATGAAGCCTACTTGGTCCCCGTGAATGATCTATTTAATATGATTTTGAATCTGATTTGCTAAGACTTTGTTGAGAACCTTTGTGTCTGTGTTCATCAGAGAGATCGGCCTATAGTTTTCTTTTTTAAGTGAGTCTTTATTAGGTTTTGGGATTAAAACGATATTGGCTTCATAGAAGGAATTTGGTAGTATTCTTTCCTTTGCTATTTGATGGAACAGTTTAAGGAGTATTGGTGTTATTAACTCCTTAAATGTCTGGTAGAACTCTGTGCTGAATCCATCTGGTCCAGGACATTTTTTTGGTGGGAAGATTCGAGATTACTTCCTCAATTTCCTTATATGTTATAGGACTATTTAAATAATTCACAACTTCCAGTTTAAATTTAGGTAGGTTGTGTTTACTTACAAATTCATCCATCTATTTTGTGTTGTCAAACTTCACAGAGTATACGTTTTTGAAATATGACGTTATAATTCTCTGGATTTATTCGGTATCAGTAGTGATAACTCCATGTTCATTTCTAATTTTATTAATTTGGGTTTTCTCTCTCTTGCTTTTGGTTAATTTAGCTAGGGTCGTATCAATCTTATTGATTTTTTCAAAGAACCAGCTTTTTGACTGGTTGTTTTTTTCTATTGTTTTATTAATCTCGATTTCGATATTTCTCCTCTTATTTTGCTAATCTCCTCTCTTCTACTGCTTTTGGGATGAGATTGCTCCAGTTTCTCTAAAGCTTTAAGTTGCACTGTTAAGTTGTTTATTTCTGATGTTTCCATTTTTCTGATGTACATACACATTAACAGCTATGAACTTACCTCTTAAGACAGCTTTCATTGTGTCCCAGAGATTTTGGTAAGTTGTATTTTCATTATCATTCACTTTCTGGAAATCTTGAATTTCCTTTTTAATTTCTTCCTGAATCCAGTTCTCATTCAGCATCATATTGTTCAGTTTCCAGGAATTAGTACATTTTCTCTTGTTTGTTGTGTTGTGGATGTCCAGCTTTAGGCCGTGGTGGTCTGATAGGGCACAGTTTAGAATTTCAACTTTTTTGTGTATGTGTAGATTCGTTTTGTGGCCCAATATGTGATCCATTTTGGAGAAAGTTCCGTGTGCTGCTGAGAAAAATGTGTACTCTTTGGTGCATGGGTTAAAAGTTTGATAGAGATCTGTAAGGTCCATTTCTTTCAGGGTTTGATTAAGTTCCAAAGTGTCTCTGTTAAGCTTTTGACCTGTTGATCTATCCCACATTGAGAGGGCTGTGTTTAAGTCCCCAAGAATTTTCGTTTGGCGGTTGACTTCTTGCTTTAGATGCTGTAGGGTTTTCTTAATGAATGTGCATGGGACTGTATTAGGTGCATATATTTTCAGTATTGTGAAGTCTTCCTGGTGAATTATACCTGTGACTATAATGTAGTATACATCCGTGTCTCTTATAATTTTCTTAGGTTTCAAGTCCACTTTGTCTGATATCATAATGGCTACCCCTGCTTGTTTTCTGCTTCCATTAGCTTGTATAATTGTTGACCAGCCTTTTATTTTTAGGGCATGCCTATCTTTTGTGGTGAAATGGATTTCCTGCAGGCAGCAGATTGATGGATTGTGATTTTTAATCCAAATTTGTAATCTGTGTCTGTTGATCCGTGAGTTAATTCCATTAACATTTAGTGTTATAATGGAGAAACTATTTTTAATTCCAGACATTTATTATGTTTAGTAGTTTTTATAAGTATATTGTTTTGCTTTTAATGGTGTTACACTTGCCTTCTGTTCTCCTGGAAATGCCTGTTTTTTTCTTCAAGCTTGAGTATCATTTCTAGCATTTTTTGAAGGCCTGGTTTGGTGGACATGTATCCCTTCAAGTTGTCTTTGTGCTGGAAGATTTTTCTTTCTTCCTCAATCATGACTGATAGTTTTGCAGGGTAAATCAGCCTGGGTTGACATTTTTGCTAATTCAATACTTGAAGTATGTCTCTCCAAGCTCTTCTTGCTTTTACTGTTTCGACTGAGAAGATATTTGTTATTTTAATAGGTTTACCTTTAAAAGTGACTTGATTTTTCTCCCTTGAAGCTCTCAGCACCAGTTCTTTATCTTGAATGTGGAGTGTTTTGACTATTATTTGCTGTGGTGAGCTTCTGTTTTGGTCATATCTGTTTGGGGTGCAGAATGCCTCTTGTATATGGTGGGCCTCTCTTATTTTAGATGGGGAAAGTTTTCCTTGATGATAGTTTGAAAAATTTCCTCAGGGGTGTTATTTTGAGATTCTTGTTCTGGTATTCCATGAATACGCATGTTAGGCTTCTTCAGGGTGTCCCCTATCTCCTGGATATTTCTCTCAAGTATCTTTTTGGCTTTAACAACTTCTTCCATTGAGCTGGTTAATACTCTCACTTTATCTTCAAGGTCTGAAATTCTGTTTTCTGCTTTGTTAGTTCTGCTGATAAGACTCTCTGTGGAGTTCTGGGTTGAAAATAACTTGTCTTTTAGCTCAGTTTTAAACTCTGCTTGATTCTGTTTTAACTGCTCTATGCCAGTTTTTGTTTCTTTCACTGTTTTTCTCAACTCCTACAAGTGTCTGTTGTGTTCCTCTTCAAAGCGAGTGATTCGATTATTTAATTCCTCCTGGATTTCCTCTTTCATAGTATTGAACATGGTAATGATCATATTTTGAAAGTTGTTATCCTTTGTCAGGCTTTCATGGCCATTTTCCGTGAGTTTGTTCTGGATGGAGTCTAACATTATGGGATTAATTCCTTCAGTGGGAGATTTGTTTACTTGAGTGTTGTTTCTCATGGATTTCTACTTTGACTTTGGCATTGTCGTTTTACTCTTGCAGAACAGGAGACTTTGCCAACTGAGCCCTATCGTAGTCTCTTGCTTTCATTTCATAAGCAAGAAACTTATCTGCACCATGGCTAAGTAGATTAAGGTATAGGGAGTTTTGAAGGAAAGGGAGAAGGAGAGGTGCGCATCAACATCTACCATCGCAGTGGTTCTGGTAGCAGTTGAGAACACTCTAGGATGTCCTACCTCTTCGATAACTTTCTTCCTTTCATATTTGTTTCAGAAAGTGACCAAGAAGTCAGTGATATTCAGGACTCCAAATCAATGAACCAATGTAATCTTTACTATACCTTTAATATCCCAATAAAATAATAGCGGGCAATTCCTGATTGTCATCTCTCTTTCTGTGTGAGGAAGGGAGAGGACATGGTCACATTGGGGAAACTGCCATGAATGCTTCCAGAGAGATTTCCATCTGCTTTGTCTGCAAGATTGATTAACAAAGTAAAAATTTCCATGCTGTTATGCCCCAAATTCCTTTCTTGGAGTCTGTAGTACAATTGTCAGAGATTTCAGGTCTCTTCCTGGTATTCTGATAGTTTAAAGGAAACCAGGAGTTTATAACAATTATGAAGAAAGAGGTGGCAGGACCAAAATCATGTGTCCTGTTCTCTAGGGACATGGTCCCAGTCCCCTGCTCCTGCTCACTGGGCCACATTGCATTTTATTTGTTCTTTCTAGCAATACCGGAATCTCACCCACTTTTATCTCCCGCATTCTTTGTAGATACTGATGGATTTCACAAAATTGTCAGCTTGCAATTCCAGCCCTCAAGTGGTGATTCTGGGAAACCCTGCAGAAAAACAATGAAAAGCTTTTAATCTCACGGACTTCGGAATCCTTCATGTTTTGTCTTGCTACATCTATATTGAGAGAAAGCTGTCTGAAACTCTGAGTCTGGGCTTTTTTGCTATGAAATAAGCAGAATCAAATGATTGCCTGAAGGATCAAGATCAAGGAGAGAAATTCAGAGCCGAAGTTGGCTTCTCAGCTTCATCATATTTTTAGTAGTAACAAATAACAAAAAAAATTTTGTGTGTGTGTGTGTGTGTGTGTGTGTGTGTGTGTGTGTGTGTGTGAGAGAGAGAGAGAGAGAGAGAGAGAGAGAGAGAGAGAGAGAGAAACAATTATGTATCCTTGAATAAGACAAAGGGTGACTAGAGACAAAGGTTGCTTCTACCTTCCTTCTCTGCATTTCCCAGTCTCCACCCACCTTGGTGGAAGCACAGTCAGCCATTTTCACCTGGCATTTTTACATGGGACCTGGAATATGAACTCAGGACATTCTGCTTGTAAAGCAGAGTCTCAACCTCTGAGCCTCCTGTCCAGCCCCGAATTGCCATAGTGGTGTTGTTCTTAAATGATAGGATCTCACCACCCTTTCTTCAGATTCTCCTTTTACATTCTTTCTACCTCTTCCACAGAGGTTTTTCAGCTTGTGTGGATACAACAGATGTTGAGGAATGAAATTCTCAGTCTTCATTAGTTCTTGAGTGCAACTGTGGGTCTCCATCTCCCTAGAACCATAATGATGTGTGTGTCCCCTGCTTGAGTCTGACGATAGTTAAATAGTCTTTCTGCTCCCATTTATGTAATATTCCCTGATCCTTGAGGAGAGAGGGTTGGATGTCCCTCTTGCGGGGGAGTACTCCACATTCACTTATTTTCTCTGATGACTATCATTCATCTATTGCTAAGAGAAGTTTCTGGACCATAGGATGTAAGCCACACAAAACTGAAGTTCAGGCTGGTATCCACAGGTGACACAGAGCGCTCAATGTGAGTGTCTTTACCTAGCTCAGGGAACATTTTCCACTTCTAGGCAGAAGTATTAATTTATGATTTGCACAAAATTTTATCTTCCATAATAGGTGAATAATAGTCCATTCTGTATATGATCCTCGTTTTAATTATCTACTCATCAATTGATAGACATCTAGGCTAATCCCATTTTTCTTGTGAATAAAATTACTGTGTTTTTAACCTCAGATCCCATGAAAAAAAATATTGGGCAGAAAGGAAAGAACACTTACAATTCCAGCCCTCAAGTGGGGATTCTGGGAAACCCTGCAGAAAAACAATAAAAAGGTTGAGCAATCCAGAATGATTCCCAATGTCCCATTGGGCCTCGACAGGAACACACATTCAAATGCCTCCACTACACAAAAAAAAATTGAATAATAAACACACATATGCTATTACACACATATTTGTATACGTACATACATATACATACACTAAAATCTCTCTTTGCTTTTCTCCTATTATATAAAAACCAAACAGATTGAGATATAATATAATTCCATGTTTATTGCAGCACTATTCACAATATTCAAGACATGGAATCAACAAAATGTCTATAAATTGTTGAGTAGATAAGGAAATTATCACACATAGTGCTTTGATGCTTTTGTCAAAAGCTGGATGGTTGTAGTTGCATTGCTTGTTCTTTACTACTGTATTGCATTTTGTTATATTAATTATGCTTCACTATAAACTGCTAGCCTCACTGTAGAGGGGATATAGGGCAGATGGCTGAAAGAAAAACATCGGAGCAGATGCAATGAAACTGGACTGTATTACACTGTCTCATTCTACATAGAGAAATACCAACATCTGTGCCCCATCTGTGTGTAGGCTCAAGTGTGACATAAAGTTCCCATGATACTTAACGAAAAGGAGCAGTAGGTTTCCCAGGAATCCAGGGAGAGCAAGTTGTAATTTTTCTACATATGGAAGGTGGTGACACTCAGCATAGGGAAATCCTGCCACTTTTGTGCATCTGCTTAACTTCCCATAACCACATTACAGGACAGTTTATGAGCTGATGCATGGTTTGCTCAGCTGGGTTCAGAAGTCATATTTGCTGAAGGACACTCATGAGCTCTGAAGTGCAGCTTGTTAACTCTTCACTCATCCTGTGCTTTGCTTCCTAGAGGTCGCCAGTGGAGACTCTGACCTGGCAGCAGGAGGTAAAGCCCCTGAGCCGACGTCCTACAGCTCTGTCCAGTTGTCAGTCCTGCAGGGGCCTCCTATCTGTGTTTCGAGGAGTGAGTGGATGTCTAACAAATATTTTTTATTATTATCTCTGCTCATACAAACTTAATAGGTACACCGGTTCCCTCCCTCCCTCCTCCTTCCCCAACCCCTCTGCTCACCCTCCCCTCACCCCTCCCTCCCCACCCCCCAGTGCCTCCCCTCTCCCAATCCCTGGAGAATCCTTTAATGCGCATGCCTAACTGTCCTCTGGGCCCTCCTCTCCAATTACAAACAAGGACCCAGCGGCATTTCCCTGAACCCTTTCCTGTGTTCCCCTTAAGCATAGGAACACTATTTTGGCTATCAATCCCTTGCCTCCAAGGATCTTGGTGCTTTTAGCTGATGCTAGACTTTGTGGGGACAATAGTGTGTTGGATATTCCACAGGGCATGTAAAGTCCAATTATGATTGCTTCGGCCCTAACTTGTGTGGAGTATCTTGCAAATCATTGCTCCTCCCATCCTTTTGCTCTTACACTCTTATCGCCCCTTCTTCCGCAAATTTCCCTGAGCTTCCGGATGGGGAGAGATTAGGCTGGCATAGTTCTAGGCGGTTGATATAGAGTCTCTGAAGTTAAATGCTCCACATCTTTAGGCATCAGTTTAATGCAAATCAAACTTTCCTGAGATATCATCTTATCCACTTCAGGATGGCAAAAATCCCCAATACAAACAATACCAAATGCTGGATGGGATGTGGGGAGAAGGGAACTTTCCTTAATTGCCGGTGGGAATGCAGGCTTACACAACCACTCTGGCAATCAGTTTAGCGATTTTTTATAAAGTTAAATATTGAATACCATAGGACCCTGTTATACTTCTTATGGGAATAATGCCCCATAAAGCAAAAATTCACTGCAATAACACAAGCACAACCATGTTCATAGCAGCATTATTTACAGTAGAAATGTCATGGAATCAACCCAAATGCCCAACAGTAGATAAGGAAAATGTGGTACATTTATACAATGGAATACTACTCAGCTATCAAAAAAGATGAATTAATGAAATATGCTAGGAAATGGATGAATTTAGAAAAAATTATATTGAGTGAAGTATCCCAGACACAGAAAATTAGACACCATATGTACTCCCTAATAGGTAGATCCTAGTTCCAAACCCACTTAATGACATATTTAAAGATGAATCTCTGTAATACCTAGAGAAATCACAAAGATTATAAACAGGAGGGAAAGGGAAGGAGGGTCCCTCCCAGAAATAAGGTGAGAGGGGATCATGCTTCAGTAGAGAAAATAGATCATCATCAAGTACTGCAGGTAAGTAGCTAGATATCTGGTGAAGCTCACTGTCACTTTCCTTCCTGGTCACTTGTGAATGAAGAGGATTGATTCACCAATCAAGCAGGATATAAGGGGTGGCAGAGAAGTGGCAAATGGGACACTGACCTCTCCCTCACTGCAGTGTCCTACTCCTATTCCATCTATCTTTGAATCTCCTCTTATAATAAAATCTTCATTTACACAGACTGTTATGTTTGGTTAGGAGGTGACCTCTGATACCAATCAGGATGGAGGCAAGGGCTGTGCAGGAACAGCACTACTGAAAAACAACAACAAACCATGATTCAGACCACCAAAGACCCTACATTGATCAACTAGAACCAGACCAACCAAATCTCTCTCCATCCTAAATCTCAGGGAAACCTGTGGAAGTGATGGTGGCCAGATTGTAAGAGCCTAAAGATGGGGAGGACCAACAATATGCAAGACACTCCACATAAGTTAGGGCCACAGTAGCCATAATCAGACTTTGCATGACCTGCTCAATGACTGACATGTCAACAACCCCCAATGTTAGCATGGATCACAGGCAGTAGGTCCTTAGAGGCAAGGGATTAACAGTCATAAAATGTTCCCATACTAACGGGAAGCCCAAAGAAGGGATATGGGCTATGCCACTGAGTCCTTACACCTCACTAGAGTTGAGAACTCAGAGGGAAATTTGGCAGTCACACATCAGGATCCTCCATGAGATGGGAGAGAGGAAAGGGGAGGCATTGGGAGAAGGGAAGGGATGAGGTTAAAGGAAGGGGAAGAGAGGAGAGGGTGGAAGGGGGACTGGGGAGGGGTGGAAGGAAGGAGAGGATAGAGGTACCTATTGAGCATGTATGATTGGGTATAAATAAATAAATACATAAATAAATAAATAAATAAATAAATAAATAAATGCAGTATATGCAAATACAAATCCTAACTCAGGCTGTAGACATAAACAAGATAACACCATAAATCAAAGAAAAGAAGTGACAACCTAATAACAGATACCAACATCACACAGGAAATACAGAAAAGAATCAAAAATCCAAGAAAGTATGTCTGTCCTCCAGATTGGCAATTCCAAGGCTTCATATCTCACATAGGATAGCCCACTGGGAGGTATCCAAGACAGCAATAACCAGAACAATGAATAAAATTTTTAAGGAAATATATAAAATTAAGGAATAATTTTTTCCTCAGATATGGAATATCTGTCATCTATCTGTCTATCTATATGCACACATATATATGCTATGAAAGCAGCAGTAGTATGGAACTATGGGGAAAGGGATTAAAAGTGAAGAATAAACAAGAGACAGAAATGGAAGTAAGGAATGACATTTTCACATTTTCTCTCACATGTGGACTATATAAATATACATAATATATTAGCAAGGTATTAGAGAGAAAGAAATAGAGAGAAAGAAAGACATGAAAGCATAAAATAGAATAGTTGCCAGAACAGGATTAGCAATGGAGGAAAATGGCAGGGATGTATATAAGTAAAATTCAGTGATACATTCAGTGATATTTAACTATTGAGCTTGCATGATTGGGGATAAATAAATAAATAAATAAATAAACAAATAAAAGCAGTATGTGCAAATACAAATACAAATAAAAGCAATATATGCAAATACAAATCCTAACACAGGCGGTAAACATAACCAAGATAACACCATGAATCAAAGAAAAGAAGTTTGACAACCTAATAACCAATATCACACAGGAAAAACAGAAAAAAATCAAGAATCCAAGAAAGTGTGTCTCTCCTTAAGATCACCAATCCCAAGGCTTCATATCTCATATAGGATAGCCCACTGGGAGGTATCCAAGACAGCAATAACCAGGAAAACAAATAACATTTTTAAGGAAATATATAAAATTAAGGAATAGTCTTTTTCCTCGGAGATGGAATATCTGTCATCTCTCTATCTATATGCACACATATATATGCTATGAAAGCAGTAGTAGTAAGGAACTATGGGGAAAGGGATTGAAGGTGGAGAATAAACAGGAGACAGAAGTGGAAGTAAGGAATGACATTTTCACATTTTCTCTGAAATGTGGACTATTCAAATACACATAACATATTAGCGAGATATCACAGAGAGAGAAAAAGAGAGAGAGGGAGAGAGAGAAAGAGAGAGAAAGAGATGAAAGCATAAAACAGAATAGTTGCCAGAAGAGGATTAGCAAAGGAGGAAAATGGCAGGGATGTATATAGGTAAAATTCAGTGATACATGTATGAGTATATAACAGCGTAAACTGTTTTGTATTTTGAAGGATAATTAAAAAGGAATTGAGATTGTGCCACTTGTAGAATGGATATCTCTAGGGACCATCATATTTAATAAAATAATCCAGTCTCAGAAAAGCAAATAGCACCAATTTCCTCTCAGGCACTGATGTAGATTAGAAAAGATATAAAACAGGGTACTGGGGGAGGTATATAAGGTAGGAAGGGACAAGGAACAGTGCTGAGGGAAAAGGCAGGATGTTGATGGGTGCATGGGAGTAAAGAAAATGACACTAATGTGCGAAGAGTCGTGATGCCCATCACTGTGTGTGCCATCTGAAAAAGTCCTTGAAAATAAGGCAAAACAAAAACTCACTCAGGGCCTGATGGAGACCTGCAGCTGCTCCAAGACACACTCCATACTTCCTCCTTCACAAACTCTCTTCGGGATTCCCATAACATCTGTTTTGGTTGTTTCTGGTGAGTTCAAAGATGGTATTTTCCTTTCATGACACATTAATCTTGTCACTCATTGCTGACTGTGAGGAGGGTCAAGGAAAGTGCTGGAGCGAGTGACATCTGGCAGAATCTGCTGCTCCTTCAGGACCCGCCAGGCCAAGGTCAAGGCTGACCTCCACAGGACTGCTGCTTCCATGGGGAACAACCTGACCTGTCCTCCATTCTGCTCCTTCTCTCTTCCGTCCCTACACCTTAAACCCAAAGCTGCCCCCTGCATGTCAGATTTCCTCCCAGGGAAACCAGAGGCAACCAAGAAAAAAGCATAAGTAACTGACAGGTCTGGACACATGTCCTCTGTACTGTAAAAGGCCCATAAGTGCAGGGAGCTTTGTCTAGCTTTACACATATCCAGAGAAGAATTGTCAAGTAAAATACATCTCATTTCTGAATACATCCATGGTTAAAGGGAAACACCCATCAACCTAGGGCCATGATACCTGTGGCAGATTCAGTTGTTAAGTCTCTGAACCTCTTTAGAAAAGGCCAGAGTAGACTCTCAAAGGAGAAACCCCAAAGGGTGTTTCTTTAGGATTCCCATCCATAGGATCCTTCGTGACTCACCTGCAATCAAATTACCTTTGCATTTGATGATATTTAACTAAGTTCAATGCCAGGGAATTTTCTAGAATGATAAGAAGCAGCTCATCACACTGATTAATTTCAGTCTATAAATGAAAGCATGACCAAGGACTGCTAGATAGAATAGATTATAGACCGGTGAGAAAAGATAACTACCAGTCTGTGTTCCCAAAGGGTACTTCTTGGAAACACCATTCCATGCTACAATGTGCTCTAAACTTAATGAAAAAAAAGGTAGATGAGGGAAAACGCAGGTCTACCATGCAACCTGTGTTGTAAACTCAATGATGAAAAAAAAGTAGCATGAAATTTAGAATGTGAATTAGAAGACAAAATGAAGACATTCTTCCAAAATAAATGGAACACATGAGGAAAATAAGCAGGATACCAGATCAGAACAAGTAACATAAAAATCAGTTTCACAAGGTGAGTGGAGAAAAATACATATCAACATTGTAGAGAAAACCTTGTGTGCTGAGGACTGACCTGGAAGAACTGCATAGGAGCTCTCTGGGAAAGAGTGCAGAGATGTGATATCATACAGAATTTGACGTTGTATTAAGCCAGTTTAATCACATGTATAATTGAGGTCAAAATAATTGTAGCAAAGAGTGAAATGCATTCCTGGAAAAAAGAACAGCTAATCTCAGTACCATGGATCACCTGGAAAGGGGAGAGGGGAGAATCTAACAAGGTTCACAGACATAGAGCACATTAATTCTAGATTAATTCTAAAAACTATGAAATCACATTGCTGTATACAGAAATCAAATTATACTCATTGTCCACATTTAATTTAACAACTCTAAAGATATTATTAGTAAGAACAAAAGGTATTAGTCCACCTAATCATTATCACCTAATAATCTCTAGGCAGGACCAGATCTCTTGAGGCTGAGACAAGCTCTGTGGGCCTAAGCAGACTGAGAGCAAAACTTGTGTTGCCGTGTGTCAATGCGGGGACTTACTCCATGAGAGATTTGTTCAGAAATTAGCTCATAGCAGAGTAACTTCAGTAAATATTAGGTAAATATCATATTTACACGGATATATCATGACAGATGCAATGTTCTCCATGCACAGTACAGACAACAATATCAGTACACCACTTCTTTTTTTATTTTTTTTATTTATTCAATTGTGCGTGTGTGCTCATGTGTGTGTGTCTCTGTGTGTGTCTGTGTGTGTGTGTGTGTGTGTGTGTGTGTGTGTGTGTGTGTGTGTGTGTGGGCGAATTCAGGAACCACCATGGACGCCTCCATCTCTCCCTTGTTTATTCTGCCCCGGGATTCACAGGCTCCGCCCTACCAGGAACCTGCATTTACACATGGGGTCTAGGATCGGAACTTGGGACCTACCGCCTGCAAAGCAGAGGCTTAACCCCTGAGCCATTTCCCACACCCAAACACAAATGAAGAACACCCATTATTTCATACAGTATTATCAGTGAGACCCACCTTAAAGTAATGATGAAAATTCAATTCCAGTGTCCATTCTGACTGCCTGGACTGTTCCTCTAAAAACAATGCCCAACTCACATGGCAGACCTTTTCAAAATGACATGCTGACAACCTCGTCCTCATCCCATCCTGCTGGGCTCCAGTCCCAAGGAGGAGTAGTGGGGAAAGCACACTGGTGTACTGGATACAAGGTCACCCACTTGGGGCTCAAAGGATCCATTGTCCCACTATTTCTTAAAAGGAGCTGCCTGCTTCCCCCAGTACAGACTCAGGAGCTCCCCAGAACCTCCTCCAAGATGCTGGTGGTCCTGCTCACCACGGCCTTGCTGGCCCTGAGCTCAGCTCAGAGCGAAAATCAAGGTATAAGGCAATATGGTGGGAAAGAAAGACACTACAGAGAAAGAAGGGACAGGGAAGGGAATCAGGTCAGAAAGACAGGTTTGCAGAGCTCTTATGATCAGAGCAAGAGCAGTTCTCTTTTCCTTATATATCAAGGTCTTACTTTTGGATACACAATTGGGATTCCACAAAAGTTGGAGTAGAGGACAAAATGAAAGGTTCGTGTATGAGGAGAATCTCTTTGTGCTGTAAGGATTCCTGGGAAGATGACAGAGAGGCACAGGAAGAAGGCTGCTAGAGAGGATGTCATCCTCAACAGAGTCATAAGTGGACCCTGCCAACCTTACTGCAAATGAAAAAATAAATAAATACATGACACCTGCTTCAGAGGCATAGAAACACAGAGTACATTTCCTCTCACAACTGACATGAACAAACATAAATATCAATGGCCAGTATAGACATTTCACTAGTACCCACACAGTCATGTACATGCCAGTGCACAAAATTCACTGTGGGAATTCCCTCTTGAGAAACAAAGATTTATGTCAGAGCTCAATCCATGTGTGCTCAAAGATGATATTAAAATACCCCGAACGCTTAGCAAGAAGGAGCAGGATTCTCAGGCACCCAGGGAGGATAAACAGTAACTTTGCTCTCTGACCACATGGGTGACACTCAGCAGGAGAAGTCCAACCACCTCTCTGCATCTCCAGAACCACCTTAAACACAGCTGATGAGCTCATGCATGGTTTGCTCAGCTGGGTTCACAAGTCACGTTTAGGTGCAGGACGCTCGTGAGCTCTGAAGTGCAGCTTGTTTAACTCTCACTCATCCTGTGCTTTGCTTCCTAGAGGTCACCAGTGGAGACTCTGACCCGGCAGCAATAGGTAAAGCCCCCGGCCATCGTCCTCCACCTGCATCCAGTTGTCTGTCCTGCAGGAGCTTCCTATCTGTGCTCCCAGGAGTGAATGGATGCTGCTGTCTAAGGACACAGCAAACACTTCCAGCCTTGGCGCTGAACACACAGCCACAGCCAGCAAACTGAATAGCCAAAACCTGGCTTACCTGACACCAGGAGACGCTGCTTGTTCCCACCATGAAGTACTGATGGGGCGAGGTGAAGTGGACAGTGGGCTAATGCTGACTGCTCACTGCAGGGACAGGAGCCGTGGCTCCTCCCACCTTTGTGTCCCAGTGGGCAGTTATGCAGCTTCAGGGACATGTGTGGAGAAACCCTGGTCCAGGTCCCTTATCATGTGTGTCTGCACTTAGCTGTGTGAGCACCTTTGATTTCAGAAAGAAAAGAATTGCTCCCAATGCTGAGTAGGGCCATCTTCATTATTCTTGTGTCTGTTCATATTCCTGGATGTGGAGATAAGGGGCTGTCCCACTGGCTCCCACTGAATTACTGGGCTCAGAAACCCAGACTGAACTCAAAGGCATGAAGTCAGTGCAGTGTCTGGAAAAACACTGACATGTGTTAGGACTTCTGTGCTATGTCCTCTGTCTCTTGAGATATCATGTGTGATATCTTTCTTTTTTCCCAATCTAAGGGCACAAACTCAAAAATACATGTATGAAACTCTCCATAACCGTGTCCATTGGTATATGAGATAAGAGAAGCCACAATTCTGGAGATGGGAGAGAGGGAGTTAGCAGGTAGCAAAGGAGGAAAGCCGCACAGTGCTCTTGTGTCCTATGCCCAAACCTGATTCTGCTGACAATGAGGCAATGGAGATTATCATACAGTACTCACAGATGATGAACAGCAGCCTCCCCGTCCTGGCAATCCACATGGAAGCCGTCTTCCTCCACCACCCCCACTAGGTGACCTACATCCACGACTGAAGGCCTTTATTCTGAGAATGTCAAGCGTTTTGGAACCCTGGCTGCAAGATAAAGAAGATTTCTTAAAGACCTTCTGAAGGTACATAATGTAGATCTCAGTCATAGGCATGAATTAAGTCCACTCACCAGGAACTTGACCTCTAGTATGAAAATTAGTGATCATACAACAGATTGAAAGAACACAGGACAGACCCCCTTTCAAATCTTGTGCTCAGCTGTTCTGTGATGCGGTGGGATGATCATGGCTTTTCAGAATCTCCCCAAGGTCTGTCTCTCACTCTCCCTTTTCCTCAGTGGTCACCTGGTGAGCTGCTGGCTGTGGAGACAGCAGTGACCTTCCCTTGGTCCTCTGCCTCCTGTGCTCAGCCTCCCTGACTCCCCATCTCACATCTCCGGCTGCCCACTCTGTGTCCATTCCTGCCTCCCACCCGCTGCTCAGATCCATGGTCTCTGCTCAGTGACACTTTAATGAACTCCCATTAACCTTGTCTCCACCTGTAGCACTTCCTTCTGTGGTAGTGTGTGCTCCAGTTCAAACCCCTTCTCCCTGTGTGGGACACAGAGATGAATCTTATAAACATCTGCACCTATGTCCCCAACCAGTTTCAAAAAGATATGACCTCGAATTCTTTTCAACATTGTCTTAGAAATACTTGCATATGTGAGTGTGCACCAAATTCAATTTTACATCCGTGATACATGTTCCCTGTGGATGTGGATGTCACTTATTGCGAGAAACAATTTCTACATCACTTTATATCAAGGTGTGAGGCTCATGAGGTTTGGTTTGTTGATATGTTTATACTATTGTTTGGGTAGTTTGTCCTTTTGACTCTATAATGCAAGTCTGTGTGCCTCTGTTGTGATCTCTTTGCATCACATCTTGCTAACAGACATTTGGGCTTTAGCATGTGCTGCAGTGACCATCTTTGGTACTATATGCATGAACAAAATTTTACTCACAATTAAGGAAAGAACATGGCATGAATAATCATCTAGTTTCATTTTATTCATTAAATTATTTGAACCTGTCTTATGTATGTGTGTCATGCATGCATCTGAGTGTGCACCCCCTCATACAAGCATGTGGAGATCAGAAAGGATGCTGTGTGTCTTCCTCTCTTCCTTTCTGCCTTATTCTTTTAAAGAGTGTCTCTCACTGCAACAAACACAGCTCTTTCGTCCAGGTTGGCAGATCAGTGAGTTCTCAGGCTCTGCCTTCTCCATGCACACATGACATCACAAGCGTTTTATGTGGGTGTTAGTGATTCAAATTCAGGTCTATATTCTTGCAGAACAGGAGATTTGCCAATTGAGCCCTATCGTAGTCTCTTGCTTTCATTTCATAAGCAAGAAACTTACCTGCTCCATGCCTAATTAGATAATGGTAGAGGAGTTTTGGAGGAAATGAAGAAGCAGAGGTGGCCGTCAATCTCTACCATCTCAGTGGTTCTGGTAACAGTTGAGAACCCTCTTGGATGTCCTCTGTCTTCAATAACTTTCTTCCTTTCTTACTTGTTTCAGAAAGTGACCAAGAAGTCAATGATCATTAGGACTCCAAATCAGTGAGCCAATGTGATCTTTACTATACACTTAATATCCAATAAAATAATAGCATGCAATTCCTGATTGTCATCTCTATTGCTGTGTGACGAAGGGAAACGATATGGACACATTGGGGAAACTGTGCCATGAATGCTTCCAGAAAGATTCCCATCTGCTTTGTCTGCAATACAGATAACAAAGTGAAAGTTTCCACCCTGTCATGCCCCAAATTCCTTTCTTGGAGTCTGTAGTACAATTACCAGAGATTTCAAGTCTCTTTCTGGTATTCAGATAATTTAAAGGAAACCAGGAGGATATAACAATTATGAAAAAAGAGGTAACAGGACCAAAACCATGTGTCCTGGTCTCTAGGGACATGATGGCAGTCCCCTACTCCTGCTCACAGGGCCACATTATATTGTATTTGTTCTTTCTAGTGATACTGGAATCTCACCCACTTTTTTTTATTAAAAATTTAATTATACATTTAAAAAATTTTTTACCAGTTCCCTCCCTCCCCCCTTCTCCCCCTGAACCCTATCCCCATCCCCCAGTGCCTCCCCCCGAATTCCCAGAGAGTCCTTTATTGTGTACGCCTAAGTCTCCACGGGGTCCTCCTCTCCGATGACATATCAGGACCCAGTGGCATTTCCATAAGCCCTTTCTCTTGTTCCCCTTAAGCATAAGATCACTACTATGGCTGTCAATCCCTTGCCTCCAGGGGTCTCGGTGCCCTTAACAGATGCTAGACTTTATGAGGGCAACAGTGCGCTGGACATTACACAGGGCATGCAAAGTCCCATTGTGATTGCTTTGGCCCCAACTATTGTTGAGAATCTTGCAAATCGTTCCTCCTCCCATCCTTTTGCTCTTACAATCTTACCGCCCCCTCTTCCGCAAATGTCCCTGAGCTCCAGGATGGGGAGAGATTAGGCTGGCCTAGTTCTATGTGATTGATATAGTCTCTGAAGTTCTGGATTGTGGTTTGTTGATTTTCTTTTGCAGTTCTACTGCTCCTGCAATGCCCTTCACTCCATTCTGCTGGGCACTGTATGTCACCCCCTGGCCAGAGACAAAAAGCTGTTAAACTGGAGTCTTGTTATAATAGCACATTCAAGGGTAGATGTAATAAGAGTAGGAAACCTCAGCGAGGGAGGGGTCCATCACCCATTTGCAAAATGGTTACTTTTTATGTGCTAGACTATATGCCCTCCCCTTCTGGTGAGATCAGGAAAGAACGTCTGTGAACTTAACCAGGTTTCTCATTACTTACTTGCAGACCTTGATGGAGGCCTATTTTCTCTGCTGTAACATGGTCCCCTCTCTCCTTGTTTCTGGTGTGGCCCTCCTACCCCATCTCTCTTATTCATAATCCTTGCAATTACTGTGTTACATAGGTTTACTTTTGATTGTCTCAATGTGGGCTAGGTGAGTTTGGTACTAGGAGCCACCTATTAGGGAGTACATACGGCGCTTAATTTTCTGGGTTTGGGATACTTCACTTAATATAATTCTTTCTAATGACATCCATTTCCCAGCAAATTCCAGTAATTCATCATTTTTGATGGCTGAGTAGTACTCCATTGTATAGATGTACCACAGTTTCCTTATCCACTCGTCAACTGTTGAACATTTAGGTTGATTCCATGACTTTGCTATTGTAAACAGTGCTGCTATGAACATGGTCGAGCTTGTGCTATCGAGGCGAACCTCTGCTGCATGGGGGGTTATTCCCAAAAGTGGGATAGCAAGGTCATATGGCATTTCAATCTTTAATTTCTTTAAGAATCTCCAGACGGCTCGCCAGAGTGGCTGTATGAGCCTGCATTCCCAGCAACAATGTAGGAGAGTTCCCCTGTCTCCACATCCTCTCCAGCATTTGTCATTGTTTATATTGTGGATTTTTGCCATCCTAACCAGGGCGAGATGATATCTCAGGGAAGTTTTGACTTGCATTTCCCTGATGGCGAAGGAAGTGGAGCATTTTTTCAGATATTTGTTAGACATTTTAATTTCATCCCTGGTAAAGTTTCTTTTAAGTTCCAGGGCCCATTTTTTAATTGGGCCAGTGTTTTCCTTGGAGTTTAGTTTTCTAAGTTCTTTGTGCACTCTGGACAGTAGAGCTCTGTCAGATATGTGGTTAGTGAAGATTTTCTCCCATTCTGTGGGTTGCCTTTGAGCTCGTGTGACAATCTCTTTATCTGAACAGAAGCTCTTTAATTTCACAAGATCCCAACTGTTGAGAGTTGGTAGCAGTGACTGTGCCATTGGATGTCTGTTTAGGAAGTGATGGCCTAGCCCAATCAGCTCGAGGGATTTCCCTATCCTTTCAACTATGGTTTTTAAAGTCTCTGGCCTGATATCAAGGTCTTTGATCCATTTGGAGTTAAGTCTTGTACATGGTGACAAGTACGGGTCCAGCTTTAATCTTCTGCATGTGGACATCCAATTTTGCCAGCACCATTTGTTGAAGATGCTGTTCTTTTTCCATTGGATTCTTTGGGCCCCTTTGTCAAAGACCAAATGGCTGTAAATTTGTGGGCTTATATCTGGGTCTTCAATCCTTATCCATTGATCTGTGTGTCTGTTTTGGAGCCAGTACCAGGCTGTCTTTATAACTATGGATTTGTAGTATAGACTTAGGTTTGGTATGGTAATACCTCCAGCTGTGTTTTTGTTACTCAGGATTGTTTTTGCTATCCTGGGTCTTTTGTGCCTCCATATGAAATTTGAGATTGTTTGGTCAACTTCTTTGAAGAATTGCTTTGGGATTTTGATTGGTATAGCACTGAATCTGTATATTGCCTTTGGTAGGATGGTCATTTTTACGATGTTTATTCTGCCAATCCAGGAACAAGGGAGGTCTTTCCACCTTCTGGTGTCTTCTGCAATTTCTTTCTTTAGGGTTTTAAAGTTTTCATTGTAAAGGTCTTTTACCTCCTTAGTTAGGTTTATACCAAGGTATTTCATTTTTTTAGGGGCTATAGTAAATGGTATGGTTCCTCTCAAGGCTTTTTCACTTCTTTCATTCTGGGAATATAGGAAGGCCTCTGATTTTTGCACATTTATTTTGTACCCAGCCACCCTGCTGAACTTCTCAATTAGTTTCAGGAGCTTTCTGGTGGAGTTTTTGGGATCACTCAGGTATAAGATCATGTCATCTGCAAATAAGGATAGCTTGAATTCTTCCTTGCCGATTTGAATCCCTCTTATGTCCCTTTCTTGTCTTATAGCTTCAGCTAAGACTTCAAGTACAATATTGAATAGAAGTGGTGAGAGTGGACAGCCTTGTCTAGTTCCTGATCGAAGTGGGAATGCTTCCAATTGTTCTCCATTGAGCATAATCCTTGCTGTGGGCTTGTTGTATATAGCTTTTATTATATTGATAAAGGTTCCTTCCATTCCCACTGTCTCTAGCGTTTTGATCATAAAAGGCTGTTGGATCTTGTCAAAAGCTTTTTCTGCATCTATCGAGAGTATCATGTGGTCTTGGACTTTGGACTGGTTTACATGATGAATTACATTTATTGATTTGCGTATGTTGAACCAACCTTGTGTGCCGGGAATGAAGCCTACTTGGTCCCCATGAATGATCTCTTTAATATGTTTTTGAATCTGATTTGCTAAGACTTTGTTGAGAATCTTTGTGTCTGTGTTCATCAGAGAGATCGGCCTATAGTTTTCTTTCTTAAGTGAGTCTTTATTAGGTTTTGGGATTAAAACGATATTAGCTTCATAGAAGGAATTTGGTAGTGTTCCTTCCTTTGCTATTTGATGGAACAGTTTAAGGAGTATTGGTGTTATTAACTCCTTAAATATCTAGTAGAACTCTGTGCTGAATCCATCTGGTCCAGGACATTTTTTGGTGGGAAGATTCAAGATTACTTCCTCAATTTCCTTACATGTTATAGGACTATTTAAATAATTCACAACTTCCTGATTCAATTTAGGTAAGTTGTGTTTACTTAGAAATTCATGCATCTCTTTTGTGTTGTCAAACTTCACAGAGTATAAGTTTTTGAAATATGATGTTATAATTCTCTGGATTTCTTGGTTATCAGTAGTGATAACTCCATGTTCGTTTCTAATTTTGTTAATTTGGGTTTTCTCTCTCTTACTTTTGGTTAGTTTAGCTAGGGGTGTATCAATCTGGTTGATTTTTTAAAAGAACCAGCTTTTTGACTGGTTGATTTTTTCTATCGTTTTCTTAATCTCGATTTCAGATATTTCTCCCCTTATTTTGCTACTATCTTCTTTTCTACTGCTGTTGCGATCAGATTGCTCTAGTTTCTCTAAAGCTTTAAGCTGCATTGTTAAGTTGTTTATTTCTGATGTTTCCATTTTTTTTGACGTAGGCATTAAGAGCTATGAACTTACCTCTTAGAACAGCTTTCATTGTGTCCCAGAGATTTTGGTAGGTTGTATTTTTGTTATCATCATTTTCAGGAAATCTTGAGTTTCCTTTTTAATTTCTTCCTGAATCCAATTCTCATTCAGCATCATAGTGTTAAGTTTCCAGGAGTTAGTGTATTTTCTCTTGTTTGATGTGTTGTGGATGTCCAGCTTTAGGCCGTGGTGGTCTGATAGGGCACAGGTTAGAATTTCAACTTTCTTGTATATGTGTAGATTCATTTTGTGGACCAATATGTGATCTATTTTGGAGAAAGTTCCGTGTGCTGCTGAGAAAAATGTGTATTCTTTGGTGCGTGGGTGAAAAGTTCGATAGAGATCTGTAAGGTCCATTTCTTTCAGGGTTTGATTACGTTCTAAAGTGTCTCTGTTAAGGTTTTGACCTGTTGATCTATCCCATGTTGAGAGGGCGGTGTTGAAGTCCCCAAGAATTATCATTTGGGGGATGATTTCTTGCTTTAGACGCTGTAGGGTTTTCTTAATGAATGTGGAGGGGCCCATATTGGGTGCATATATGTTCAGTATTGTGAAGTCTTCCTGGTGAATTGTACCTGTGACTAAAATGTAGTATCCATTCGTGTCTCTTATAATTTTCTTTGGTTTGAAATCCACTTTGTCTGATAGCATAATGGCTACCCCTGCCTGTTTTCTGCTTCCATTTGCTTGTAGAATTGTTGACCAGCCTTTTATTTTTAGAGTGTGCCTATCTTTTGTGGTGAGATGGGTTTCCTACAGGCAGCAGATTGATGGATTGTGATTTTTAATCCAAGTTTGTAATCTGTGTCTCTTGATCGGTGAATTAAGTCCATTAACATTTAGTGTTATAATGGAGAAACTATTGTTAATTCCAGACATTTATTATGTTTAGTAGCTTTTATAAGTATATTGCTTCTCTTTTAATGGTGTTATATTTGCCTTCTGTTCTCCTGGATATGCCTGTTTTTTTCTTCACGCTTGAGTATCATTTCTAGCAGTTTTTGAAGGCCTGGTTTGGTGGACATGTATCCCTTAAAGTTGTCTTTGTACTGGAAAATTTTTCTTTCTCCCTCGATCATGACTGATAGTTTTGCAGGGTAAATCAGCCTGGGTTGACATTTTTGCTCATTCAATACTTGAAGTATGTCTCTCCAAGCTCTTCTTGCTTTTACTGTTTCGACTGAGAAGTCATTTATTATTTTAATAGGTTTACCTTTAAAAGTGACTTGTTTTTTCTCCCATGAAGCTCTCAGCACCAGTTCTTTATCTTGAATGTGGAGTGTTTTAACTATTATTTGCCGCGGAGTGCTTCTATTTTGGTCGTATCTGTTTGGGGTGCGGAATGCCTCTTGTATATGAATGGGCCTCACTTTTTTTAGATGAGGAAAGTTTTCCTTGATGATCGTTTGAAAAATTTCCTCTGGGGTGGTATTTTGAGATTCTTGCTCTGGTATTCCATGAATACGCATGTTAGGCTTCTTCAGGGTGTCCCATATCTCTTGGATATTTCTCTCAAGTATCTTTTTGGCTTTAACAACCCCTTCCATTGAGCTGGTTAGTACTCCCACTTTATCTTCAAGGTCTGAAATTCTGTTTTCTGCTTCCTTAGTTCTGTTGATAAGACTCTCTGTGGCGTTCTGGGTTGAAGATAACTTGTCTTTTAGCTCAGTTTTAATCTCTGCTTGAGTTTGTTTTAACTGCTCTATGCCACTTTTTGTTTCTTTCACTGTTTTTCTCAACTCCTCCAGATGTCTGTTGTGTTCCTCTTCAAAGCGATTGATTCGATTATGTAATTCCTCCCGGATTTCCTCTTTCATAGTATTGAACATGGTAATGATCATATTTTGAAAGACCTTATTCTGGGGAATCTCACCCACTTTTATCTCCTGCATTCTTTATAGATACTGATGGCTTTCACAAAATTGTCAGCTAATGGGTTTTAATCTCAAGGACGTTGGATTCCTTCATGTTTTGTCTTGCTACCTCTGGATTCAGAGAAAGCTGTCGAAAACTCTGAGTCTGAACTTTTTTGCTACGAAAAAAGGAGAATCAAATGATTGCCTGGAGGATTAAGAACCAGGATAGAAAACCAGAGCTGAAGTTGACTTCTCAGTCTCATCATACTTTTACTAGTAACAAATAACAAAAAATTAGTGTATATGTGAGTGTGTGTGTGTGTGTGTGTGTGTGTGTAAGAGAGAGAGAGAGAGTGTGAGAGAAGGAGAGGGAGGGAGAGAGAGAAAGAGATAGAGAGAAAGCGAGAAAAAGAAGTGTGTATCCTTGTAGAAGATCAATGGGGACTCTAGAAATCACTCTGGATTGCTTCTACCTTCCTTCTCTGAATTTCCCAGTCTCCACCCACCTGGGTGGAAGCACAGTCAGCCATTTTCACCTGGCATTTTTACATGGGACCTGGAATATGAACTCAGGACATTCTGCTTGTGAAGCAGAGTCTCAACCTCTGAGCCACCTGTCCAGCCTCCATTGCCATAGTGGTGTTGTTCTTTTTTTTAAATTATTTTTTATTATTATTTCTGCTCATACAAACTTAGTAGGTACACTAGTTCCCTCCCTCCCTTCTTCTGCCCCCGAACCCTCTGCTCACCCTCCCCTCACCCCTCCCTCCCCATCCCCCAGTGCCTCCGACCCCCATTCACCAGAGAATCCTTTCATGTGCATGCCAGACTCTTCTCTGGGCCCTCCTCTCCGATGAAGTACAAGGACTAAGTGGCATTTCCCTGACTTTTTCCTGTGTTCCCCTTAAGCATAGGAACAGTACTGTGGCTGTCAATCCCTTGCTTCCAATGATCTTGGTGCCTTTAGCAAATGCTAGACTTCCGTGGGGCATGTGTGGGGCATGCAAAGTCCAATTATGATTGCTTCGGCCCTAACTTGGGTGGAGTATCTTGCATATCATTGCTCCTCCCATCCTTGTACTTTTACAACATCTGTGCCCCATCTGTGTGTAGGCTCAAGTGTGACATAAAGTTTCCATGATACTTAACAAAAAGGAGCAGCAAGTTTCCCAGGAATCCAGGGAGAGCAAGTTGTAACTTTTCCATATATGGCAGGTGGTGACACTCAGCATAGGGAAATCCTGCCACTTTTGTGCATCTGCTTGACTTTCCATGACCACATTACAGGCTGGTTGAGGAGCTCATGCGTGGTTTGCTCAGCTGGGTTCACAAGTCGTGTTTGCTGCAGGACATTCATGAGCTCTGAAGTGTAGCTTGTTTACCTCTTCACTCATCCTGTGCTTAGGTTCCCAGAGATCACCAGTGGAGACTCTGACCCGGCAGCAGCAGGTAATGCCCCTGAGCCATCGTCCTCCAGCTCTGTCCAGATGTCTGTCCTGCAGGGGCCTCCTATCTGTGCTCCTAGGAGTGAGTGGACGCTTCTGTGAGGGAGGGGTCTATCACCTATTTGCAAAATGGTTACTTTTTATCTGCCAGATTATATGTCCTTCCCTTCTGGTGTGATCACATCCCATCAGTTGTAAATGATCAGGAAGGAAAGTCTGTGAACTTAACCAGATGTCTCATTACTCACTATACAGTCCTAGATGGAGGCCTATTTTCTCTGCTGTAACATGGTCCCTTCCATACTTGTTTCTGGTGTGGCCCTCCTACCCCATCCCTCTTGTTCATAATCCTTGCAGTTACTGCAGGTATTACAGAGATTTATTCTTGAATATCACTAGGTGGGTTTGGTACTAGTAGCCACCTATAAGGGAGTATATACGGCACTTAATTTCCTGGGTTGGGACACTTCACTTAATATAAATGTTTCTAACATCCACTTCCGGGAAAATTCCATTAATTCATCATTTTTGATTGCTGAGTAGATGTATAGATGTATCCACTGAATAGATGTATCACATTTTCCTTATTAATTCATCAACTGTTGGACATTAGGGTTGATTCCATGACTTTGCTATTGTAAAAAGTGCTGCTATGAACATGGTCGTGCTTGTGCTATCGAGGTGAATTTTTGCTGCATGGGGGATTAGTCCCAAAAGTGGAATAGCATGGTCATATGGCATTTCAATTTTTAATTTCTTTAAGAATCTCCAGACGGCTCGTCAGAGTGGCTGTATGAGCCTGTATTCCCACCAGCAATGTAGGAGAGTTCCCCCCTCTCCACATCCTCTCCAGCATTTGGTGTTGTTTGTATTGTGGTTTTTTGCCATGCTGACCTGGGTGAGATAATACCTCAGGGAAGTTTTGATTTGCATTTCCCTGATGGCTAAGGATGTGGAGCATTTTTTAAGATATTTGTTAGACATTTTAATTTCAGCCCTGGTATAGTTTCTTTTAAGTTCCAGGGCCCATTTTTTAATTGGGCCATTTGTTTCCTTGGTGTTTGGTTTTGTAAGTTCGTTATGCACTCTGGATAATAGAGCTCTATCACATATGTGGTTAGTGAAGATTTTTGTCCATTCTGTGGGTTGCCTTTGTGCTCATGTTACAATCTCTTTATCTGAACAAAAGCTCTTTAATTTTATACGATCCCATCTGTTGAGAGTTGGTAGCAGTGACTATGCCATTGGATGTCTGTTTAGGAACTGTTGGCCTAGCCCAATCAGCTCGAGGGAGTTCCCTACACTTATAACTATACTTTTTGTGGTCTCTGGCCTTATATTGAGGTCCTTGATCCATTTGGAGTTAAGTCTTGTACATGGTGACAAGTACGGGTCCAGCTTTAATCTTCTGCATGTGGAGATCCAGTTTTGCCAGCACCATTTGTTGAAGATGCTGTTCTTTTTCCATTGGATTTGTAGGCCCCTTTGTCAAAGATCAGATGGCTGTATTTTGTGGGCTTATATCTGGATTTTCAACCCTTATCCTTTGATCTGTGTGTCTATTTTGGAGCCAGTGCCAGGTTGGTTTTCATAACTATGGATTTGTAGTATAGACTAAGGTTTGGTATGGTGATACCTTCAGCTATGTTTTTGTTACTTAGGATTGTTTTTGCTATCCTGTGTCTTTTATGCCTCCATATGAATTTTGAGATTGTTTGGTCAACCTCTTTAAGAATTGCTTTGGGATTTTAATTGGTATATCATTGAATTTGTATATTGCCTTTGGTAGGATCGTCATTTTTTTATTAAAAATTGAATTATACATTTTAACATTTTTTACCAGTTCCCTCCCTCCCCTCTTCTCCCCCTCCCCTTCCCCCAGTGCCTCTCCCCAATTCCCAGAGAGTCCTTTATTGTGTACGCCTAACTCTCCTCTGGGTCCTCCTCTCCGATGACATATAAGGACCCAGTGGCATTTCCATAAGCCCTTTCTCTTGTTCCCCTTAAGCATAAGATCACTACTATGGCTGTCAATCATATAAGGACACAGTGGCATTTCCATAAGCCCTTTCTCTTGTTCCCCTTAAGCATAAGATCACTACTATGGCTGTCAATCCCTTGCCTCCAGGGGTCTCGGTGCCCTTAACAGATGCTAGACTTTATGAGGGCAACAGTGCGCTGGACATTGCGCAGGGCATGCAAAGTCCCATTATGATTGCTTTGGCCCCAACTATTGTTGAGAATCTTGCAAATCGTTGCTCCTCCCATCCTTTTGCTCTTACAATCTTACCGCCCCCTCTTCCGCAAATGGCCCTGAGCTTCAGGATTGGGGGAGATTAGGCTGGCCTGGTTGATATAGAGTCTCTGAAGTTCTGGAATGTGGTTTATTGATTTTCTTTTGCAGTTTTGCTGCTCCTACAATGCCCTTCACTCCATCCTGCTGGGCACTGTATGTCACCCCTTGGTCAGAGACAAACAGCTGTTAAACTGGAGTCTTGTTATAATAACACATTCAATGGTAGATGTAAGAAAAGCAGGAAAACTCGGTGAGGGAGGGGTCAGTCACCCATTTGCAAAATGATCACCTTTCATCTGCCAGACTATATGCCCTCTCCTTCTGGTGAGATCATACCCCCTCAGTTGTACATGATCAGGAACGAATGTCTGTGAACTTAACCAGGTGTCACAATACTTACTTGCATTCCATGGAGGCCTATTTTCTCTGCTGTAACATGGTTCCCTCTCTCCTTGTGTCTGGTGTGGCCCTCCGACCCCATCCCTCCTGTTCATAATCCTTGCAATTACTGTATTACATGGGTTTACCTTTGAGTGTCTCAATGTGGACTGGGTGAGTTTGGGACTAGGAGCCACCGATTAGGGAGTACATACAGCACATAACTTTCTGTGTTTGGGGTACCTCATGTAATATAATTGTTTCTAATGACATCCATTTCCCAGAAAATTCTAGTAATTGATCTTTTTGATGGCTGAGTAGTACTCCATTGTATAGATGTACCACATTTTTCTTATCCACTCGTCAACTGTTGGACATTTGGGTTGATTCCATGACTTTGCTTTTGTAAACAGTGCTGCTATGAACATGGTCGAGCTTGTGCTATGGAGGTGAACCTATGCTGCATGGGGGGTTATTCCCAAAAGTGGAATCGCAGGGTCATATGGCATTTCAATCTTTAATTTCTTTAAGAATCTCCAGACGGCTCGTCAGAGTGGCTGTATGAGCCTGCATTCCCACCAGCAATGTAGCAGAGTTCACCTCTCTCCACATCCTCTCCAGCATCTGTTGTTGTTTGTGTTGTGGATTTTTGCCATCCTGACTGGGGTGAGATGATATCTCAGGGAAGTTTTGATTTGCATTTCCCTGATGGCTAAGGAAGTGGAGCATTTTTTCAGATATTTGTTAGACATTTTAATTTCATCCATGGTAAAATTTCTTTTAAGTTCCAGGGCCCATTTTTTAATTGGGCCATTGGTTTACTTGGTGTTTAATTTTCTAAGTTCTTTGTGCACTCTGGACAGTAGAGCTCTATCAGATATGGGGTTAGTGAAGATTTTCTCCCATTCTGTGGGTTTCAATTGAGCTTGTGTTACAATCTCTTTATCTGAACAGAAGCTCTTAAATTTCACAAGGTCCCAATTGTTGAGAGTTGGTAGCAGTGACTGTGCCATTGTTTAGGAAATGTTGGCCTAGCCCAATCAGCTTGAGGGAGTTCCTTATCTTTTCAACTATGGTTTTTATAGTCTCTAGCCTGATATCAAGGTCCTTGATTTATTTGGAATTAAGTATTTTACATGGTGACAAGAACGGGTCCAGCTTTAATCTTCTGCATGTGGAGATCCAGTTTTGCCAGCACCATTTGTTGAAGATGCTGTTCTTTTTCCATTGGATTCTTTGGGCCCCTTTTTCAAAGATCAAATGGCTGTATTTTTGTGGGCTTATATCTGGGTCTTCAACGCTTATCCATTGATGTGTGTTTCTATTATGGAGCCACTACCAGGCTGTTTTTTTAACTATGGATTTGTAGTATAGACTAAGGTTTGGTATGATGATACCTCTAGCAGTGTTTTTGTTACTCAGGATTGTCTTTGCTATCCTGGGTCTTTTGTGCCTCCATATGAATTTTGAGATTGTTCGGTCAACTTCTTTAAAGAGTTGCTTTGGGATTTTAATTAATATAGCATTGAATTTGTATATTGCCTTTGGTAGGATGGTCATTTTTATGATGTTCATTCTGCCAATCCAGGAACATGGGAGGTCTTTCCACATTCTGGTGTCTTCTGCTATTTCTTTCTTTAGGGTTTTAAAGTTTTCATTGTAAAGGTCTTTTACCTCCTTGGTTAGGTTTATACCAAGGTATTTCATTTTTTTTCGGGCTATAGTAAATGGGATTGTTTCTCTCAAGGCTTTTTCACTTCTTTCATTCTGGGCATATAGGAAGGTATCTGATTTTTGCACATTTATTTTGTATCCTGCCACCCTGCTGAACTTCTCAATTAGTTCCAAAAACTTCCTGGTGGAGTTTTTGGGATCCCTCGGGTATAAGATCATATCATCTGCAAATAGGGATAGCTTGACTTCTTCCTTGCCGATTTGAATCCCTCTTATGTCCCTTTCATGTCTTATGGCTTCAGGTAAGACTTCAAGTACAATATTGAATAGAAGTGGTGAGAGTGCACAGCCTTGTCTAGTTCCTGATCGAAGTGAGAATGCTTCCAATTGTTCCCCATTGAGCATAATCCTTGCTGTGGGCTTGTTGTATATAGCTTTTATTAGATTGATAAAGGTTCCTTCCATTCCTACTGTCTCTAGCGTTTTGATCTTAAAAGGCTGTTGGATCTTTTCAAAGGCTTGTTCTTCATCTATCTAGTTTATCATATGGCCTTGGACTTTGGACTGGTTTACATGATGAATTATATTTATTGATTTTCGTATGTTGATCCAACCTTGTGTGCCGGGGATGAAGCCTATTTGGTCCCTGTGAATGATCTTTTTGATATGTTTTTGAATCCGATTTGCTAAGACTTTGTTGAGAATCTTTGCGTCTGTGTTCATCAGAGAGATCGGCCTATAGTTTTCTTTTTTAAGTGAATCTTTATTAGGTTTTGGGATTAAGACAATATTAGCTTCATAGAAGGAATTTGGTAGTGTTCCTTCCTTTGCTATTTGATAGAACTGTTTAAGGAATATTGGTGTTATTAACTCCTTAAATGTAGAATACTGTGATGAATCCATCTGGTCAAGGACATTTTTTGGTGGGAAGATTCAAGATTACATCTTCAATTTCCTTATATGTTATAGGACTATTTAAGTAATTCACAACTTCCTGATTCAATTTAGGTAGGTTGTGTTTCCTTAGGAATTCATCCATCTCTTTTGTGTAGTCAAATTTCACAGAGTATAAATTTTTGAAATATGATGTTATAATTCTCCGGGTTTCTGGGTTATCAGTAGTGATAATTCCATTTTCATTTCTAATTTTGTTAATTTGGGTTTTCTCTCTCTTGATTTTGGTTAATTTAGCTAGGGGTATATCAACCTTATTGATTTTTTCAATGAACCAGCTTCTTGACTGGTTGATTTTCTTTATAGTTTTCCTAATCTCAGTGTCAGATATTTCTCCCCTTATTTTGCTAATCTCCTCTCTTCTACTGCTTTTGGGATCAGATTGTTCTAGTTTCTCTAAAGCTTTAATCTGCATTGTTAAATTAATTATTTCTGAGGTTTCCATTATTTTTGTAGGCATTAAGAGCTATGAACTTACCTCTTAGGACAGCTTTCATTGTGTCCCAGAGATTTTGGTAAGTTGTACTTTCATTATTGTTCACTTTCAGGAAATCTTGAATTTCCATTGTAATTTCTTCCTGAATCCAGTTCTCATTCAGCATTATATTGTTAAGTTTCCAGGAGTTAATGCATTTTCTGTTGTTCGTTGTGTTGTGTATGTCAAGCTTTAGACCATGGTGGTCTGATAGGGCAAAGGCTATAATTTCAACTTTATTGTATATGTACAGATTCGTTTTGTGGCCCAGTATGTGATCTATTTTGGAGAGAGTTCCGTGTGCTGCTGAGAAAAATGTGTATTCTTTGGTGCATGGATGAAAAGTTCAATAGAGATCTGTAAGGTTCATTTCAGTAAGTCTTTCATTAAGTTCCAAAGTGTCTCTGTTAAGCTTTTGACCTGTTGATCTATTCCATGTTGAGAAGGTGGTGTTGAAATCCCCAAGAATTATCGTTTGGTGGTTGATTTCTCCCTTTAGATGCTGTAGGGTTTTCTTAATTAATATGGAAGGGGCTGTATTGGGTGCATATATGTTCAGTATTGTGAAGGCTTCCTTGTGAATTGTACCTGTGACTAAAATGTAGTATCCATCTGTGTCTCTTATGATTTTTTTTGGTTTGAAGTCCACTTTGCCCAAAAGCATAGTGGCTAACCCTGCCTATTTCCTGGGTCCATTAGCTTGCAAGATTTTGGACCAGCCTTTCATTCTTAGGACGTGCCTATCTTTTGTGGTGAAGTGAGTTTCCTGAAGGCAGCAGATTGAGGGGTTGTGGTTTTTAATCCAAGTTTGTAATCTTTGTCTCTTAATCGGTGTGTTAATACCATTGACATTTACTGTTATAATGGAGAAATTATTATTAATTCTGAATATTTTTTATGTTTAATAGATTTTGTAAGCATATTGTTTGACATTTAGATTTTGGTGGTATTATACTTCCTTTCTGTCCTCCTGGATATGCTTGTTTTTTCTTCAAGTTTCAGTATCAGTTCTAGCGGTTTTTGAAGGCCTGGTTTGGTAGGCATGTATCCCTTCAAGTTGTTTTTGTACTGGAAAACTTTTCTTTCTCCCTCGATCATGACAGATAGTTTTGCCGGGTATATCAGTCTGGGTTGGCATTTTTGCTCATTTAATCCTTGAAGTACGTCTCTCCAAGCTTTTCTTGCTTTTACTGTTTCCATCGAGTAGTCATTTGTTATTTTAATTGGTTTATCTTTAAAATTGACTTGCTCTTTTTCTCTTGAAGCTCTCAGCACCTTTTCTTTGTCTTGAATGTGGATTGTTTTGGGTATTAGTTACTGTGGCGATTTTCTATTTTGGTCATATCTGTTTGGAATGCGAAATGCCTCTTGTATTTAGATGGGCCTCTCATTCTTTAGTTGTGGGAAGTTTTCATTTATGTGATCTGAAATATTTCCTCAGGTGTGGTATTTTGGGATTCTTGTTCTGGTATTCCATGAATGCACATGTTAGGCTTCTTCAAGGTGTCCCATATCTCTTGAATGTTCCTCTCAATTATCTTTTTGGCTTTAACAATCTCTTCCATTGAGCTGGTTAATTCTCCCATTTTGTCTTCAAGATCCAAAATTCTATTTTCTGCTTTGTTAGTTCTGCTGATAAGACTCTCTGTTGAGTTTTGGGTTGAAGATAACTTGTCTTTTAGTTCAATTATAAACTCTGCCTGAGACTGTTTTAACTACTCTATGCCTATTTTTGTTTCTTGGACTGTTTTTCCCAACTCCTCCAAGTGCCTGTTGTGTTCCTGTTCAAAGTGGTTGATGCTCTTCTTTAATTCCTTTTGGATTTCCTCTTTCATAGTATTAATCATGGTAATGATCATACTTTGAAAGTCATGGTCTTGCATCTGACTTTCTTAGCTGTTTACTGTGAATTTGTTCTGGTTGGAATCCATCATGAAGGGGTTAATTCTTTCGTTAGGAGATTCGACTTCTTGGGTTTTGTTTCTCATGGATCTGCACTTTGACTTGGGCATTGTTGTTTTGTTTCTTAGGACCTTTCAGTTACTGTGTGTTTTTGACTGAACTGATTTAGTAGGTGCTATTACACTTGGGCACTTATTACTAGTGCTTGCCTTGGATTGGGTATGTTTTTCTTTTGTTATTGTCATTTCCTAGTCGAGGGTATTTAGCTGTTAGTACATCAGTTAAATCAGGTTTAGACAGGGGGTGAAGATTAGTATGGTAGTGCACTTTTACTATTTAGTATCTTGGTGATGTGTGAGAGTGAGTGGTGTACTCCCTGGAGTTGTATATATTTTGAGGGTGTCTGTATGGAAAAGTTGATCTACTGCATTTAATACTAGAAAGGAACAGTAAGGTGAGAAAAAGGAGGTTTACTTATCTTTTGGCTGGATGTGAAGAATCTCTCCCATGTGATAGGATGATTGTAGAGGGCTTCAGTTGTATGGCCTTTGTCCCTTAGAGTTTTCCTTGAGTTTCCTTTGAACTCTATTGAATTCTGAGTAGCAGTCTGCCTTCCGGGGACCATGGGCTTGAGTCCCTGGTGGGCCGGAGAGGCAGAGGGGCTGATGTTGATGTCAAAATTATTCACCTGGGACCTGGGACTTGGCTTAGTGGCCCGCACAAGTTCCAGGGATGGAATCAATGTGAGCAAGTCCTGTCTGGTTGGGTGGACAGGCAGGCGGAAGAAAGCGAGGAACTGGGGCCCAGGGCATGGCCCAAGCAAAAACCAGAGGTAGAAAGAGAAAAAAAGAGGAGAATGAGAGAAGGAAAGAGAGAGAAAGAGAGAAAATAACTCCAGGTAGAAGAGTCCATACAACACAAAACTTGAAGAATAAAGTTGGAAAAAGCCTCCAAAATAGTGACTTTAGAAAACCCATCTGAGGGGTTGGAGAGATGGCTCAGGGGTTAAGACCCTGCCTTGCAGGCGGAAGGTCCTGTGTTCGGATCCCAGACCCCATGTATAGACGCCAGGAGGAAGTGGGGGCAGCCTGCATTTCTGGTCCTGGTAGGGCAGAGCCTGTGAATCCCAGAGCAGAGTAAACAAGGAGAAAGTGGAGGCGGTCCATGGTAGTTCCCGAATTCGTCTGTGGTTCTACACACACACACACACATACATACACACACAATTGAATAAATAATAAATAAATAAAAAAATTTAAAAAACCCATCTGAGAAGCATTAACATGCTTCTTCAGCCACAGAACACTGAAATCACTACCTTTGCTTCAAGTGAAGGCCCATGCATTGGTTACATGATGCGAAGAAAAACATAGACACTTCAAACATCATCCAAGTGCTGAAAGACAGAAGACCACCATCCCACTAAAAATCAGCTCCCACGACGTCAAAAAAATTACAATCAACATATATTCACCCTAAAAGCAGTATAAATAACTTTAAGAACTAAACACCCAGAAAATAAATGGCCCAAATAAAAAAATGAGCCGGGAAACTCAAAAGAAACTTTTCCAGGAACAAAATTGAAATGTTTAACAAATATCTTTAAAAATGCTCCACATCTTTACGCATCAGGGAAATGCAAATCAAATATTCCTGAGATATCATCTTATCCTGGTCAGGATGGAAAAAATCCACAATATAAACAACACCAAATGCTGGACATGATGTGAAGAGAAGGGAACACTCCTACATTGCTGGTGGGAATTCAGGCTTATACAATCACTCTGACAATCACTCTGATGATTTTTTAAACAGTTAAAGATTGAAATGCCATATGACCCTGCTGTACCACGTTTGGTAATAATCCCGTATAATGCAGATATTCACTACAGTGACAGGTGACAGGAGCACAACCATGTTCACTGCTACAATAGCAAAGTCATGGAATCAACCCAAATGCCCAACAGTTGATGAGTAGATCAGGAAAATGTGGTAAATTTCGTAGGAAATGGATGGATTAAAAAATATTGAGTGAAGTATCCCAGAAACAGAAAATTAAACACCATATGTACTCCATAAAAGGTGGACCCTAGTACCAAACCCACTTAATAACATATTCAAAGATAAATGTCTGTAATACCTAAAATAATGGCAAAGATTATAAATAGAAGGGAAGGGGAAGGAGTGCACCCCCAGAAATAAGGTGAGAGGACATCATGTTTCAGTAGAGAAAACAGGTCACCATCACATACTGCAAGTTAGTAGAGAGACATCTGGCTAAGTCTACTCTCACTTTCTTTCTTGGTCACTTGCTACTGAAGAAGTTTGCTCTCAACAATGAAGGAGGACATAGGGACTGGCAGATAGATGGTAATCAACCTTCAAATGGGACACTGACCCCTCTCTCACTGCAGTGTCCTACTCCTATTCCATCTACCTTTGAATCTCCTCTTATAATAAGATCTTCATTTACACAGCCTTTTATGTTTGGTTAGGAGGTGACTTCCAATACCAATGAGGATGGAGCCAAGGGCCATGCAGGAACAGCAAAACTGAAAAACAACAACAAATCATAATTCAGAACACCAAAGACCCTACATTAATCACCTAGAACCAGACCAACCAAATCTCTCCCCATCCTAAAGCTCAGGGAAACTTGTGGAAGAGGAGGCGGCCAGATTGTAAGAGGCTACAGATGGGGAGGACCAACAATATGCAAGACACTCCACACAAGTTAGGGCCACAGTAGCCATAATCAGACTTTGCATGACCTGCACAATGACTGTCATGTCAACGACCCCCAAACCTAGCATGGATCACAGGCAGTAGGTCCTAGAGGCAATGTATTAACCGTCATAATAGTGTTCCCATACTAACGGGGAGCCCAAAGAAGGGATCTGGGCTATGCCACTGCGTCCTTACACCTCACTAGAGTGGAGAAGACAAAGGGAAGTATGGAAGTTACACAAAAGGAATCTCCAGGGGATGGGAGGGGGCAGGGGTAGACATTGTAAGAAGGGGTGGGAGGAGGTTAAAGAAGGGGAAGAGAGGGGAGGATGCAAGGGGGACTGGGGAAGGATGAAGGGAAGGAAAGGACCGGGTTACCTATTGAGCTTGTATGATGGGGAAAAAATAAAAAGTAAAAGCAGTATATGCAAATACAAATCCTAACTCAGGCAGTAGAAATAACCAAGATAGTACTATAAATCAAAGAAAAGGAATGACAACCTAATGCCAGATGCCAACATCACACAGGAAAAAAAAAAAAACAGAAAAAAATTAAGAATCCAAGAAAGTATGTCTCAAGATCACCAATCCCAAGGCTTCATATCTCATATAGGATAGCCCACTGGGAGGTATCCAAGATAGGAAAAATAAGGACAATGAATAAAATTTTTAAAGAAACATGTAAAATTAAGGAATATTTTTTCCTCAGAGGTGGAATATCTGTCATCTATCTGTCTATCTATATACACAGGTGTATATATATATATATATATATATATATATATATATATATATGCTATGAAAGCAGTAGCAGTATGGAACTAAGGGAAAAGGGATTAAAGGTGGAGAATAAACAAGAGACAGAATGACATTATCACATTTTCTCTACATATGGACTATATAACTATATATAAGATATTAACGAGATATTAGAGAGAATAGAGAGAGAGAGATGAAAGCATAAAATATAATAGTTGTAGAAGTGGATTAGCAAAGGAGGAAAATGGAAGTTAAGTAGAAAGGTAAAATTCAGTGATACATGTATGAGAATATAACGATGTAAACTATTATTTTGCATGTTGAAGGATAATTAAATAGGGATTGGGATTGTGCCACTTGTAGAATGGATATCTCTAGGGACCATCATATTTAATAAAATAATCCAGTCTCAGAAAAGCAAATAGCACTAATTTCCTCTCAGGCATGTATGTAAATTAGAAAAGATATAAAACATGGTACTGGGGGAGGTATATGACAGAGGAAGGGACGAAAAGGAGTAGCACTGAGGGAAAAGGAGTGTTTAGATGGGTGCATGTGAGAAAAGAAAATGGCACTAACCCTCTGCCGGTCTTCCCACCCCAGATGCTCCCGATCACCCTGCGTCTCAGGTAAATCCCACCAGCCCATCCCAGCTCCTCCCACTGGCCAGCCTGAGCAGCATCCAGGCTGTCCCGGGCTTGGGTGGGCCTCTGGGCCATGCCCCAGATCCCAGGTGAAGTGCCCCACCAGCGAGCCACCACCAGCCCCTCTGCCCTTTCTGCCTGCCTGGGATGCTTGTGGTCCAGGCAGGATACACTGCTCCTCAGAATGCAAGATACTCCACACAAATTAGGGCTGAAGCAATCATATTTGGACTTTACATGCCCTGTGCAATGTCCAACACACTATTGACCTCACAAAGTCTAGCATTTGCTAAAGGCACTAGGATCCTGAGAGGCAAGGGTTTGACAGCCACAGTACTGTTCCTATGCTTAAGGGGAACACAGGAAAGGGTTCTGGGAAATGCCACTGGGTCCTGCATCTCGTCGGAGAAGAGGACCCAGAGGAGAGTTTGGCATGCTCATTAAAGGATTCTCTGGGGATGGGAGGGGGAAGCAATGGGGGATGGGGAGGGAAGGGGAAGGGAAAGGGGACACAGGGGGATAGGGAGTAGGAGGGAAGGGGGTGACTGGTGTACCTGTTAAGTTTGTATGAGTGGAAAAATATTATGCCACAAAATAACAAGTATTGTGTTAAGGAAGTCTCCAAGGGAGTTATAATGTTTAAATGTATTTGAACTATTAAAAAATGTTGAATAATAAAATTACTTTAACTATTTTATCATTATAAAAAAAAGAATTTAACACAGTCCAACGAAAATCCAAGCAAAACTCTAGGGGACAAACGACATACATCTGAAGTCCTCTAAAATCATCCTATCACATGGGAGAGATTTTTCTCAGCCAGCCCAAAGATAAGTAAACCCCTTTTTATCATCCTGCTTCTTTCAATTATTAACCACTGTGGATTAACTCATCCAAATATAAACCCCCAAACCATATAAAACTTCAGGGACTATACCACTGACCCTCACATATCACCAAGGTACTAAATCATAAAAGTACACTACCATACTAACATTCACTTCCTGTCTACTAAGCCTATCTTAATTGATATAAGAACAGTCTAATACCCCATCCAGGAAATAACAATAATAACAGACAAACATACCCAACTCCAAGACAAACACTAATAATAACTGCCCGAGAGTAGTAATACCAACTAATTCAGTTCAGTCACAAACACACAGAAACCAAAAGGTCATAAGAGACAAAATGACAATGTCCAAGTCAAAGTACAGATCCATGAGAAACAAAACACAAGAAAACAAATCTCCCACTGAAAGAGTTAAACCCACAATGATAAATTCAAACCAAAACAAATTCACATAAAATACCCAAGAAAGCCAGGCCCAAGATAATGATGATCAAATCATGATCATTACCATGATCAATACTATCAAAAAGGAAATCCAGGAGGAGTTAAATACCTGCATCAACCACTTTCAACAGCAACACAACAGACACTTAGAGGACTTTGGAAAAACAGTTCAAGAAACAAAAAAAGACATAAAGCAGTTAAAGCAGTCTCAAGCAGAGTTTAAAATTGAACTAAATGACAAGCTGTCTTCAACACAGAACTCAACAGAGAGTCTTATCAGCAGAACAAATGAAGCAGAAAACAGAATTTCAGATTTTGAGGACAAAGTGGAAGTACTAACCAGATCAATGAAAGAGATTGTTAAAGCCAAAAAGATACTTGAGAGGAATATTCAAGAGTGGTCAGACAACCTGAAGAAGCCTAATATGGGCATTCATGGAATACCAGAGCAAGAATCCCCAAATACCACATCTGAGGAAATTTTTCAAATTATCACAAATGAAAACTTCTCTCACCTAAAGAATGAGAGGCCCATACCAAAACAAGGGGAATTCCACACTCCAAACAGATATAACCAAAATAGAAACTCACCACAACAAATAATAGTTAAAACACTCCACATTCAAAACAAAGAAAAGGTGCTGAGAGCTTCAAGGGAAAAAAAAGTCACTTTTAAAGGTAAACCTATTAAAATAACAAATAACTTCTCAATGGAAACAGTAAAAACAAGAAGAACTTAGAGAGACATGCTTCAAGTATTGAATGAGGAAAAATGTCAAACCAGGCTGATATACCCCGCAAAACTATCTGTCATGATTCAGGGAGAAAGAAACACAGCACAGAGACAACTGGAAGGAATACAGATTCACCAAACCAGACCTTCAAAAAATGCTAGAAATGATACTCAAGCTTGCAGAAAAAAAAAAAAAGCGTATCCAGGAGGACAGAAAGGAAGTATAATACCACCAAAACCTAAAAGCCAAATAATATACTTACAAAAATCACTACACATAAAAATGTCTTGAATTAAAAATAATTTCTCCATCATAACATTAAATGTCAATGGAATTAACTCACCAATCAAGAGACACAGATTACAAACCTGGATTAAAAATCACAACCCATCATCTGTTGCCTTCAGGAACATCATCTCACCACAAAAATAGGCACATCCTAAAAATAAAAGGCTGATCCAAAATTCTGCAAGCTAATGGAACCAGGAAACAGGCATGGGTAGCCATTATGCTATCTGACAAAGTGGACTTCAAACCAAAAAAAAAAATCATAAGAGACACAAATGGTTACTACATTTTAGTCACAGAAACAATTCACCAGGAAGACTTCACAATACTGAATACATATGCACCAATATGGGCCCCTCCACATTCATTAAACAAACCCTACTGCATCGAAAGAGAGAAATCAACCCCCAAATGATAATTCTTGGGGACTTCAACACCACCCTCTCAACATGGGTTGTAGCAACAGGTCAAAAACTTAAGAGAGACACTTTGGAACTTAATCAAACTCTTACTGAAATGGACCTTACTGGTCTCTATCAGACATTCCATCCACACAACAAAGAATGCACATGTTTCTCAGCAGCACATGGAACTTTCTCCAAAATAGACTACATGCTGGGCCACAAATCAAATCTCCACATATAGAGGAAAGTTGAAATTCTAGTCTGTACCCTATCATACCACCATGGTCTAAAGCTTAACATCCACAACACAACAAACAACAGAAAATACACTAACTCCTGAAAACTAAACACTATGATGCTGAATAAGAATTGGATTCAGGAAGAAATTACAAAGGAAATTCAAGATTTACTGAAAGCAAACAATAATGAAAATACAACTTATCAAAATCATAGGAACATAATGAAAGTTGTCCTAAGAAGTAAGTTCATAGCTCTTAATGCCTACATCCAAAAATGGAAACATCAGAAATAAATTAACAATGCAGTTCAGAGCTTTAAGGACACTAGATCAATCTGATCCCAAAAGCAGTAGAAGATAGAAAATTCATAAAATCAGGGGAGAAATAACTGAAATTGAAATAACAAAAACAGTGCAGAGAATCAACCAGTCAAAAAGGTGGTTTGTTGAAAAAATCAATAAGACTTATACACCCCAAGCAATATTAAAAAAAAAAAGCAAGAGAGAGAAAACCCAAATTAACAAAATTAGAAATGAACATGGAGTTATCACTACTGATAACCAAGAAATCAAGAGAATTATAACATCATATTTCAAAAACTTATACTCTGTGAAATTTGACAACACAAAAGAAATGGATGAATTCCTAAGTTAGCACAACCTACCTAAATTGAATCAGAAAGTTGGGAATTATTTAAATAGTTCTATAACATATGAGGAAATCAATGAATTAATCTCGAATCTTCCCACGAAAATATGTCCTGGACCAGAAGAAATAAGCACAGAATTCTACCAGACATTTAAGGAGCTAATAACACCAATATCCCTTAAACTTTTCCATCAAATAGCAAAGAAAGGAACACTACCAAATTCTTTCTATGAAGCTAATATTTTCTTAATCTCAAAACCTAACAAAGACACACTTAAAAAAAAGTAAACTGTAGGCCAATCTCTTTGATGAACACAGAAGTAAAAATCTAGAAAATCGGATTCAAAAACATATCAAAAAGATCATCCACAGGGATCAAGTAGGCTTTATCCCAGGCACTCAAGGTTGGTTCAACATATGCAAATCAATAAATGTAATTCACCATATAAACCAGTCCAAAGATTAAGACCAGATGATACTCTCAATAGATGCAGAAAAAACTTTGACAAGATCCAAAAGCCTTTTTATGATAAAAACCCTAGAAACAGTTAGAATGGAAGGAATCTTTATCAATATAATAAAAGCTGTATACAAGCCAACAGCAAGGAAAAAACTTGAAGCATTCCTGTTTCGATCAGGAACTAGACAAGGCTGTCCACTCTCACCACTTCAATTCAATATTGTACTTGAAGTCTTAGCTGAGGCCATAAGAAAAGAAAGAGAGATAACAAGAATTCAAATTGGCAAGGAAGAAGTCAAGTTATCTCGATTTTCAGATGACATGATCATATACCAGAATGATCCCAAAAACTCCACCAGGAAGCGCCTGGCACTAACACAGACGTTCAGCAGTGTGGCAGGATACAAAATAAATGTACAAAAATCAGTGGCCTTCCTATATGCGCAGAATGAAACAGGGGAAAAAAATCTTTGTATAAACCTAACCAAGGAAGTAAGTGACCTTTACAATGAAAACTTTAAAACCCTAAAGAAAGAAATTACAGAAGACACCAGAAGGTGGAAAGACCTTCCATGTTTCCTGGAATGTCAGAATCAACATCATAAAAATGACCATCCTACCAAGGCAATATGTAGATTCAATGCTATATGAATCAAAATCCTAAAGCAATTCTTTAAAGAAGTTGACCAAACAATCTCAAAATTCATATGGAGGCAATCCTGAGTAACAAAAACACTGGTGGAGGTTCACCATACCAAACCTTAGTCTATACTGCAAATCCATAGATATAAAAACAGCCTGGTACTGGCTCCAAAATAGATATACAGATCAATGGATAAGGGGTGAAGACCCAGATATAAGCCCACAGAATTACAGCCATTTGATCTTTGACAAAGAGGCCCAAAAATCCAATGGAAAAAGAACAGCATCTTCAACAAATGGTGCTGGCAAAACTGGATGTCCACATGCAGAAGATTAAAACTGGACCTGTACTTGTCACCTTATACAAGACTTGATTCCAAATGCATCAAGGACCTCAATATAAGGCCAGAGGCTATAAAAACCTTAGTTGAAAGGGTAGGGATCTCCCTTGAGCTGATTGGACTAGGCCATAGTTTATAAACGGAAATCCAATAGCACAGCCACTACAACCAACACTCAACAGATGGGATCTTATGAAGCTAAAGAGCTTCTCTTCAGATAAAGGGATTGTAACTCAAGCACAAAGGCAACCCACAAAATGGGAGAAAATCTTCACTAACCACATATCGGATAGAACTCTATTATCCAGAGTGCATAAAAAACTTAGAAAACTAAACACCAAGGAAACAAATGTGCCAATTAAAAATGGACCTTGAACGTGAAAGAAACTTTACCACGGAAGAAAATGAAATGTCTAACAAATATTTTTTAAAATGCTCTGCATCCTTAGCCATCAGGGACATGCAAATCAAAACCTCCCTGAGATATCATCTCACCCTGGTCAGGATGACAAAATTCCACAATACAAACATCAAATGTTGGAGTGGATGTGGCGAGAAGGGCACTCTCCTACATTTCCGATGAGAATGCACACTTACACATTCACTCTGGCGAGCCATCTGGCAATTCTTAATGAAGTTAAAGATTGAAATGCCATAGGACCCTTCTATTCCACTTTTGAGAATAATCCTCCAAGTAGCGAAAATTCACCTTGATAGCACAAGCACGACAAATTCATAGCAGCACTATTAACAGTAGCAAAGTCATGTAATCAACCCAAATGCCCAACAGTTGATGAGTAGATAAGGAAAATGTGGTACATTTATATAATGGAACACTACTCAGGCATCAAAAAAGATGAATTAATGAAATATGCTAGGAAATGGATGGATTTAGAAAAAATTATATTGAGTGAAGTATCCCAGACACAGAAAATTAAACACCATAAGTATACCCTAATAGGTGGATCCTAGTTGCAAACCCACTTAATGACATATTGAAAGATAAATCTCTGTAATACCTACAGTAATCACAAGGATTATAAATAGGAGGGAAGTGTAAGGAGGACCCCTCCCAGAAATAAGGTGAGAGGGGATCATGCTTCAGTAGAGAAAATAGATCAACAAGAAGTATTGCAGGTAAGTAGATACATATCTTGTGAAGCTCACTCTCACTTTCCTTCCTGGATACTTGTGACTAGGAAGTTTGATTCACCAATCAGGGAGGGTATAGGGACTAGCAGATAGATGGTAACCACCCAGCAAATGGGACACTGAGCCCTCCCTCACTGCAGTGTCCCACTCCTATTCCATCTACCTTTGAATCTCTTCTTATAATAAGATCTTCATTTACACAGCCTTTTATGTCTGATTAAGAGATGACCTCCGATAGCAATCAGGATGGAGGCAAGGGCTGTGCAGGAATAACAAACCTGAAAAACAACAACAAACCATAATTCAGAACACCAAAGACCCTACATTAATCAACTGGAACCAGACCAACCAAATATCTCCCCATTCTAAAGCTCAGGGAAACTTGTGGAGGAGGGGGTGGCCAGATTGTAAGAACCTACAAATGAGGAGGACCAACAATATGCAAGACATTCCACACAAGGTAAGGCCAGAGTAGCCATAATCGGACTTTGCATGACCTGACAATGACTGACATGTCAACGACTCCCCAAAGTCTAGCATGGATCACAGGCAGGAGGATCCTTAAAGGCAAGGAATTAACAGTCATAATAATGTTCCCATACTAATGGGAAGCCCAAAAGGGGCTCTGTGCTATGCCACTGACTCCTTACATCTTATTAGAGTAGAGGACTCAGAGGGAAGTTTGACAGTCACACAAAAGGATGCTCCAGGAGATGGGAGAGAAAAAGGGGGAGGCATTGGGAGAAGGAAAGGGACAGGGTTAAAGGAAGAGGAAAAGGAAAAGATGCAAGAGGAACTGGGGAGAGGTGGAGGGCAGGAGAGAATCAGGGTACCTATTGAGCTTGTATGATTGGAGATAAATAAATAAATAAATAAATAAATAAATAAATAAATAAATAAATAATAAAAGCAGTATATACAAATGCAAATCCTAACTCAGGCAGTAGACATAACAAAGATAACATCATAAATCAAAGAAAAAGAGCAATGACCAATACTGGATGCAAACATCACACAGGAAAAACAGAAAAAAAATCAAGAATCCAAGAAAGTATGTCTCTCCTGAAGATCACCAATCCCAATGCTTCATATCTCATATAGGATAGCCCACTAGAAGGTATCCAACACAGCAATAACCAGGAAAATGACTAAAATTTTTAAGGAAATATATAAAATTAAGGAATAATTTTTCCTTAGAGACAGAATATCTGTCATCTCTCTATCTATATGCACACATATATATGCTATGAAAGCAGTAGTAGTATGGAACTATGGGGAAAGGAATTGAAGGTAGAGAGTAAACAAAAGACAGAAAAATGGAAGTAAAGAATGACATTTTCACTTTTCTCTCACATGTGGATATATAAATACATATAATATATTAACGAGATATTAGATAGAGAGAGACATGAATGCATAAAATAGAATAGTTGCCAGAAGATGATTAGCAAAGGAGGAAAATGGCAGGGATGTATATAGAAAAATTCAGTGATACATTTATGAGTATATAATGATGTAAAGTTATTTTGTATGTTGAAGAATAATTAAAAAGGGATTGGGATTGCGCCACTTGTAGAATGGATATCTCCAGGGACCATCATATTTAATAAAATAATCCAGTCTCAGGAAAGCAAATAGCATCAATTTCCTCTCAAGCATGGATTAGATTAGAAAAGATATAAAACACGGTACTGAGGGAAGTATATGAGGGAGGAAGGGACAAGGAACAGTGCTGAGGGACAAAACAGGGTTTTGGTGGGTGCATGGGAGTAAAGAAAATGACACTAATGTGCGAAGAAGTCATGATGCCCATCACTGTGTGTGCCATTTGAAAAAGTCCTTGAAAATAAGGCAAAATAAAAACTCACTCAGGGCCTGATGGAGACCTTCAGCTGCTCTAAGACACACTCCACACTTCCTCCCTCAAAAGGTTTCTTCAGGATTCCCATAACATCTATTTTGGTTGTGTCTGGTGAGTTCAAAGGTGGTATTTTCCTTTCATGACACATTAATCTTGTCACCCATTGCTGATGGTGAGGAGGGTCAAGGAAAGTGCTAGAGCGAGTGACATCTGGCAGAATCTGCTGCTCCTTCAGGACCCGCCAAGCCAAGGTCAAGGCTGACCTCCACAGGACTGCTGCTTCCATGTGGAGCAACTTGACCTATCCTCCATTCTGCTCTTTCTCCATTCCATCCCCACACTGTAAACCCAAAGCTAACCCCTGCATGTTAGATTTCCTGCCAGAGAAACCAGAAGCAACCAGGAAAAAAGCATAAGCAACTGGCAGGTCTAGACACATGTCCTCTGCACTGTACAAGGCCCATAATTGCATGAGATCTGTCTAGCTTTACACATAACCAGAGAAGTGTCAAGTATAAATACATCTCACTTCAGAATACATCCATGGTTACAAAGGGAAAAACACATCATCCTTGGGCCATAGTACCTGTGGCTGATTCAGTTATTAAGTGTCTGTACCCCTTTAGAAAAGGCCAGAGTAGACCCTCAAAAGAGAAACCCTAAAGGGTGTTTCTTTAGGATTCCCATCCATAGGACCCTTCTTGACTCACATGCAACCAAACTACCTTCGCATTTCAGGGTATTTAACTAAGCTAAATGCCAGGGAATTTTCTACAATGATAAGGAGTGTAACAGTCTTGGCGGGCCCATGGAGACCCTTGGGGGTGAGATAAGCTGTCATGGGCTCAATGAGGCAGACCCCAGAACTCAGGCAAGTGGCAAAGCAAGCTCGCAGGCTCTCAGGCTCATTTATTGTAAATACGGCCTGCTTATATACCCCACCCAACCTCCCAGAAGTCTCAGCATGAGCTTTGCTGAGCCATCCTGACCAGATTGGTCATCTCAGCCAGGCGCGACAGCATTTGTAACTTGGGGAAGTTGCATTCGCACATACAGCCCATACAGATCATCCCTGATAGGCACACTCCCCAGGTGGAGTTAATGTAAGTAATGGTTGATAAGAGATCTCAATACAGGCCTGTCTGGTTCATTCCTCCTACATATTCATCCTTTTTATTTATTTTGACAGCCTGAGTGAGCCAGAGTTCTTTGTTCTGACCTTGATAACCCTGCCTCAGAGGGCTCCAGCATTATGGAACATGCCTGTCTTAGGTTGTCCTGTTTCACAGGATCTTACCTTCATTGGCTATGGGCCCTCGAAGGACCTCACCTCTGGAAGCATGTCAGGATATGTGGATAGTAGACTAGACCGAGGCCTCACAAATCTCTGCAATCCAAGATATAACCATCTCCCTAGGGGTGCCATGGCTTGATTGTTCAAGGGCTATAAGCATCTTTAGTGTGGTCTTATTGATGGAACGCTGCTGAGAAATTTGCTGAAGGAAATATTTAAGTAATATAATTAATAAAGAACAGTTTCTCCTATGATAACATAAGCTACAATCCATTAAAAATTAAAATCAAGTGAGAAAACAATGAAAAGAAAACTTACAATCTAATAGAAAAACAATTGTGATCGAAATAGAACATAAATATCTAAGGCCTTAGGTGTTACCAAAAATTTTTTAAGTATGCATACATGTATTTAAAAATGCAGTACCAAAAAAAAAAAAATCAGCGTGCAACAGAAATGAAAAAAAAATTGAAGTGGCCACAGATTTACTCATTTTATGAATCTGGTTCCCAGGAAGACTTCACAATCTCTGTTGCTGGATGGGAGGAGCAATGATATGCAAGATACTCCATACAACTTAGGGCTGAAGCAATCATAATTGGACTTTGCATGCCCTATGCAATGTCCAACATGCTATTGACCCCACAAAGTCTAGCATTTGCTAAAGGCACCAAGATTCTTGAAGGCAACGGATTGACAGCCACAGTAGTGTTCCTATGCTTAAGAGGAACACAGGAAAGTGTTCAGGGAAATGCCACTGGCTCCTTTTACGTAATCAGAGAGGAGGACACAGGAGAGTCTGGCATGCAAATTAAAAGATTCTCCAGGGATTGGGGGGGAGGCACTGGGGAATGGGAAGGGAAGGGTGAAGGGGAGGGGGAGCAGGGGGGTCAAGGAAAGGAGGAGGGAGGGAGGTAACCGGTGCACCTATTAAGTTTGTATGATATACAATAATAAAAAATGTTAAAAAAAAATCTCTGTTGCTGCTCTTACATCTCGAGCTGGCACCCATATTGAAGTGGAATCCTGAGGGAAGACACAAGTATATCTTCAACTCTGGGTTAATGAGGGTGTGGGTCCCTGCCATAGCAACGTGATGGGGACCCTCCATCAGACAAGAGGCAGGGGGGTATTGCGAGGCAGGAAAACCCAATATTTATAAGCAGGACTTAGTCCTAAATCATCAAAAGTGAGGAAGTTAAGGTGAAACAGGGCCTCCATCAGAGGCCAATGTGGGTCATGTTTGGATTCAGGGGATGTGACCTTTGCCAAAAGGCCCTTTAAGTTTCTGTTGGAGACATCCAATGGCAGTCACTGCTACCAACTCTCAACAATTGGGATCTTGTGAAATTAAAGTGCCTCTGTTCAGATAAAGAGATTGTAACAGGAGTTCAAAGGCAACCCACAGAATGGGAGAAAATCTTCACTAACCACATATCTGATAGAGCTCTATTATCCAGAGTGCACAAAAAACATAGAAAACTAAACACCAAGGAAACAAATGGCCCAATTAAAAAATGGGCCCTGTAGGGTCTGGAGAGGTGGATCAGGGGTTAAGCCTCTGCCTTGCAGGCGGAAGGTCCTGAGTTCGGATCCTAGACCCCATGTATAGACACCAGGTGGAAGCGGGGGCAGCCTGCGTTTCTGATCCTGGTAGGGCAGAGCCTGTGAATACCAGGGCAGAGTAAACAAGGAGGAGGTGAAGGCAGTCCATGGTGATTCCTGAATTTGCCCATGGTTCTACACACACACACACATACACACACACGCCCACACACATAATTGAAGAAATAATAATAATAAAAAAGTGGGCCCTGTAACTTAAAATAAACTTTACCAGGGATGAAATTAAAATGTCTAACAAATATCTTAAAAAATGCTCCACATCCTTAGCCATCAAGGAAGTGCAAGTCAAAACTTCCCTGAGATATCATCTCACCCTGGTCAGGATGGCAAAAATCCACAATACAATCAACAACAAATGCTGGAGAGGATGTGGAGAGAGGTGAACTCTGCTACGTTGCTCATGGGAATGCAGGCTCATACAACCACTCTGGTGAGCCGTCTGGAGATTCTTAAAGAAATTAAAGATTGAAATGCCATATGACCCTGTGATTCCACTTTTGGGAATAACCCCACATACAGAAAAACTCACTTCGACAGCACAAGCACGACCATGTTCATAGTAGCACTGTTTACAAAAGCAAAGTCATGGAATCAGCTCAAATGTCCAACAGTTGACAAGCGGATAAGGAAACAGTGGTACATCTATACAATGGAGTACTACTCAGCCATCAAAAACTAGGAATTACTGGAATTTGCCGGGAAATGGATGTCATTAGAAACAATTATATTGAGTGAAGTATTCCAGATCCAGAAAATTAAGTGTCCTATGTACTCCCTAATAGGTGGCTCCTAGTACCAAACCCACCCAGCCCACCTAGAGACACTCAAAGATAAATCTCTGTAATACAGTAGTTACAAGAGTATGAACAGGAGGGATGGGGTAGGAGGGCCATACCAGAAACAAGGAGAGAGGGGACCATGTTACAGCAGAGAAAATAGGCCTCCATCAAGGACTGTAAGTAAGCAATGAGACATCTGGTTAAGTTCACAGACCTTTCGTTCCTGATCATTTACAACTGAGGGGGTGTTGTCTCACCAGAATGGGAAGGCATATAGTCTGGCAGATAATAAGTAACCATTTTGCAAATGGGTTATTGACCCCTCCCTCACTTTGGTTTAATACTTTTATTACATTTACCTTTGAATATACTCTTATAACAAGACTCTAGTTTAACAGATTTTTATCTCTGGCCAGGGTGTGAAATACAATACGCATCAGGATGGAGTGAAGGATATTGCAGAAGCAGCAAAACTGCAAAAGAAAATCAACGAATCATAATCCAGAACTTCAGAGACTCTATATCAACCACCTAGAACTAGGCCAGCCTAATCTCTCCCCATCCTGAAGCTCAGGGAAATTTGCGGAAGGAGGTCGCGGCAAGATTGTAAGAGCACAAGTATGGGAGGAGCAAACATATGCAAGATACTCCACACAAGTTAGGGCCGAAGCAATCATAATTGGACTTCACATGCCCTCCGCAATGTCCCATACACTATTGACCCCATAAAGTCTAGCATTTGCTAAAGGCACCAAGACCTTGGAGGCAAAGAATTGACAGCCATAGTAGTGCTCCTATGCTTAAGGGGAACACAGGAAAGGGTTCAGGGAAAAGCCACTGGGTCCTTGTATGTCATCGGAGAGGAGGGCCCAGAGGAGAGTCTGGCATGCACATTAAAGGATTCTCCGAGGATTGGGGGGTGGCACTGGGGGATGGGGAGGAGAGGGGTGAGGGGAAGGGGAGCAGGGGGGTCAGGGAGAGGAGGAGGGAGGAAGGGAACCAGTGTACCTATTAAGTTGTATGAGCGGAAATAATAATAAAAAATGTTAAAAAAAGGTTCTGTTGGATCATCTACAATGTCTTGTTCCTATAGGTTACAGGTGATGCCAAAGGTGTGACTAATTTTCCATGTGGCTATAAAGGACCCAAATTGTTGGAAAGTATATGCAGGTCAATTGTCAGTCTTTAGTGCCCAAGGTACACCCATAACCAACATGGCAGACTTTAGGGCTTTAATAGCATGGAATGTCCTTTCTCCTTTAAGGGCAATTGTGTACATGAAAGAGGAACAAGTGCCCACTATGACATGAACATATTTTAAGTTCCCAAATGGGAAATGCTAACATAAGTAAGGCAAGTTAGGATGAGCTAAGAGAATATCATCCATATAGTGAACAAATAAAATATCTCGGGGAATGTTGCAAAATGCCTCCCTAACATAAAGATGACAGATGATAGGAATTTTTTTCATGCCTTGTGGGAGGAGAGTCCATTGATACCTATGGGCTGGTCTTTGTATATTAGGCTCCCAAACTGTAAACACAAAGTGATCCCTATCCTAGGGTGCCAAAGGAATTTGGAAGAAGTAATCTAGAATTACTATAAGGTAGGAGGGTGGTATAGCACTGGGATGTGGCAGGCCAGCCTGAGTAGTCCCCATCTTTTCCATTCATTCATTGATTGCTCTCAGGTCCTGTAGGAGCCTATAACGACCTGACCTTTTCTTGATAACAAATATGGGAGTATTGTGCCTACTGGTTGAGGGCTCTAAATGTCCCAATTCAAGTTTTTCCTTTATTAATTCCTTAAGGGCAGCCAATTTGGGTTCAGTTATTGACCACTGCTCCACCCAAACATCAAGGGTATGGGAACAGGTACCCGTTTAGATGATAGCTCATGATGGGCAGTGATCTCTAGAACTGGGGGTGATTTGAGGATGGATGGCCTGAAAGGCCAACCTTATCATCCTATTAATGGGGCTAAGGGGTGCCCCGCTAGGAGTTTAAATTAGCCTTAGCATTCTGCTGGACATTAGAAAGCTGTGAGCAGCATTTGCAAGCCCAATGGAATCCCTTGTCACATTTTGGGCAGCGGCCCAGGGACCAGTATTGGGGCAGTCCCTCCAGAGGTGACCTGTCTTACCACAGCCCCAGCAAGTGTGGTCAGTGTGGCATACTAGAGCTCTGACGTGCGCCCCTCCTTTCTTTCTTCTCGCCCTCTGTTAGCCATGAAGCATGAGTGTGCAGCTCCGCCACTGCAGCGGCCTCTTGGGCTCTGAGCCTCCGCATCCTCAGGCCGCATGTGGTGGGTGAAAGTGCGAGCGCAGAGCGAGGAAAATGGGTGCTGTGGTCTGGAACCTCCATGCCCACAGCTTCTGTGCACTCCTCCTAGGGGAGGTAAGCAGTGGAAAGTTGATGTTAGGCTCCCAAACTATGGGCTCCTTACAGTGTGAGGGGAGGTTGCGCATTTTACTAAAGACCAGAGAAAAGACTAAATAGGAACAGATGAGACAAACAATGTATTGGACCCAATTGCCTTAGGCTTTGTGGGGAACTTCCATGATTCTTAGGCCACGACCATATGCCCACATGGTGTCTCGGGAGGAGGAAGGTCAATCAGGAGACCAGTCCTGGGTTCCTTCACCTGGGGCGGTCAGCCATTATGTGGAGATGCCGGGAGAACCAGAACCAAAAATGTGTACCTCCCTATCCACAGACAGACAACACAGAGAAAGGGTAAAATGACCTTCACACTCACCTCTAGCGAAGGTAAAGACATTAAGCAGAAAGGGGCCAGCTTGCCAAATGACTGCCGAAGGGGCACAGTACTCCACACTGGTGCCCTGAGGAGAAAAAGGCTGCCGTGGAAGCCCCACTTTGGGCGCCAGAAGTAACAGTCTCGGGGCCCCATAGAGACCTTTGGGGACCCATATAAGCTGGCATGGGGTCAACGATGCAGACCCTGGAAGTCAGGTAAGTGGCAAAGCAGGCTAGCAGGCTCTCAGGCTCACAGACTCATTTATTGTAAATGCCGGGCTGCTTATATACTCCACTCAATCTCCCAGAAGTCTCAGCATGAGCTTTACTGAGTCATCCTGACCAGATTTGTGCTCTCAGCCAGGTGGTTTGACCTCAGCACCAGATGCAGCAGGTGTAGACTGGGGAAGTTGCATTTGCTCATGCAGCCCATACAGATCATCCCTATGTGGCATGCTCCCCAGGTAGAGGTATTGTAAGTAATGGTTGATCAGAGACGTTAGTTAATACAGGCCTGCTTGGTCCGTTCCTCCTACAAAAAAGCAGCTCAACACACTGATTAATTTCAATCTATAAATAAAAGCATGACCAAGGACTGCTAAATAGAATAGATTATAGACAGGTGAGAAATGATAACTACCAGTCTGTGTTCCCAAAGCAGACTTCTTGGAAACACCATACCATGCTACAATGTGTTCTAAACTAATGAAAAAAAAGGTAGCTAAGGGAAAAGGCAGAACCATGCTCCCTGTGTTCTAATCTCAATAAAAAGAAAGGCAGTGTGAAATTTAGAATTTGAATTACAAGACAAAATAAAGATATTCTTCCAAAATAAATTGAACATATGAGGAAAATAAGCGGATATCAGATCAAAATAAGTAACATAAAAATCAGTTTCACAAGGTGAGTGAATAATTATACATATCAACATTGTAGAGAAAACCTTGTGTGCTGAAGACTGACCTGGGAGAACTGCACAGGAGCTGTCTCTGAATAAGTGCACCGATGTGACATCATACAAAATTTGAAGTTGTATTAAGCCAGTTTAATCACATGTATAATCAAAGTCAAAATTATTGTAGTAATGAGTGAAATGCTTTCCTGGAAGAAAGAACAGACAAATTCAGTCCCATGGATCACCTGAAAAAGTGGAGGGATGGGGGAAGAGGATCTAACAAGAAGTTTTACAGACATAGAGCACATTAATTCTACATTAATTGTGAAATCACATTACTCTAGATGGAAATGAAATTATACTCATTGTCCACATTTAATTTAAGAACTCTAAAGATATTATTAGTAAGAACAAAAGGAATTAGTCCACCTAATCATTATCACCCAGTAATCTCTAGTCAGGACCAGATCTCTTGAGGCTGAGACAAGCTCTGTGGGCCTAAGCAGACATGTGTCAATGCGGGGACTTGCTTCGTGAGAGATTTGTTCAGAAATTAGCTCATAACACACTAACCTCAGTAAATATTAGGTAAATATCATAATTACACAGATATATCATGACAGATACAATGTTCTCCAGGAAAGTACAGCCAACAATATCCGCACAACATTTATACATATAATTCCTACACCACAACACAGATAAAGAACACCCATTATTTCATACCAGCATTATCAGTGAGACCCACCTTAAACTAATAATGGAAATTCAATTCCAGTGTCCATTCTGATTGCCTGGACTGTGTTCCTCTAACAATGGCCAACTCACAGGCAGACCTTTTCAAAGTGACACGTTGACAGCCTCCTCCTCACCCCATCCTTCTGGGCTCCAGTCCCAAAGAGGAGTAGTGGGGAAAGCACACTGATGTGCTGGGTACAAAGTCACGTACTTTGGGCTCAAAGGATTCACTGTCCTACTGTTCCTTAAAAGGAGCTGCCTGCTTCCCCCAGCACAGACTCAGGAGCACCCCAGAAGCTCCTCCAAGATGCTGGTGGTCCTGCTCACCGCGGCCTTGCTGGCCCTGAGCTCAGCTCAGAGCGAAAATCAAGGTATGAGCCAATATGGTGGGAGGGAAAGATGCTGTAAAGAGGGACAGGGGAGGGAATCAGGTGAGAAAGACAGGTCTGGAGAGCTCTTATGATCAGAGCAAGAGCAGTTCTGTTCTCCGTATATATCAAGGTCTTAGGATGGGATGCACAATTGGGATTCCACAAAAGATTGTGTAGAGGACAGAATGGTAAGTTGCATGTATGAGGAGAATCTCTCTGTGATGCAAGGATTCCTGGGATGATGACAGAGAGGCACAGGAAAATGCTGCTAGTGAGGATGTCGTCCTCAACAGAGTCGTCAGTGGACCCTGCCAACCTTACTACACATGAAAGAACAGATAAGTCCATCACACCTGCTTCAGAGACACAGAAGCACAGAGTGCATTTCCTCTCACAATTGACGTGAACAAACATAAACATCAATGTCCAGTAAACACATTTCACTAGCAACCACACCAGTCACGTACATGCCAGTGCAGAAAATTCACAGTGGGTATTCACTCTTGAGAAACAAAGATTTAATATCAGAACTCAATTCATGTGTTAAAATAAGCAGAATGCTTAGCAAAAAAACAGCAGTAAGATTCCCAGGCACACAGGAGGACAAGCAGTAACTTTGCTCTCTGAGGCACATGAGTGACACACAGAGGGAGAAGTCCTGCCACCTCCTTGCATCTCCAGAAACACCTTAGAGGCAGCTGATGAGCTCATGGGTGGTTTGCTCAGCTGGGTTCACAAGTCATGTTTGCTGCAGGACATTTGTGAGCTCTGAAGTGCAGCTTCTTTAACTCTTCACTCATTCTGTGCTTTGCTTCCCAGAGGTCGTCAGTGGAGACTCTGACCCGGCAGCAACAGGTAAAGCCCCTGAGCCATCCTCCTCCAGCTCTGTCCACTTGCCTGTCCTGCAGGGGCCTCCTATCTGTGCTTTGAGGAGTGAGTGGATTCTGCTGTCTAAAGACACAACAAACACTCACAGCCTTGGCACTGGACACACAGCCATAGCCAGCAAACTGAGTGAGCCAAGGCGTGGCTTACCTGACACCAGTGGATACTGCCTGTCCCTACCTTGAAGTACTGCTGAGGGGCGAGGTGACGTGGACAGTGGACTAATGCTGACTGCTCACTGCCAGGACAGGAGTCATGGCTCCTCCCACTCTCATGTTCCAGTGGCCAGTTATGCAGCTTCAGGGACATGTATGCAGAAACCTGGGTCCAGGTCCCTTATCCTGTGTATCTGCACTTCACTGTGTGAGCACCTTCGATTTCAGAAAGAAATGATTTGCTCCCAAATGTTGAATATGGCCTTCTTCGTTTATTCTTATATCTGGTCATATTCCTGGATGTGGAGAGATGTAGCTGTCCCAGTGGCTCACATTGAATTACTGGGCTCAGAATCTCAGACTGAACTCAAAAGCATGAAGTCAATACAGTGTCTGGAAACACCCTGACACGTGTTAGCATTTCTGCGCTGTGTCCTCTGTCTCTTGAGATATCCAGTGTGAAAAATAAAGTGCTCTGAACCTTCTTTTACCCCAAATCTAAGGGCAAAAACTCAAAAATACATATATGAAATTCTCAATATCTATGTCCATTGATATATGAGACAAGAGAAGCCACGAATCTGGAGCTGCGAGAGAGGAGATTAGCAGGTGGCAGAGTAGGAAAGCCCCACAGTGCTCTTGTGTCCTATGCCCGACCCTCACAGCTGATTCTCCTGTTGATGGCATTGAAGATTATCAGGTACCACCCATAGATGACGAACATCAGCCTTCCCATCCTGCCAATCCACGTGAACACTGTCCTTCTCCACCATCCCCAGGAGGTGGCCCACAGCAACGAGGGATGGAGGAGTATCTTTGGAGAGTGCATGAAAACGTATTGGTCCCCTGGATGCAAAATAATGGCTTTCTTAAAGACATTCCGAAGGTACTTAATCTAGATGTCAATCAAAGGTATGGATTAAGTTCATTCACCAGGCACTTGACCTCTAGTGTGAAAACTAGTGAACATACAACAGATTGGAATGACACAGTCAAGGATCCCATTTACAAATCTTTTTGCTCAGCTGCTCTGTGACACGGTGGAGGGTGGAGGATTTTCAGAAGCTCCCCAGGGTCTGTCCCTCACTCTCCCTTTTCTTCCATGTTCACCTGGTGAGCTGGTGACTTGTGGAGACAGCAGTGACCTTCCCTTGGTCCTCTGCCTCTTGCGCTCAGCCACCCTGACTCCCCATTTCACATCATCAGCTGCTCAATCTGTGTCCATTCCTGCCTCCCACCCACTCCTCAGATCCATGGTCTCTGCTAAATGGCACCGTTATGAACTCCCATTTACCTTGTCCACCTGTAGCACTTCCTTCTGCAGTAGTGTGTACTCAAAGTCAAACCCCGTCTCCCTGTGTGGGACACAGAGATGAATCTTATAAACATCTGCACCTGTGTCTCTAGACAGGTCTGCAAAAGACACAACCTCAAATCCTTTTAACATTGTCTTAGAAATTCTTGCATATGTGAATGTGCACAAAATTCAATTTTACATCCATGATACATGTTCCCTGTTGATGTGGATGTTACTTATTTTGAGAAACAATTTTAACATCACTTTATATCAAAGCGTGGCTCTCGTGAGGTTTGGTTTGTTGTTATCTTTATACTATTGTTTGGGTAGTTGGTCTTTTACTCTGTAATGCAAGCCTGTGTGGCTCTGTTGTGATCTCTTTGTCTCACATCTTACTAACAAACATTTGGGTTTTTAACCATGCGCTGCAGTGACCATCTTTGGTACTATGTGCATGAACAAATTTTATTCACAACAAAGGAAAGAAGATTATATGAATAATCATCTAGGTTCATTTTATTAATTAAATTATTTGAACGTGTGTCATGTATGCGTGTCATGCATGCATCTGAGTGTGCAGGTGTGCACCCCCTCATATAAGCATATGGAGGTCAGAAAGGATGCTGTGTGTCTTCCTCTCTTACTTTCTGCCTTACTCCTTTAAAGAGGGTCTCTCACTGCAAAAAACACAGCTCTTTGGTCCAGGTACACAGATCAGTGAGTTCTCAGGCTCTGCCTGTCTCCACATGCAAGCACAACATCACAAACTTTTTATGTGGGTGCTAGTGATTTGAACTCAGGTCTTCATTCTTGAAGAACAGGAGACTTTACCAAGAGACTATCCTAGTCTCTTGCTTTCATTTCATAAGCAAGAAACTTATCTGCTTCATGCCTAATTAGATTAACGTATATGGAGTTTTCAAGGAAAGGAAAAACGAGAGGTGGGCATCAACCACTACTATCTCAGTGGTTCTGGAAGAGTTGAGAACTCTCTGTGATGTCCTGTCTCTTCAATAACTTTCTTTCTTTCTTATTTGTTTCAGAAAGTAACCAAGAAGTCAGTGATCTTTAGCACTCCAAATCAATGAACCAATGTGATCTTTATTATACCCTTAATGTCCCAATAAAAAATGCATGTAATTCCTGATTGCCATCTCCCTTTCTGTGTGAGGAAGGGACAGGACATGGGCACACTGGAGAAACTGTGCCATGAATGTGTCTAGAATGATTTCCCTCTGCTTTGTCTGCAAGACAGATTAACAAAGTGAAAATTTCCATGCTGCATGCCCCAAATTCCTTTCTTGGAGACTGTAGTATAATTGCCAGAGATTTCAGGTCTCTTACTGGTATTCTGATAGTTTAAAGGAAACCAGGAGGATATAACAATTATGAAGAAAGAGGTGGCAGGACCAAACCATGTGTCCTAGTATCTAGGGACATGGTCACAGTCCCCTGCTCCTGCTCACTGGGCCACACTATATTGTATTTGTCTTTCTAGCGATATCGGAATCTCTCCCATTTTTATCTCCTGCATTCTTTTTAGATACTGATGGATTTCACAAAATTGTCACCTAGTGAGTTTTAATCTCAAGGACTTTGGAGTCCTTCATGTTTTGTTTTGTTACCTCTGAATTGAGAGACAGCTGTCTGAAACTCTGATTCTGGGCTTCTTTACTATAAATAAGGAGAATCAAATGATTGCCTGAAGGACAATGCTACTGAGTCCTTACACCTCATCACAGAGGAGGACTCAGAGGGAAGTTTGATATGCACACTAAAGGATGCTCCAAGAATGGGGTGGAAGAGGAAAGAGAGCAAGAGGATCCAGGGAGCGGTGGAGGGAGGAAGGGGAATGGGGTACTTATGAAGTTTGTATGAGTGAAATAAATAAATAAATAATTTATAAATAAATAAAATAATTGCCTGAACGATTGAGATCAAGGATAGAAAACACATGAAAAGCATAGCCGAAGTTGACTTCTCAGCTTCATCATATTTTTATTAGTAAGAAGTAACAAAAAATTAGTGTATGTGTGTGGGTGAGAGAGAGAGAGAGAGAGAGAGAGAGAGAGAGAGAGAGCAAAAGAGACAGAGAGAGAACTGTGTATCTTTGTAGAAGATCAAGGATGACTCTAGCAATCATCCTGTATTGTTTCTATCTTCTTTTTGCTTTTCTGCATTTCCCATTCTTCACCCATTTCAGTGGAAGCACAATCAGCTATTTCCACCCGGCATTTTTATGAGGGACCTGGAATATGTACTCAGGACATTCTGCTTGTGAAGCAGAGTCTCAACCTCTGAGCCACCTGTCCAGCTCCCGATTGCCATAGTGGTATTGTTCTTAAATGATAGGCTCTCACCATCCTTTCCTCAACCTCTCCCTTTACATTTTTTCTCCCTCTTCCACAGAGGATTCTCAGCTTTTGTGGCTAGAGCAGATGTTGAGCAATGAAAGTCTCAGCCTTCATTAGTTCTTGAGTGCAGCCATGGGTCTTCATCTCCCTACAACCATATTGACATGTGTGTCCCCTGCTTGAGCCTAAGGATAGTTAAATATACTTCCTCTTCCTGTGTATGTAATATTCCCTGATTCTTGAAGGGAGAGGGTTGGATGTCCTTCTTGGGAAGGAGTACTCCCAAGTTTCTGGACCACAAGATGCATCCAAACAAATCTGAAGGTTTCAGGCTGGTATCCACAGGTGAGACAGGCACTCACCTTTTGCTTCAAGTGAATGCCCAAACTTTGGTCACATGATGCAAAGAAAACATAGACATTTCAAATATCATACAACTGCTGATAGATAAAAGACCACCATACCACTAAAAATCAGTTCCCATGACTTCAAAAATATTATCATCACATATACTCATTCTAAAAGCAGTATAAAGAAGTTTAAAAAACTAAACACCATGAAAAGAAATGGTCCATTTAAAAAAATGAACCCGGGTACTGAAAATAAACTTTTCCAGGAACAAAATTAAAATGTCTAACAAATATGTTAAAAAATGCTGCACATCTTTAGGCATCAGGGAAATGCAGATCAAACTTTCCTGAGATATCATATCACCCTGGTCAGGGTGGCAAAAATCCACAATAAAAACAACACCAAATGCTGGAGAGAATGTGGAGAGAAGGGAACTCTCCTACATTGCTGATGGGAATGCAGGACCATACAACCACTCTGGCGGGCCGTCTGGTGATTTTGAAAAAGTAAAAGATTGTAATGTCATATGACCCTGCTATAGCACTTTTGGGAAAAATTCCCCATAATGAAGAAATTCACTACTGTGACCGGTGACAGGAGCACAATCATATTTGCTGCAGCCCTATTTACAATAGCACAGTCATGGAATCAACCCAAATGCCCAACAGTTGATGAGTAAATAAGGAAAATGTGGTAAATTTGCTAGGAAATGGATGGATTTTAAAAAATTTTATTGAGTGAAGTATCCCAGAAACAGAAAATTGAACACCATATGTACTCCCTAATAGGTGGATCCTAGTATCAAACCCACTTAATAACATATTCAACGATAAATCTCTGTAATACCTACAATAATCACAAAGATTATAAATAGGAGGGAAGGGAAAGGAGGGCCCCCCAGAAATAAGGGGAGAGGGGTCATGCTTCAGTAGGGAAAATAGGTCACCATCAAGTACTGTAAGTAGTAGACAGATATCTGGTTAAGTCTACTCTCATTTTCCTTAATGGTCACTTGGGACTGAGGAAGTTTGATCACACCAATCAGGCAGAGTATAGGGACTAGCAGATATTTGGTAACCACCCTGCAAATGGGACACTGACCCCTCCCTCACTGCAGTGTCCTACTCCTATTCCATCTACCTTTGAATCTCCTCTTATAATAAGATCTTCATTTACAGCCTTTTATGTTTGAATAGGAGGTCACCTCCGATACCAATGAGGATGGAGCCAAGGGCCGTGCAGAAACAACAAACCTGAAAAACAACAACAAACCATAGCTCAAGACATCAAAGATCCTAAATTAATCACCTGGAACCAGACCAACCAAACCTCTCCCCATCCTAAAGCTTGGCAAACTTTTGGAAGAGGAGGCGCCCTGATTGTAAAAGCTTAAGATGGGGAGGACCAACGATATGCAAGATACTCCACACAAGTTAGGGCTGCAGTAGCCATAATCGGACTTTTCATTACCTGCACAATGACTGACATGACAACAACCCCCAAAGTTTGCATGGATCACAGTCAGTAGGATCACAGTCAGTAGGATCCTTAGAGGCAAGGGATTAACAGTCATAAAATGTTCCCATACTAACAGGGAGCACAAGGAAGGGCTCTGGGCTGTGCCACTGAGTTCTTACACCGCACTAGAGTGGGGGACTCAAAGGGAGGTTTGGCAGTCACATAAAAAGATGCTCCAGGGAATGGGAGAGAGAAGTGGGAGGCATTGGGAGAAAGGGAGGGAGAGGGTTAAAGGAAGAGGAAAGAGGGGCAGGTGCAAGGGGGACTGGGTAGGGTGGAGGGAAGGAAAGTACCAGGATACCTATTGAGCTTGTACAAATTGGGGAACAATAAATAAATAAAAGCATTATATGCAAATTCGAAATCTAACTCAGGAAGTAGACATAACCAAGATAACACCATAAATCAAAGAAAAAGAGACATACCTTAATAACAGATGTCAACATCACACAGGATAAAAACAGAAAAAAAATCAAGAATCCAAGAAAGTATGTCTCTCCTCAAGATCACCAATCCGAAGGCTTCATATCTCATACAGGATAGCCCACTGGGAGGTATCCAAGACAGAAATAACCAGGAATGTGATAAAATTTTAATGAAATATATAAAATTAAGGAATAATTTTTTCCTCAGAGATGGAATATCTGTCATCTATCTGTCTATCTATCTACACAGGTATATATATATATATATATATATGCTATGAAAGCAGCAGTAGTATGGAACTATGGGGAAAGGGACTAAAAGTGGAGAATAAACAAGAGACAGAAATGGAAGAAAGGAATGACATTTTCACATTTTCTCTCACATGTGGTCTATATAACTATATATAAGATATTTGTGAGGTATTAGAGAGAGAAAAAGGAGAGAGAGAGGAAAGCTTAAAATAGAATAGTTTCCAGAAGAGGATTCCCAAAGGAGGAAAATGGCAGAGATGTATATAAGTAAGATTCAATGATACATTTATGAGTATATAACGATGTAAACTGTTATTGTGTATGTTGAAGGATAATAAAAAAGGAATTGGGATTGTGCCACTTGTAGAATGGATATCTCCAGAGACCATCATATTTAATAAAATAATCCAGTCTCAGAAAAACAAATATAACCAATTTCCTCTCAGGTATGGATGTACATTAGAAAAGTATAAAACATGGTACTGGGGGAGGTATATGAGGGAGGAAGGGATAGAAGGAGCAGCACTAAGGGAAAAGTCAGGGTGTTGATGGGTGCATGTGAGTAAAGAAAATGACACTATCCCCTTTGCCAGGCCGCCAGCACCGGATGCTCCCTGTCACCCCGTGTCTCAGGTAAATCCCACCAGCCCATCCCAACTCCTCCCACTGGCCAGTCTAAGCAGCATCCAGGCTGTCCCAGGCTTGGGTGGCCTCTGGGCCACGCCCCAGGTCCCAGGTGAAGCGCTCTGCCAGCAAGCCGCCAGCCCCTCTGCCCTTTCTGCTTGCCTGGGACCCTTGCAGTCTAGGGAAAACACACTGCTCCTTTTAAATCAACATAGTCCAAAGAAAACCCAAGCAAAGCCCTACATATGTACGCCATACATCTGAAGATCTGTAAAATCATTATATCACATGGAAGAGATTCTTCACATCCAGCTTAAAGATAAGTAAAACCCTTTTTACCATCCTGATTATTTCAATTATTAATCACTGTAGATTAACTTTTCCATATAGCCACCCCCAAACCATATAAATCTTCAGGGACTATACAACTCACTTCACATATCACCAGAGTACTCAATCATAAAAGTGCACTACCATACTAATATTCACCTCCTGTCTATTAAACCTGTCTTAATTAGTATACTAATAGTCTAATACGCCCATCCAGGAAATAACAATAATAACAGACAAACATGCCCAACTCCAAGCCAAACACTAATAATAACTGCCCAAAAGTAGTAGTACCAACTGATTCATTTCAGTCAAAAACACACAGAAACTGAAAGGTCTTAAGAGACAAAACAACAATGCCCAAGTCAAAGTACAGATCCATTAGAAAAAAAACCAAGAAAACAAATCTCCCACCGAAAGAATTAACCCCACATTGATAGATTCCAATCAGATCAAATTCACAGAAAATAGCCAAGAATGCCAGGCCCAAGACAACAACTTTCAAAGCATGATCATTGCCATGATCAACACTATGAAAGAGGAAATGGAAGGAGTTAAACAACTGCATCAACCACTTTGAACAGGAACACAACAGAAACTTGGAGGAGTTGAGAAAAACAGTTCAAGAAACAAAAATAATCATAGCACTTAAAAGAGTCTCAGGAAGATGGGGTATGATCTCACCAGAAGGGGAGGGCATATAGTCTGGCAGATAAAAAGTAACCATTTTGAAAATGGGTGATTGACCCCTCCCTCACTGCGGTTTCTTACTTTTATTACATCTACTTTTAAATATACTCTTATAACAAGTGCTATGACTATTTTTGTTTCTTGAACTGTTTTTCTCAACTCCTCCAAGTTTCTGTTGTGTTCCTGTTCAAAGTGGTTGATGCAGTTGTTTAACTCCTTCTGGATTTCCTCTTTCATAGTGTTGACTGTGGCAATGATCATGCTTTGAAAGTTGTTATCTTGGGACTGGCATTCTTGGCTACTTTCTGTGAATTTGATCTGATTGGAATCTATCAATGTGGGCTTAATTCTTTCGGTGGGAGATTTGTTTTCTTGGTTTTTTTTTTTCTAATGGATCTGTAATTTGACTTAGGCATTGTTGTTTTGTCTAGTTTAACAGCTTTTTATCTCTGGCCAGGGGGTGACATCCAATACCCATCAGGATGGAGTGAACAGCATTGCAGGACCAGCAAAACTGAAGAAAAAATCAGCAAACCATAATCCAGAACTTCAGAGATTCTATATTAACCACCTAGAAGTAGGCCAGCCTAATGTCTCCCCATCCTGAAGCTCAGGGACATTTGCGGAAGAGGGGGCGGTAAGATTGTAAGAGCACAAGGATGGGAGGAGCGATGGTATGCAAGATACTCCACACAAGTTAGGGCCGAAGCAATCATAATTGGATTTTGCATGCCCTGCGCAATGTCCATCACACTATTGACCCCACAAAGTCTAGCATTTGCTAAAGGCAGTAGGATCCTTGGAGGCAAGGGACTGACAGAAACAGTAGTGTTCCTATGATTAAGAGGAACACAGGAAAGGGTTCAGGTAAATGTCACTGGGTCCTTGCACCTCATCGGAGAGGAGGACCCAGAGGAGAGTTTGGCATGCACATTAAAGGATGGGCCAGTAAACCAAGTCCCAGGTCCCAGGTGATGAATTCTGCCATCAACATCAGCCCCTCTGTCTCTCCGGCCCACGGGGGAAACAAGCACATGGTCCACAGAAGACACACTGCTACTCAGAATTCAATAGAGTCCAAAAGAAACTCAAGCAAAGTTCTAAAGGGAAAATGCTATACATTTGAAGACCTCTAAAATCATCCTCTCACATGGGAGAGATTCTTCACATCCAGCCCAAAGATAAGTAAACCTCCTTTTCTTTCACCTTACTGTTCCTTTCTAGTACTAATCACTGTAGATTAACTTTTCCATACAGCCACCTCAAAAACATATATAACTCCAGGGAGTACACCACTTACTCTCACATATCACCAAGATACTAAATTGTAAAAGTGCACTACCTATACTAATATTCACCCCCTGTCTACTTAACCTGACTTAACTGATGTACTAATAGGCTAATGCCTCATCTAAGAAATAACAATAGCAAAACACAAACGTACCAAATCCATGGCAACACTAGTAATAACTGCCCAAGTGTAGTAATACCAACTAAATCAGTACAGTCGAAAACACACAGAAACTGAAAGGCCCTAGAAGACAAAACAACAATGCCCAAGTCAAAGCGCAGATCCATGAGAAGGAAATCCCAAGAAGACCAATCTGCCACCGAAAGAATTAATCCCATAATGATGGATTCTGACCAGAACCAATTCACAGAAAACAGCCATGAAAGCCAGACCCAACATAACGACTTTCAGAGTATGATTATTACCATGATTAATACTGTGAAAGAGGAAATCTGAGAAGAGTTAAACAACCGTGTCAACCACTTTGAACAGGAACACACAGGCACGTGGAGGAATTGAGAAAAACAGTTCAAGAAACAAAATTAGGCATAGAACAGTTAAAACAGTCTCAGGCAGAGTTTAAAACTGAACTAAAAGACAAGTTATCTTCAACCCAAAACTCAACAGAGAGTCTTATCAGTAGAACTAACAAAGCAGAAAATAGAATTTCAGATCTTGAAGACAAAGGGGGAGAATTAACATGCTCAATGGAAGAGATCTTTAAAACCAAAAGATACTTGAGAGGATCATTCAAGAGATATGGGACACCCTGAAGAAGCCTAACATGCACATTCTTGGAATACTAGAGCAAGAATCTCAAAATATCACATCTGAGGAAATTTTTCAAATTATCATAATGAAAACTTCCCTCAACTAAAGAATAAGAGGCCCATCCAAATACAAGAGGCATTTTGCACTCCAAACAGATATGACCAAAATAGAAACTCTCCACTGCAAATAATAGTCAAAACACTCCACATTCAAGACAAAGAAAAGGTGCTGAGAGCTTCAAAAGAAAAAAGCAAGTTACTTTTAAAGGTAAATCTATTAAAATAACAAATAACTACTCAATGAAAACATCTATTAAATGAGCAAAAATGCCAACCCAGACTGATATACCCAACAAAACTATCTGTCATGATCAAGGGAGAAAGAAAAACTTTCCAGCACAAAGACAACTTGAAAGGATACTTGTCTACCAAACCAGGCCTTCAAAAAATGCTAGAAAAGATACTCAAACTTGAAGAAAAAAACAAGCATATCCAGGAGGACAGAAAGGAAGTATAATACCACCTAAACATAAATGTCCAACAATACGTTTATAAAATTCACTAAACATAAAAAATGTCCAGAATTGGGGCTGGAGAAGTGGCTCAGGGGTTAAGCCTCTGCCTTGCAGAGAAAGGTACTGAGTTCAGATCTTAGACCTCAGGTATAGACTCCAGGCGGAAGCGGGGGTAGTCTCAGTTTCTGGTACTGGTAGGGCGGAGCCTGTGAATCCCGGGGCAGAGTAAACAAGGAGGAGGTGGAGTAAATCCAAATTAACAAAATTAAAAATGAAAATGGAGTTATCACTACTGATACCCAAAAAATCCAAGGAATTATAACATCATAATTCAAAAACATATACTCTGTGAAATTTGACAAGACAAAAGAGATGGATGAATTCCTAAGTAAACACAACTTACCTAAATTGAATTAGGAAGTGGTGAATTATTTAAATACTCCTAAAACATATGAGGAAATCAATGAAGTAATCTCAAAATTTCCCACCAAAAATGTCCTGGACACGATGGATTCAGCACAGAGTGCTACCAGACATTTAAGGAGTTAATAACACCAATACTCCTTAAACTGTTCCATCAAATAGCAAAGGAAGGAACACTACCAAATTCCTTCTATGAAGCTAATATCATTTTAATCCCAAAACATAATAAAGATTCACTTAAAAAAGAAAACTATAGGCCAATCTCTTTGATGAACACAGATTCAAAGATTCTCAACAAAGTCTTAGTAAATCAGACCCCACCCCGCTCCGCCGGTGGGGACACGCACGTGGTCCAGCCGGGCCTCACCCCGCGCCCTAGGTAAGTCCCCGTTCGGGCCCGCCCACCAGGACCCCAGATCAGCCCACAGGGACCGGGCTCCGACTCCCACCATCCAGCCGGAGCCGCGCGGGGGCCCAGGGACGAGGAGGACCTCCCCCTGCGCCCGGGCTCCGCCCCAGCTGCCCTCGGGTTAAATAGCTCCATGCCTATGCGCCCATCGTCCCTTTTCACCCCACCCGGCTCCGCCGCTCAGGACGCGCACGTGCGGTCCAGCGGGGCCTCACCCCGTGCCCTAGGTAAATCCCCGTTCGGGCCCGCCCACCAGTACCCCAGGCCAAATAATTCAGTTTAGTGAAATTGAGAGATCTTAAGAGTTAAAATGACAATGCCAAAGTCAAAGTGCAAATCCATGAGAAGCAACACTCAAGAAAACAAATTTCCCACTGAAGAAATTAATCCCATAATGTTAGACTCCAACAAGAACAAACCCGGGAAAAAGGCCAAGAAAGCCTCACCCAGGATAACGACTTTCAAGATATGATCATTACCATGTTCAATACTATGAAAGAGGAAATCCGAGAGGAATTCCATAATCCAATCAATCGCTTTGAAGAGGAACACAACAGACATCTGGAGGAGTTGAGAAAAACAGTGCAAGAAACAAAAAGTGGCATAGAGCAGTTAAAACAAACTCAAGCAGAGTTTAAAACTGAGCTAAAAGACAAGTTATCTTCAACCCAGAACGCCACAGAGAGTCTTATCAACAGAACTAATGAAGCAGAAAACAGAATTTCAGACCTTGAAGATAAAGTGGGAGTACTAACCAGCGAAATGGAAGAGGTTGTTAAAGCCAAAAAGATACTTGAGAGAAATATCCAAGAGATATGGGACACCCTGAAGAAGCCTAAGATGCGTATTCATGGAATACCAGAGCAAGAATCTCAAAATACCACCCCTGAGGAAATTTTTCAAACGATCATCAAGGAAAACTTTCCTCATCTAAAAAAAGAGAGGCCCATTCATATACAAGAGGCATTCTGTACCCCAAACAGATACGACCAAAATAGAAGCACACCGCGGCAAATAATAGTTAAAACACTCCACATTCAAGATAAAGAACTGGTGCTGAGAGCTTCAAGGGAGAAAAAACAAGTCACTTTTAAAGGTAAACCTATTAAAATAACAAATGACTTCTCAGTCGAAACAGTAAAAGCAAGAAGAGCTTGGAGAGACATACTTCAAGTATTGAATGAGCAAAAATGTCAACCCAGGCTGATTTACCCTGCAAAACTATCAGTCATGATCGAGGGAGAAAGAAAAATTTTCCAGCACAAAGACAACTTTAAGGGATACATGGCCACCAAACCAGGCCTTCAAAAACTGCTAGAAATGATACTCAAGCGTGAAGAAAAAAACAGGCATATCCAGGAGAATAGAAGGCAAATATAACACCATTAAAAGCGAAGCAATATACTTATAAAAGCTACTAAACATAATAAATGTCTGGAATTAACAATAGTTTCTCCATTATAACACTAAATGTTAATGGACATAATTCACCGATCAAGAGACACAGATTACAAATTTGGATTAAAAATCACAATCCATCAATCTGCTGCCTGCAGGAAACCCATCTCACCACAAAAGATAGGCACGCTCTAAAACTAAAAGGCTGGTCAACAATTCTACAAGCAAATGGAAGCAGAAAACAGGCAGGGGTAGCCATTATGCTATCAGACAAAGTGGATTTCAAACCAAAAAAAATTATAAGAGACACGATTGGATACTACATTTTAGTCACAGGTACAATTCACCAGGAAGATTTCACAATACTGAACATATATGCACCCAATACGGGCCCTCCACATTCATTAAGAAAATCCTACAGCGTCTAAAGCAAGAAATCAACCCCCAAACGATAATTCTTGGGGATTTCAACACCGCCCTCTCTACATGGGATAGATCAACAGGTCAAAAGCTTAAGAGAGACACTTTGGACCTTAATCAAACCCTGAAAGAAATGGACCTTACAGATCTCTATCGAACTTTTCACCCACGCACCAAAGAATACACATTTTTTCTCAGCAGCACACGGAACTTTCTCCAAAATAGATCACATATTGGGCCACAAAATGAATCTAAACATATACAAGAAAGTTGAAATTCTAACCTGTGCCCTATCAGACCACCACGGCCTAAAGCTGGACATCCACAACACATCAAACAAGAGGAAATAAACTAACTCCTGGAAACGTAACACTATGATGCTGAATGAGAACTGGATTCAGGAAGAAATTAAAAAGGAAATTCAAGATTTCCTGAAAGTGAATGATAACGAAAATACAACTTACCAAAATCTTTGGGACACAATGAAAGCTGTTCTAAGAGGTAAGTTCATAGCTCTTAATGCCCACGTCAAAAAAATGGAAACATCAGAAATAAACAACTTAACAATGCAGCTTAAAGCTTTAGAGAAACTAGAGCAATCTGATCCCAAAAGTAGTAGAAGAGAGGAGATTAGCAAAATAAGGGGAGAAGTATCTGAAATCGAGATTAAGAAAACGATAGAAAAAATCAACCACTCAAAAAGCTGGTTCTTTGAAAAAATCAATAAGATTGATACACCCCTAGCTAAACTAACCAAAAGCAAGAGAGAGAAAACCCAAATTAACAAAATTAGAATTGAACATGGAGTTATCACTACTGATACCCAAGAAATCCAGAGAATTATAACATCATATTTCAAAAACTTATACTCTGGGAAGTTTGACAACAAAAAAGAGATGGATGAATTTCTAAGTAAACACAACTTATCTAAATTGAATCAGGAAGTTGTGAATTATTTAAATAGTCCTATAACATATAAGGAAATTGAGGAAGTAATCTCGAATCTTCCCACCAAAAAATGTCCTGGACCAGATGGATTCAGCACAGAGTTCTACCAGACATTTAAGGAGTTAATAATACCAATACTCCTTAAACTGTTCCATCAAATAGCAAAGGAAGGAACACTACCAAGTTCCTTCTATGAAGCTAATATCGTTTTAATCCCAAAACCTAATAAAGATTCACTTAAAAAAGAAAACTATAGGCCGATCTCCCTGATGAACACAAATGCAAAGATTCTCAACAAAGTCTTAGCAAATCGGATTCAAAAACATATTAAAAAGATCATTCATGGGGACCAAGTAGGCTTCATCCCCGGCACACAAGGTTGGTTCAACATACGCAAATCAATAAATGTAATTCATCATGTAAACCAGTCCAAAGTCCAAGACCACATGATACTCTCGATAGATGCAAAAAAACCTTTTGACAAGATCCAACAGCCTTTTATGATCAAAACGCTAGAGACAGTGGTAATGGAAGGAACCTTAATCAATATAATAAAAGCTATATACAACAAGCACACAGCAAGGATTATGCTCAATGGGGAACAATTGGAATCATTCCCACTTCGATCAGGAACTAGACAAGGCTGTCCACTCTCACCACTTCTATTCAATATTGTACTTGAAGTCTTAGCCGAAGCCATAAGACAAGAAAGGGACATAAGAGGGATTCAAATCGGCAAGGAAGAAGTCAAGCTATCCCTATTGCAGATGACATGATCTTATAACTGAGTGATCCCAAAAACTCCACCAGGAAGCTCCTGGAACTAATTGAGAAGTTCGGCAGGGTGGCAGGATACAAAATAAATGTGCAAAAATCAGAGGCCTTCCTATATGCCCAGAATGAAAGAAGTGAAAAAGCCTTGAGAGAAACCATACCATTTACTATAACCCCTAAAAAATGAAATACCTTGGTATAAACCTAACTAAGGAGGTAAAAGACCTTTACAATGAAAACTTTAAAACCCTAAAGAAAGAAATTGCAGAAGACACCAGAAGGTGGAAAGACCTCCCTTGTTCCTGGATTGGCAGAATCAACATTGTAAAAATGACCATCCTACCAAAGGCAATATACAGATTCAATGCTATACCAATCAAAATCCCAAAGCAATTCTTCAAAGGAGTTGACCAAACAATCTCAAAGTTCATATGGAGGCACAAAAGACCCAGGATAGCAAAAAACAATCCTGAGTAACAAAAACACAGCTGGAGGTATTACCATACCAAACCTAAGTCTATACTACAAATCCATAGTTATAAAGACAGCCTGGTACTGGCTCCAAAATAGACACACAGATCAATGAATAAGGATTGAAGACCCAGATATAAGCCCACAAAGTTACAGCCATTTGGTCTTTGACAAAGGGGCCCAAAGAATCCAATGGAAAAAGAACAGCATCTTCAACAAATGGTGCTGGCAAAACTGGATCTCCACATGCAGAAGATTAAAGCTGGACCCATACTTGTCACCATGTACAAGACTTAATTCCAAATGGATCAAGGACCTTGATATCAGGCCAGAGACTTTAAAAACCATAGTTGAAAGGATAGGGAACTCCCTCGAGCTGATTGGGCTAGGCCAACACTTCCTAAACAGACATCCAATGGCACAGTCACTGCTACCAACTCTCAACAGTTGGGATCTTGTGAAATTAAAGAGCTTCTGTTCAGATACAGAGATTGTCACACGAGCTCAAAGGCAACCCACAGAATGGGAGAAAATCTTCACTAACCACATATCTGACAGAGCTCTACTGTCCAGAGTGCACAAAGAACTTAGAAAACTAAACTCCAAGGAAAACACTGGCCCAATTAAAAAATGGGCCCTGGAACTTCAAAGAAACTTTACCAGGGATTAAATTAAAATGTCTAACAATTATCTTAAAAAATGCTCCACTTCCTTCGCCATCAGGGAAATGCAAATCAAAACTTCCCTGAGATATCATCTCACCCCGGTCAGGATGGCAAAAATCCACAATGCAAACAACGACAAATGCTGGAGAGGATGTGGAGAGAGGGAACTCTCCTACATTGTTGGTGGGAATGCAGGCTCATACAGCCACTCTGGCGAGCCGTCTGGAGATTCTTAAAGAAATTAAAGATTGAAATGCCATATGACCCTGCTATCCCACTTTTGGGGATAACCCCCCATGCAGCAGAGGTTCGCCTCGATAGCACAAGCTCGACCATGTTCATAGCAGCACTGTTTACAATAGCAAAGTCATGGAATCAACCTAAATGTCCAACAGTTGACGAGTGGATAAGGAAACTGTGGTATATCTATACAGTGGAGTACTACTCAGCCATCAAAAATGATGAATTACTGGAATTTGCTGGGACATGGATGTCATTAGAAAGAATTATATTAAGTGAAGTATCCCAAACCCAGAAAATTAAGCGCCGTATGTACTCCCTAATAGGTGGCTCCTAGTACCAAACTCACCTAGCCCACATTGAGACACTCAAAAGTAAACCTATGTAACACAGTAATTGCAAGAATTATGAACAAGAGAGATGGGTTAGGAGGGCCACACCAGAAACAAGGAGAGAGGGGACCATGTTACAGCAGAGAAAATAGGCCTCCATCAAGGTCTGCAAGTAAGTAATGAGAAACCTGGTTAAGTTCACAGACGTTCTTTCCTGATCTCACCAGAAGGGCAGGGCATATAGTCTAGCAGATAAAAAGTAATCATTTTGCAAATGGGTGATGGACCCCTCCCTCAGTGAGGTTTCCTACTCTTATTACATCTACCCTTGAATGTGCTATTACAAGACTCCAGTTTAACAGCTTTTTGTCTCTGGCCAGGGGGTGACATACAGTGCCCAGCAGAATGGAGTGAAGGGAATTGCAGGAGCAGCAAAACTGCAAAAGAAAATCAACAAACCACAATCCAGAACTTCAGAGACTCTATATCAATCACATGGAACTAGGCCAGCCTAATCTCCCCATCCTGGAGCTCAGGGACATTTGCGGAAGAGGGGGCAGTAAGATTGTAAGAGCAAAAGGATGGGAGGAGCAACGATTTGCAAGATTCTCAACAATAGTTGGGGCCAAAGCAATCATAATGGGACTTTGCATGCCCTGGGCAATGTCCAGTGCACTGTTGCCCTCATAAAGTCTAGCATCTGTTAAGGGCACCGAGACCCCTGGAGGCAAGGGATTGACAGCCATAGTAGTGATCTTATGCTTAAGGGGAACAAGAGAAAGGGCTTATGGAAATGCCACTGGGTCCTTATATGTCATCGGAGAGGAGGACCCAGTGGAGAGTTAGGCGTACACAATAAAGGACTCTCTGGGAATTGGGGGTAGGCACTGGGGGAAGGGGAGGAGGAGGAGGGGGTTCGGGGGGAGGAGGGGGGAGGGAGGGAACTGGTAAAAAATTTTAAAATGTATAATTAAATTTTTAATAAAAAAAGGAAAAAAAAAGTCTTAGTAAATCAGATTCAAAAACATATCAAAAAGATCATTCATGGGGACCAAGTAGGCTTCATCCCTGTCACATAAGGTTGGTTCAACATACGCAAATCAATAAATGTAATTCATCATGTAAACCAGTCCAAAGTCCAAGACCACATGATAGTCTCGATAGATGCAGAAAAAGCTTTTGACAAGATCCAACGCCTTTTATGATCAAAACAATAGAGACAATAGGAATGGAAGGAACCTTTATCAATATAGTAAAAGCTGTATACAACAAGCTCACAGCAAGGATTATATTCAATGGGGAAAAACTGGACGCAATCTCACTTCGATCAGGAACTAGACAAGGCTGTCCACTCTCACCACTTCTATTCAGTATTGTACTTGAAGTCTTAGCTGAAACCATAAGGCAAGAAAGGGACATAAGAGGGATTCAAATCGGCAAGGAAGAAGTCAAGATATCCCTATTTGCAGATGACATGATCTTATATCTGAGTGATCCCAAAAACTCCACCAGGAATCTCCTGGAACTAATTGAGAAGTTCAGCAGTGTAGCAGGATACAAAATAAATGTGCAAAATCAGTGTCCTTCCTATATGCCCAGAATGAAAGAAGTGAAAAAGCGCTGAGAGAAACAATCCCATTTACTATAGGCCTTAAAAAAATGAAATACCTTGGTATAAACCTAACCAAGGAGGTAAAAGACCTTTACAATAAAAACTTTAAAACCCTAAAGAAAGAAATTGCAGAAGACACCAGAAGGTGGAAAGACCTCCTGTGTTCCTGGATTGGCAGAATCAACATCCTAAAAATGACCATTTTACCAAAGGCAATATACAAATTCAATGCTATACCAATTAAAATCCCAAAGCAATTCTTCAAAGAAGTTGACCAAACAATCTCAAAGTTCATATAGAGGCAGGAAAGACCCAGGATAGCAAAGACAATCCTGAGTAACAAAAACACTGCTGGAGGTATCACCATACCAAACATTAGTCTATACTACAAATCTATAGTTATAAAAACAGCCTGGAACTGGCTCCAAAAAAGAAACACAGATAAGTAGAAAAGGGTTGAAGACCCAAATATAAGCAAACACAATTACAGCAATTTGGTTTTTGATAAAGGGGCCCAAAAAATCCAATGGAGAAAGAACAGCTTCTTCAACAAATGGTGCTGTCAAAACTGGATCTCCACATGCAGAAGATTAAAACTCGACCTGTACTTGTCACCATGTACAAGACTTAATTCCAAATGGATCAAGGACCTTGATATAAGGCCAGAGACTATAAAAACCATAGTTGAAAGCATAGGGAACTCCCTCGAGTTGATTGGGCTAGGTCAACAGTTCCAAATCAGACATCCAATGGCACTGTCACTGCTCCCAATTCCCCATAGTTGGGATCTTGTGAAATTAAAGAGCTTCTGTTCAGATAAAGAGATTTTAACAGGAGCACAAAGGCCACCCACAGATTGGGAGAAAATTTTCACTAACCACATATCTGATAGAGCTCTATTATCCAGAGTGCACAAGGAACTTAGAAAACTAAACACCAAGGAAACTAATGCCCCAATTAAAAAATGGGCCCTGGAATTTAAAAGAAACTTTACCAGGGATGAAAATAAAATGTATAACAAATATCTTTAAAAATGCTCCAGTTTCTTAGCCTTCAGAGATATGCAAATCAAAACTTCCCTGAGATATCATCTCACACCGGTCAGAATGGCAAAAATCCACAATACAAACAACAACAAATGCTGGAGAGGATGTGGGGAGAAGGGAACTCTCCTCCATTGCTGGTGGGAATGCAGGCTCATACAACCACTCTGGCCAACCGTCTGGAGATGCTTAAGAAATTATACATTGAAATGCCATATGACCTGTGATTCCACTTCTGGGAACAACCTCACATACAGCAAAAATTCACCTCGACAGCACAAGCACAACCATGTTCATAGCAGCACTGTTTACAATAGCAAAGTCATGGAATCAACCCAAATGTCCAACAGTTGATGAGTGGATAAGGAAACTGTGGTACATCTATACAATGGAGTACTACTCAGCCATGAAAAATGATGAATTACTGGAATTTGCCGGGAAATGGATGTCATTAGAAGCAATTATATTGAGTGAAGTATCCCAGATCCAGAAAATTAAGTGTCGTATGTACTTCCTAATAGGTGCCTCCTAGTACCAAACCCACCCAGCACACCTAGAGACACTCAAAGATAAATTTCTGTAATACCTACAGTAATTGCTAGGATTATGAACAGGAGAGATGGGGTAGGAGGGCCCCCACCAGAAACAAGGAGAGAGGGGACCATGTTACAGCAGAGAAAATAGGCCTCCATCAAGGACTGCAGGTAAGTAATGAGACATCTTATTACGTTCACAGACTTTCCTCCCTGATCATTTACAACTGAGGGGGTATGATCTCACCAGAAGGGGAGGGCATATAGTCTGGCAGATAAAAAGTAACCATTTTGCAAATGGGTGACTGACCCCTCCCTCACTGTGGTTTCCTACTTTTATCACATCTACCTTTGAATATACTCTTATAAGAAGTCTCTAGTTTAACAGCTTTTTGTCTATGGCCAGGGGGTGACATACAATACACATCAGGATGGAGTGAAGGGCATTGCAGGAGCAGCAAAACGCAAAAGAAAATTAACAAACCACAATCCAGAACTTCAGAGACTCTATATCAACCATCTAGACCTAGGCCAACCTAATCTCTCCCCATCCTGAAGCTCAGGGAAATTTGCGGAAGAGGGGGCGGTAAGAGTGTAAGAGCAAAAGGATGGGAGGAGCAATGATATGCAAGATACTCCACACAAGTTAGGGCCGAAGCAATCATAATTGGACTTTGCATGTCATGTGCAATGTCCAACAAACTAGTGACCCCAGGAATTCTAGCATTTGCTAAAGGCACCAAGGTCCTTGGAGGCAAGGGATTGACAGCCACAGTAGTGTTCCTATGCTTAAGGGGAACACAGGAAAGGGTTCAGGGAAATGCCACTGGGTCCTTGTACATCATCGGAGAGAAGGGCCCAGAGGAGAGTCTGGCATGCACATTAAAGCATTTTCCAAGGATAGGAGGGAAAGGCACTGGGGGATGTGGAGGGAGGGGTGAGGGGAGGGTGAGCAGAGAGTTCGGGGGGGAGGAGGAGGGGGAGGGAACCTGTGTACCTACTAAGTTTGTATGATCAGAAATAATAATAAAAAATGTTTAAAAAAAGAATAGATTATAGACAGGGGAGAAAAGATAACTGCCAGTCTATTTTCACAAAGAGGACTTCTTGGAAACACCACTCCATGCTACAATGTGTTCTAAACTTAATGAGAAAAAAGGTAGGTGAGGGAAAAGGCAGTTATACCATGCTACCTCTGTTCTAACTCAATGAAAAAAAAAGGTAGCATTAAATTTAAAATTTGAATTAGAAGACAAAATGAAACCTTCTTCCAAAATAAATGGAACACATGAAAAAAGCAGGATATCAGATCAGAACAAGTAACATAAAACTCAGTTTCACAAGGTGAGTGGAGAATAATACGGATCAACACTGTAGAGAAAAGCTTGTGTGCTGAGGACTGACCTGGGAGAACGGCACAGCTGTCTGTGAAAGAGTGCACAGATGGGACATCATACAGAAATTGAAGTTGTATTAAGCCAGTTTAATCACGTGCATAACCGAGCTCAAAATTACTGTAGCAGTGTGAAACACTTTCCTGGAAGAAAGAACAGCCAAACTCAGTCCCATGGATCACCTGGAAAGGGGGGGATTATGGATCATCTGGAAAGGGGGGATATAACAAGAAGTTTTATGGACATAGAGCACATCAATCCTAGATTAATTTTAAAACTGTGAAATCACATGCTCTGTATTGAAATCAAATTGTACTCATTGCCCACATTTAATTTAACTCTAAAGATAGTATTAGTAAGAACAAAAGGTATTGTCCACCTAATCATTATCAGCCAGTAATCTCTAGTCAGGACTAGATCTCTTGAAGCTGAGACAAGCTCTGTGGGCCTAAGCAGACGGAGGGCCAAACTTGTGATGCCATGTGTCAATGCAGGGATTTTCTCCATGAGAGGTTTGTTCAGAAATTAACTCATAGCACAGTAACATCAGTAAATATTAGGTAAGTATCATATTTACACAGATATATCATGACAGATACAATGTTCTCCACGCAGAACATTGCTTATACACATGCTTTCCATACCCCAACACAGATAAAGAACACCCATTATCTCATACCAGTATTATCAGTGAGACCCTCCTTAAACTAATGATGGAAATTCAATTCCAGTGTCCATTCTGATTGCCTGGACTGTGTTCCCCTAACAACAATGCCCAACTCACATGGCAGACCTTTTCAAAGTGACACGCTGACAGCCTCCTCCTCACCCCATCCTGCTGGGCTCCAGTCCCAAAGAGGAGTAGTGGGGAAAGGCACACTGGTGTGCTGGGTACAAGGTCACGCACTTTGAGCTCAAAGGATCCATTGTCCCACTATTCCTTTAAAGGAGCTGCCTACTTCCCCCAGCACAGACTCAGGAGCACTCCAAAGGCTCCTCCAAGATGCTGGTGGTCCTGCTCACCATGGCCTTGCTGGCCCTGAGCTCAGCTCAGAGCGAAAATCAAGGTATGAGCCAATATGGTGGGAAGGGAAGACGCTGCAGAGAAAGAAGGGACAGGGGAGGGAATCAGGTGAGAAAGACAGGTCTGCAGAGCTCTTATGATCAGAGCAAGAGCAGTTCTGTTCTACCTATATATCAAAGTCTTATGTTGGGATGCACAATTGGGATTCCACAAAAAATTGTGTAGAGGAATGAATGGTAAGTTTCATGTGTGAGGAGAATCTCTCTGTGCTCTAATGATTCCTGGGATGACAGAGAGGCACAGGAAGAAGGCTACTAGAGAAGATGTCGTCCTCAACAGAGTCGTCAGTGGACCCTGCCAACCTTACTACACATGAAAGAACAGATAAGTGCATCACACCTGCTTCAGAGACGCAGAAGCACAGAGTGCATTTCCTCTCACAATTGACGTGAACAAACATAAACATCAATGTCCAGTAAACACATTTCACTAGCACCACACCAGTCACGTACATGGCAGTGCAGAAAATTCACAGTGGGAATTCCCTCGTGAGAAACAAAGATTTAATGTCAGAGCTCAATTCATGTGTTAAAATACCCAGAATGCTTAGCAAAAAACAGCAGTAGGATTCCCAGGCACCCAGGGAGGACAAGCAGTAACTTTGCTGTGAGGCACATGGGTGACGCTCAGCGGGAGAAATCCTGCCACCTCCTTGCATCTCCAGAAGCAACTTAGAGTCGTCTGATGAGCTCATGCATGGTTTGCTCAGCTGTGTTCACAAGTCATGTTTGCTGCAGGACACTCGTGTGCTCTGAAGTGCAGCTTGTTTAACTCTTCACTCATCCTGTGCTTTGCTTCCTAGTGGTCGCAAGTGGAGACTCTGACCTGGCAGCAGCAGGTAAAGCCCCCGAGCCATCGTCCTCCAGCTCTGTGCAGTTGTCTGTCCTGCAGGGGCCTCCTATCTGTGCTCTGAGGAGTGAGTGGATGCTGCTGTCTAAGGACACAGCAAACACTTCCAGCCTTGGCGCTGGACACCACAGCCACAGCCAGCAAACTGAATGAGCCAAAGGCTGGCTTGCCTGACACCAGGAGATGCTGCCTGTCTCCCACCCTGAAGTACTGCTGAGGGGCGAGGTGAAGTGGACAGTTGGCTAATGCTGACTGCTCACTGCAGGGACAGTAGCAGTGACTCCTCCCACCCTCGTGTCCCATTGGGCATTTATGTACCTTCAGGGACATGCGTGGAGAAACCCTGGTCCAGGTCCCTTATCATGTGTGTGTGCGCTTCACTGTGTGAGCACCTTTGATTTCAGAAAGAAAAGAATTGCTCCCAATGATGAATATGGCCATCTTCATTATTCTTGTGTCTGTTCATGTTCCTGGATGTGGAGATAAGGAGCTGTCCCACTGGCTCCCACTGAATTACTGGGATCAGAAACCCAGACTGAACTCAAAGGCATGAAGTCAATGCAGTGTCTGGAAACAACCTGACATGTGTTAGCATTTCTGCACTGTGTCCTCTGTCTCTTGAGATATCCTGTGTGAAAAGTAAAGTGCTCTGAACCTACTTTTTCCACCAATCTAAGAGCACAAACTCAAGAATACATATATGAAGCTCTCCATAACCATGTACATTGGTAAATGAGAAGCCACGAATCTGGAGATTGGAGAGAAGGAGTTTGGAGGTAGCAGAGGATGAAAACCCCACAGTGCTCTTGTGTCCTATGACTGATCCTCACAGGTGATTCTGCTGACAATGATGGCAATGGAGATTATCGGATACTCCTCGCAGATGATGAACATCAGCCTCCCCATCCTGCCAATCCACATGGACCCCGTCCTCCTCCACCACACCCACCAGGTGATCTACGTCAACTGAGGAGGGAAATTGTTTGGAGAATTTTGAGCGCTTTGGACCCCTTGGTGCCAGAAATTCAATTTATCTCAAAGAACTTGCCAAGGTACATAATCTAGATGTCAATAATAGGCATGGATTAAGTCCACTCACCAGGCACTTGACCTCTAGTACGAAAATTAGTGAACATAACAACAGATTGAAATGACGCAGTCCCGGATCCCGTTTTCAAGACTTGTGCTCAACTGTTCTGTGATGCAGTGGGAGGATCAGGGCTTTTCAGAAGTTCCCCAGAGTCTGTCCCTCACTCTCCCTATTCCTCAGTGGTCACCTGGTGAGATGGTGGCTTGTGGAGACAGCAGTGACTTTCCCTTGATCCTCTGCCTCCTGTGCTCAGCCTCTCTGACTAACCATCTCACATCTCCAGCTGCCCACTCTGTGCCCACTCCTGCCTCCCACCCGCTGCTCACATCCATGCTCTCTGCTCAGTGACACCTTAATGAACTCCCATTGACCTTGTCTCCACCTGTAGCACTTCCATCTGCAGTGGTGTGTACTCAAGTTCAAACCCCATCTCCCTGTGTGGGACACAGAGATGAATCTTATAAACATCTGCACCTATGTACCCAGACAGGTCCTCACCAGACATGACCTGTAATTCTTTTGAACCTTGTTTTAGAAATACTCGCATATGTAAGGGTGCACAAAATTCAATTTTACATCCGTGATACATGTTCCTTGTGGATGTGGATGTCACTTATTTTTTTAAATTTTTTTATTTACTCAATTGTGCATATGCATGTGTGCGTATGTGTGTGTGTATATGTGTGTGTAGAACCATGGATGAAATGGGGAACTACTCCTCCCTACCAGAAGCAGAAACGCAGGCCAACCCCCATTTCCACCTGGCGTCTATACGTGGGGTCTAGGATCTGAACTCAGGACCTTCTGCTGCAAGGCAGAGGCTTAACCACTGAGCCACCTCTCCAGCCCCAGATGTCACTTATTTTGAGAAACAATTTCTACATCACTTTATATCAAGGCATGGCTCTCCTGAGATTTGGTTTCTTATCTTTATACTATTGTTTGGGTAGATTGTCCTTTTGAATCTATAATGCAAGCCTCTGTGGCTCTGTTGTGATCTCTTTGCCTCACATGTTGCTAACAGACATTTGGGCTTTAGTATGGGCTGCAGTGACCATCTTTGGTACTATATGTTTGAACAATTTTTACTCACAACAAAGGAAAGAAGATGGCATGACTAATCATCTAGTTTCATTCTATTAATTAAATTACTTGAACGTGTGTCATGCATGTGAGTCATGCATGCATCTGAGGGTGCAGCTGTGCACCCCCTCATACAGCATGTGGAGGTCAGAAAGGATGCTGTGTGTCTTCCTCTCTTACTTTCTGCCTTATTCCTTTAAAGAGGGTCTCTCACTGAAACAAACACAGCTCCTTGGTCCAGGTTGGCAGATTAGTTAGTTCTCAGGCTCTTCCTGCATGCACACAAGACATTGCAAGCTTTTTATGTGGGTGCTAGTGATTCAAATCAGGTCTTTAGTCTCGCAGAACAGGAGACTTTGCCAATTGAGCCCTATGCTAGTCTCTTGCTTTCATTTCATAAGCAAGAAACCTATCTGCTCCATAGCTAATTAGATTAAGGTAAAGGGAGTTTTAAAGGAAAGCAAGAAGGTTCTGGTAACAGTTGGGAGCCTTCTAGGATGTCTGGTCTCTTCCATAACTTTCTTCCTTTCTTATTTGTTTCAGAAAGTGACCAAGAAGTCAGTGATCTTTAGGACTCCAAATCAATGAACCAATGTGATCTTTACTATACCCTTTACTATACCCTTTACTATACCAATAAAATAATAGCATGCAACTCCTGATTGTCATCTCTCTGTTTGTATGAGGAAGGGATAGGACATGGGCACATTGGGGAAACTGTGCCTTGAATGGGTCCAGAAAGTTTTCCATCGGCTTTGTCTGCAAGACAGGTAACAAAGTGAAATTTTCCATGCTGTCATGCCCCAAATTCCTTTCTTGGAGTCTGTAGTACAATTGCCAGAGATTCCAGGTCTCTTATTTGTATTCTGATAATTTAAGGGAAACCAGGAAGATATAACAATTATGAAGAAAGAGGTGACAGGACCAAAACCATGTGTCCTGGTCTCTAGGGACATGGCCACAGTCCCCTGCTCATGCTCACTGGAGCACACTATATTGTATTTGTTCTTTCTAGCGATCCCAGACTCTCACCCACTTTTATCTTCTGTATTCTATATAGATACTGATGGATTTCACAAAATTGTCAGCTAGTGGGTTTCAATCTCAAGGACTTTGGAGTCCTTCATATTTTGTCTTGCTACCTCTGGATTCAGAGAAAGCTGTGGGAAACTCTGAGTCTGGGCTTTTTTGCTATGAAATAAGGAGAATCAAATGATTGCCCAAAGGATCGAGATCAAGGAGAGAAAACCAGAGCCGAAGTTGGCTTCTCAGCTCCATCATGTTTTTATTAGTAACAAATAACAAAAAATTAGTGTGTGTGTGTGTGTGTGTGTGTATGTGTATGTGTGTGTGTGTGTGTGTGTGAGTGTGAGAGAGAGAGAGAGAGAGAGAAGTGTGTATCCTTGTAGAAGATCAAGGGTGACTCAAGAAATCACCCTGGATTGCTTCTACCTTCCTTCTCTGCATTTCCTGTCTCCACCCACCTGGATGGAAGCACAGTCAGCCATTTCTACTTGGCATTTTTCTTTAGGACCTGGAATATGAACTCAGGACATTCTGCTTTTGAAGCAGAGTCTCAACCTTGAGCCACCTGTCCAGCTCCTGATTGCCATAATGGTATTGTTCTTAAACGAGAGGCTCTCACCATCCTTTCCTGAGCCTCTCCCTTTACATTCTTTCTGCTTCTTCCACAGAGGTTTCTCAGATTTTGTGGCCAGAGCAGATGTTGAGGAATGAAATTATCAGTCTTCATTAGTTCTTGAGTGCAGCTGTGGGTCACCATCTCCCTACAACCATATTGATGCGTGTATCTTCTGCTTGAAACTGAGGATAGCTAAATAGCCATTCTGTTCCCGTTTATGTAATATTCCCTGATCCTTGAGGGGAGAGGGTTGGATGACAGTCTTGGGGGGGAGCACTCCACAGTCACTTATTTTCTCAGATCACTATCGTTCATCTATTGCTAAGAGATATTTCTGGACCACAGGATGCAAGCCACACAAATCTGAATGATTCAGTCTGGTATCCACAGGTGAGACAGAGCACTCAATGTATGTCTTTACCTCACTCAGGGTAACTTTTTCCACTTCTAGGCAGAAGCCTTAATTTGTGATATGAAAATAAATTTATTTTCCATAATCGCTAAATAGTAATCCATGCTGTACATGAACCGCATTTTAATTATCTACTCATCAATTGATAGACATCTAAACTAATCCCATATTTCTTGTGAATAGAATTGCTGTGTTTTGAACCTCAGATCCCATGAAAAGAATATTGGGCAGAATGGAAAGAAGACTTGCCATTCCAGCCCTCAAGTGGAGATCCTGGGAAACCCTGCAGCAAAGCAATAAAGAGGTTGAGCAATCCAGAATGATTCCCAATGTCACCTTTGGGCCTCCACAGGCACACATATTTAAGTGCCTCCACTACACAAAAAAATTGAAGAATAAACGCACATATGCTACTACACACATATATCTATACATACATACACATACACACTAAAAACTCATTTTGCTTTTCTCCTATTATATAAAAACCAAATAGTTTGAGATATAATATACTTCCACATTTCTTGCAGCACTATTCACAATATTCAAGATATGGAATCAACAAAAGTATCTATAAATTGTTGAGTAGATAAGGAAATTATCATACATAGTGCTTTAATGCCTTTGTCAAATATTGGATGGTTGTAGCTGTATGGCTTGTTCTTTAGTACTCTATTGCATTTTTTATATTAATTATGCTTCACTATAAACTGCTAGACTCACTGTAGAGGGCATATAGGGCAGATGGCTGAGAGAAAAACATTGAAGCTGCTCCAGAGGCAACGAAACATGGACTGTATTTCAATGTCTCATTTTACATGGAGAAATACGAACATCTGTGCCCCATCTGTGTGTAGACTCAAGTGTGACATAAAATTCCCATGATACTTAATGAAAAGCAGCAGAAAGTTTCCCAGGAATCCAGGGAGAGCAAGTTGTAGTTTTTCTATACATGGCAGGTGGTGACACTCAGCATAAGGAAATCCTGCCACTTTTGTGCATCTGCTTGACTTCTCATGACCACATCACAGACCGGTTGATGAGCTCAAGGGTGGTTTGCTCAGCTGTGTTCACAAGTCATGTTTGCTGCAGGACACTCGTGAGCTCTGAAGTGCAGCTTGTTTACCTCTTCACTCATCCTGTGCTTTGCTTCCCAGAGATCGTCAGTGGAGACTCTGACCCGGCAGCAGCAGGTAAAGCCCCCGAGCCGTGGTCCTCCATCTCTGTCCAGTTATCTGTCCTGCAGGGGCCTCCTATCTGTGCTCCGAGGAGTGAGTGGATGCTGCTGTCTGAAGACACAGCAAACAGTCCCAGCATTGGCACTGGACTCCACAGTCACAGCCAGCAATGAATGAGCCAAGGGCTGGCTTTCCTGACACCAGGAGATGCTGCCTGTCCCCCTCCCTGAAGTACTGCTGAGGGGCGAGGTGAGGTGGACAGTGGGCTAATGCTGACTGCTCACTGCAGGGACAGGAGCCGTGGCTCCTCCCACCCTCGTTTCCCCATGGGCAGTTATGAAGCTTCAGGGACATGTGTGGAGGAACCCTGGTCTGCACTTACCTGTGTAAGCACCTTTGTTGTGAAAAATGAAATGTATTTTTTAGCATTGAAAGTGGGTGACGTTTACTGCTCTTTCAGCTCTTAATATATCTGTATGTTGGTTGAGCTCGAATGTTGGAGCACTGGTTCCAATTTTATCTCAGAGGTCAGTAATCCAGGCTTAAATTCACAGATACAAAGTCAATACAGAGTCCTGGATTTAGCCTGACATGTCTAAGCACTTCTGCTTTATTGTTCTTCTCTCTTTGGAAACATAATTTCTGAAAAATAAGGTGCTCAGACTTTACCATTTACCCAACCTAAAGGCATAGACTTGTTTGGAAATGAATACATAAAATTTCCGTCCATATACATTGGTATATTGAATAAGAGATTGCAAATCAGAAGATGGCCAGAAGGGAGTGAGCAGATGACAGATACTTGGAATGCCTGTCCCACAGTGCTCATGTGTCCTGTGCCTGGCCTTCCCAGAAGCTGGTGATCCAACCCAGAACCTTGCCAAGCATGCTCAGGACCAAGCTGTTGATCCTGCTGCTGATGAAGGCAATGAAGGTGATCAGACACTGGACACCACAGCCTGATCATCCAGGAGATAATGAGTAGTAGCATCCTCTATTTCCTCCTGCCATTTAACCAGGACCACTCCCGCAAGAAGACCCACATAAAAGACACCATCCTCCTCCATCACAGAACTTGCTTATTGAGAAAATTCATGATCTTTTACTCTAAGGTGGTAGAATTATAAGATATAATTATAAGATAAGGACTTTCCTAAAGACCTCCCCAAGGTAAGTAATCATGATGTCAGTCACAGGTATGGGGTAACTTCATTAAGCATCCATGCATTGAATTCACATATTTTGAGTTCTAGTGTGAAAATTATTGAACATATGGCATTGATATGACATAATCCTGGACCCCTTTTAAACTCTTGGTGTTCAGATGTTCTGAGATTCTGGGGGAGCCCTTTCAGAAGCTCCGCAAGGTCTGTCTGTTCTTCAGGAGTGCAGCCTTCTCTTCCTTTTCCCCAGTACTCACCTACTGCGGTAGCAGCTTATGAAGCATAACAGTGACCTGCCCTTGGTCCTCTTCTTCCTGTGCTCCAGCTGGCCACTCTGGGCTCATTCCTTCCTCCCAACCGCTGCTTCGATCCATGTTCTCTGCTCAGTGGTACCTTAATGCTCTCCTGCGTAACTTGTCACCACCTGTACCAGTTACTTCTGCAATAGTATGTGCTCAAGTTTGAACCCCGTCCCTATGTGAGACACAGAGATGAATCTTATAAACATCTACACCTATACCCTCAGCCCTGTCCTCAAAAGACACTATCTTGAATTCCTTTGGACAATATCTTAGAAATATTTGCATGGCTGAGTATATACAAAATTCTATTTTACTTTAATAAAATGCATTATCTGTGGATACAGATGTTACTCATTATGAAAAACAAAATCTGCATCACTTCATATCAAAATGTGGATTTCCTGAGGTTTGGTTTATTGTTATCTTTATATTGCTGCTTGTGTGTTTTAGCTTTTTGACTCTGTAATGCAAACTTTGTGTGGATTTCTTGTGATCTCCACACTTCACGTCATGCTAATACACATTTGGGCTGCTTACAGCTTTTCCCTACATTAACATGTGTTTCACTGAACATCTTTGCCACTATATACATGAATAACTTTTACTTATAAAAAAGGAAGAGTAAAGAATAAATAATAATCTATGTTCATATTATTCATACATTTTTGTATGTTTTGTGTCTGTGTGCCATGCATGCATGCGAGTGTGCAGAAATGCACCCTTCACACAGGCCTGTGCAGGTCAGAGCAGGATAGTGAGTGTCTTCTCTTACTTTCTGCCTTATTCCTTTAAGAGAGAGTCTCTCACTGAAATGAAAACAGCTGTTTGGTGTAAGTTGGCAGGCCAGTGAGTTCCCTGTATCTACCTTCTGGGGTTACAAGGATGTGCAGACATCATAAGCCTTTAACATGGGTGTGGTTTGAAGTCAGGAATTATTCCTGAAGAATAGGAGATTTTATCAATTGAACCCTATCCCACACCCTTGCTTCATTTCATATCAGGAGTATAAGTATATTATCTGTTCTACTTCAAATTTTGAAGGAAAGTAAGGAGGAGATGAAGGGGCTCTATCCTCTGAAATCTCAGAGGTTCCAGCAGCAGTTGAGAACCTTCCAACATGTCCTGTCTCTGCAATAACTTCCTTCCTTTCTTATTTGTGTCACAAGTGACTGAGAAGACAAAGATCTTTAAAACCACAAGACAATGAACCAATGTGATCTTTTCTGTACCATCGATTTCCCAATGAAATAAATAGCATACAATTCCTGATTGTCATCGCTCTTTCTCTGTGCAGGGGAATAGAAATTTGAAGACTCTTGACACAGCATGTGCACACTAAGAAAATTATGCCAGAAAGATCTCCAGATGCTTCTAGAAAGATCTCTGTCTGTTTGGTCTACAAGACAGATAGCATGTGAAAAATTCCATGGTATCATATCCTTAATTAACGTCTGTAGTACAATTGCCAAGGATTTTTTAAAATGCCATTTCAGGTCTCTTACTGGTATTCTGACAAAACTTTGAAGGAAATCAGGAGGATATAAAAATTATAAAGAAGAAGCTAGCAGGACCAAAACCATGTATCCTGGTCTCTAAAGACATTGCCACAGTCCCCTGCTCCTGCTCACTAAGCCACATCATATTGTATTTGTTCTTTCTAACAAAGCCCTAACCTCACTGACTTCTTTCTCCTACATTCCTTGTACCTACTGAGTGGATTTCACAAACTAGAAAGGGAATGGATTTTAACGTGAAAGACTTTGGAGTCCTTCATACTTTGTCTTTGTCAGAGAAAGCTGTCTTAAAATCTCATAGTCTGTGCTTCATTGCTATGAAAGATGAAAATTATATGACTCTCTGAAGGATTGAGATCAAAGAGAGAAAACACAAGAAAACCATACCTGAAATGGGCATCACAGCTTCATCATATTTGTGACAAATAATAGACCTGAAAGCATAAGGAATTAAATGTCCACAAATTTATTATTTAAAAATAATTTTATTAAAAATCTAACTAGGGAGGCTGGAGAGGTGGCTCAGGGGTTAATTCTCTGCCTTGCAGGCAGAAGATCTTGGGTTTGGATCCTAGACCCCACCTATAGATGCCGGGCAGAAGCGGGGGCGGCCTGCGTTTCTGGTCCTGGTATGGCTGAAACTGTGAATCACGGAGCAGAGTAAACAAGGAGGAGGTGGAGGCGTCAATGGTGGTTCCCGAATTCCTCCGTAGTTCTACACACACACACATATACATACATACATACACAAACATACATACACATGCATACACGCACAATTGAATAAATAATAAATAAAAAAATTAAAAAAATCTAACTAGGACTCTGACCTCTTGGGTTCCCTGTGCATCTGCAGCTCAGGTGAGGTCATCCCTGAGCTTGTCCATGTATTAGACTGGAGGATTGTGGCCCTGATTCTGATTGTTAGTTGCCTGCAGGCTGGTACCCCGTATCCGCCTTCAGTCTTCTCCCCACCAATCACAGAGAGAGAGAAACAGAGAGGGGGGGGAGAGAGAGACAGAAAGAGAGAAAATAAGTCTAGGTAGAAGAGTCCATACAACTCCAAATTTCAAGAATAAAGATGGAAAAGGCCTCCAAAATATTGACTTGAGAAAACCCATCTGAGAAACATCAACACACTTCTTCAGCCACAGAACATGGAAATCACTACGTTTTGTTTCAAGTGAAAGCCCAAATGTTAGTTACATGATGCAAAGAAATACATAAAACACTTCAAACATCATCCAAGTGCTGAAAGATAGAAGACCATCATCGCAATAAAAATCAGCTCCTATTACTTAAAAAAAATTACAATCAACATACACTCACCCTAAAAGCAGTACAAAGAACTATAAAAACTAAACACCCAGGAAATAAATGACCCAATTAAAAAAATGAGCCTGGGAACTCGAAAGACTCTTTTCCAGGAACAAAACTGAAATGTTTACGAAATATCTTTAAAAGTGCTCGACATTGCCCTTCCCCCCAACTCCAACGCCCATGGACGCACACGTGCACGGTTCAGCCTGGACCTACCACGACCTAGGTAAGCTCTACTCCCGCCCACCACCAGAACGCCAGACAGCCCAAGGGACCCAGCATCTCTGACCAGCCAGCCAGAGCCTGAGCTACGCAGGGCCTGGGAGGAGAATGCCCTGCACCCGAGCCCCGCCCCAGCTCCCCTATGTTAAAGAGCGCCCGCAGACACCCCATCCTCCCTTCCCCCACACTGCCACCCGGGTCGTGCGGGGTCCAGCTGGTACTCACCTCGACCTAGGTAAGCTTCATTCCCACCCACCCCCAGAACCCCAGGCCAAATAATTCAGTTCAGTGAAAAACAGCACAGAAATTGAAAGAAGATCTTAAGAGTTAATGACAATGCCAAAGTCAAAGGGCAAATACATGAGAAACAACACTCAAGTAAACAAATCTCCCACTGAAGGAAATAATACCATAATGTTAGACTCCAACCAGAACAAACTCATAGAAAATGGCCATGAAAGCCTGGCCCAGGATAAAGACTTGCAAAACATAATCGTTACCATGTTCAATACTATGAAAGAGGGAATCCAGGAGGAATTAAATAACCAAATGAATCGCGTTGAAGAGGAACACAACAGACACTTGGAGGAGTCTGAGCTAAAAGACAAGTTATCTTCAACTCAGAACTCCACAGAGAGTCTTATCAGCAGAACTAACAAAGCAAAAAACAGAATTTCAGACCTTGAAGATAAAGTGGGAGTATTAACCAGCTCAATGGAAGAGGTTGGTAAAGCCAAAAAGATACTTGAGAGAAATATCCAAGAGATATGGGACACCCTGAAGAAGCCTAACATGTGTATTCATGGAATACCAGAGCAAGAATCTCAAAATACCACCCCTGAGGAAATATTTCAAACGATCAACAAGGAAAACTTTCCTCATATAAAAAGAGAGAGGCCCATACATACACAAGAGGCATTCCACACCCCAAACAGATATGACCAAAACAGAAGCTCGCCAAGGCAAATAATAATTAAAACACTCCACATTGAACATAAAGAAATGGTGCTGAGAGCTTCAAGGGGGAAAAAACAAGTCACTTTTAAAGGTAAACGTATTAAAATAACAAATGACTTCTCAGTCGAAACAGTAAAAGCAAGAAGAGCTTGGAAAGACATACTTCAAGTATTCAATGAGCAAAAATGTAAACCCAGGCTGATTTACCCTGCAAAATTATCAGTCATGATCGAGGGAGAAAGAAAAACTTTCCAACACAAAGACAACTTGAAGGGATACATGTCCACCAAACCAGACCTTCAAAAAATGCTAGAAATGATACTCAAGCTTGAAGAAAAAAAACAGGCATATCCAGGCGAACAGAAGGCAAATATAACACCATTAAAAGCGAAGCAATATACTTATAAAAACTACTAAACATAATAAATGTCTAGAATTAAAAATAGTTTCTCCATTATAACACTAAATGTTAATGGAATTAATTCACCGATCAAGAGACATAGATTACAAATTTGGATTAAAAATCACAATCCATCAATCTGCTGCCTGCAGGAAACCCATCTCACCACAAAAGATAGGCACGCCCTAAAAATAAAAGGCTGGTCAACAATTCTACAAGCTAATGGAAGCAGAAAACAGGCAGGGGTAGCCATTATGTTATCAGACAAAGTGGACTTCAAACCAAAGAAAAGTATAAAAGACACGGATGGATACTACATTTTAGTCACAGGTACAATTCACCAGGAAGACTTCACAATGCTGAATATATATGCACCCAATACGGGCCCCTCCACATTCATTAAGAAAACCCTACAGCGTGTAAAGCAAGAAATCAACCCCCAAACGATAATTCTTGGGGATTTCAACACTGCCCTCTCAACATGCGATAGATCAACAGGTCAAAAGCTTAACAGAGACACATTGGAACTTAATCAAATGGACCTTACAGATCTCTATCGAACTTTTCACCCACACACCAAAGAATACACATTTTTCTCAGCAGCACACGGAACTTTCTCCAAAATAGATGACATATTGGGCCACAAAACGAATCTACACATATACAAAAAAATTGAAATTCTAACCTGTGCCCTATCAGACCACCACGGCCTAAAGCTTGACATCCACAACACATCAAACAAGAAAAAATACACTAACTCCTGGAAACTTAACAATATGATGCTGAATGAGAACTGGATTCAGGAAGAAATTAAAAAGGAAATTCTAGATTTCCTGAAAGTGAATGATAACGAAAATACAACTTACCAAAATCTCTGGGACACAATGAAAGCTGTTATAAGAGGTAAGTTCATAGCTCTTAATGTCTACGTCAAAAAAATAGAAACATCAGAAATAAACAACTTAACAATGCAGCTTAAAGCTTTAGCAAAACTAGAGCAATCTTATCCCAAAAGTAGTAGAAGAGAGGAGATTAGCAAAATAAGGGGAGAAGTATCTGAAATCGAGATTAAGAAAACGATAGAAAAAATCAACCAGTCAAAAAGCTGGTTCTTTGAAAAAATCAATAAGATTGATACACCCCTAGCTAAATTAACCAAAAGCAAGAGAGAGAAAACCCAAATTAACAAAATTAGAAATGAACATGGAGTTATCACTACTGATAACCAAGAAATCCAGAGAATTATAACATCATATTTCAAAAACTTGTACTCTGTGAAGTTTGACAACACAAAAGAGATGGATGAATTTCTAAGTAAACACAACCTACCTAAATTGAATCAGGAAGTTATGAATTATTTAAATAGTCCTATAACATACAAGGAAATTGAAGAAGTAATCTCGAATCTTCCCACCATAAAATGTCCTGGACCAGATGCATTCAGCACAGAGTTCTACCAGACATTTAAGGAGTTAATAACACCAATACTCCTTAAACTGTTCCATCAAATAGCAAAGGAAGGAACACTACCAAATTCCTTCTATGAAGCTAATATTGTCTTAATCCCAAAACCTAATAAAGATTCACTTAAAAAAGAAAACTATAGGCTGATCTCTCTGATAAACACAGACGCAAAGATTCTCAACAAAGTCTTAGCAAATCGGATTCAAAAACATATCAAAAAGATCATTCACGGGGACCAAGTAGGCTTCATTCCCGGCACACAAGGTTGGTTCAATATACGCAAATCAATAAATGTAATTCATCATGTAAACCAGTCCAAAGTCCAAGACCACATGATACTCTCGATAGATGCAGAAAAAGCCTTTGACAAAATCCAACAGCCTTTTATGATCAAAACGCTAGAGACTGTAGGAATGGAAGGAACCTTTATCAATATAATAAAAGCTGTATACACCAAGCCCACAGCAAGGATTATGCTCAATGGGGAACAATTGGAAGCATTCCCACTTCGATCAGGAACTAGACAAGGCTGTGCACTCTCACCACTTCTATTCAATATTGTACTTGAAGTGTTAGCTGAAGCCATAAGACAAGAAAGGGATATAAGAGCGATTCAAATGGGCAAGGAAGAAGTCAAGCTATCCCTATTTGCAGATGACATGATTGTATACCTGAGGGATCCCAAAAACTCCACCAAGAAGCTTCTGGAACTAATTGAGAAGTTCAGCAGGGTGGCAGGAAAAAAATAAATGTGCAAAAATCAGATTCCTTCGTATATGCCCAAAATGAAAGAAGTGAAAAAGCCTTGAGAGAAACAATCCCATTTACTATAGCCCCTAAAAAAATGAAATACCTTGGTATAAACCTAACCAAGGAGGTAAAAGACCTTTACAATGAAAACTTGAAAACCCTCTAGAAAGAAATTGCAGAAGACACCAAAAGATGGAACGACCTCCCTTGTTCCTGGATTGGCAGAATCAACATCGTAAAAATGACCAACCTACCAAAGGCAATATACAGATTCAATGCTATACCAATTAAAATCCCAAAGCAATTCTTCAAACAAGTTGACCAAACATTCTCAAAGTTCATATGGAGGCACAAAAGACCCAAGATAGCAAAGACAATCCTGAGTAACAACAACACTGCTGGAGGTATCACCATACCAAACCTAAGTCTATACTACAAATCCATAGTTATAAAGGCAGCCTGGTACTGGCTCCAAAATGGACACACAGATCAATGGATAGGGGTTGAAGACCCAGATATAAGCCCACAAAATTACAGCCATTTGGTCTTTGACAAAGGTGCCCAAAGAATCCAATGGAAAAAGAACAGCATTTTCAACAAAGGGTGCTGGCAAAACTGGATCTCCACATGCAGAAGATTAAAGCTGGACCCATACATGTCACCATGTACAAGACTTAATTCCAAATGGAACAAGGACCTTGATATAAGGCCAGAGGCTATAAAAACCATAGTTGAATGGATAGGGCACTCCCTCGAGCTGATTGGACTAGGCCAATATTTCCTAAACAGACATCCAAAGGCACAGTCACTGCTACCAACTCTCAACAGTTGGGATCTTGTGAAATTAAAGAGCTTTTGTTCGGATAAAGAGATTGTAACACGAGCTCAAAGGCAACCCACAGAATGGGAGAAAATCTTCACTAACCACATATCTGATAGAGCTCTACTGTCCAGAGTGCACAAAGAACTTAGAAAACTAAACACCAAGGAAACCAATGGCCCATTTAAAAAATGGGCCCTGGAACTTAAAAGAAACTTTACCCGGGATGAAATTAAAATGTCTAACAAATATCTTAAAAAGTGCTCAACTTCCTTAGCCATCAGGGAGTTGCAAATCAAAACTTCCCTGAGATATCATCTCACCCCAGTCAGGATGGCAAAAATCCACAGTACAAACAACAACAAATGCTGGAGAGGATGTGGAGAGAGGGGAACTCTCCTACATTGCTGGTGGGAATGCAGGCTCATATAGCCACTCTGGCGAGCCGTCTGGAGATTCTTAAAGAAATTAAAGACTGAATTGCCATATGACCCTGCTATTCCACTTTTGGGAATAACCCCCCATACAGCAGAGGTTCACCTCGATAGCACAAGCACGACCATGTTCATAGCAGCACTGTTTACAATAGCAAAGTCATGGAATCAACCCAAATGTCCAACCGTTCACGAGTGGATAAGGAAACTGTGGCACATCTATGCAATGGAGTACTACTCAGCCATCAAAAATGATGAATTACTGGAATTTGCTGGGAAATGGATGTCATTAGAAACAATTATATTAAGTGAAGTATCCCAGACCCAGAAAATTAAACGCCATATGTACTCCCTAATAGGTGGCTCCTAGTACCAAACCCACCCAGCCCACCTAGAGACAGTAATTGCAAGGATTATGAACAGGAGGGATGGGGTAGGAGGGCCACACCAGAAACAAGGAGAGAAGGGACCATGTTACAGCAGGGAAAATAGGCCTCCATCAAGGACTCAAATAAGTGATGAGACATCTGATTAAGTTCACAGACTTTTGTTCCTGATCTTTTACTACTGAGGGGGTATGATCTCACCAGAAGAGGAGAGCATATAGTCTGGCAGATAAAAAGTAACCGTTGTGCAAATTGGTGATAGACCCCTCCCTCACTGTGGTTTGCCACATTTATTACATCTACCTTTGAATGTGCCTTTATCACAAGACTCTAGTTTAAGAGCTTTTTTTCTCTGGCCAGGGGGTAACTTACAATGCCCATCAGGATGGAGTGAAGGGCATTGCAGGAGCAGCAAAACTGCAAAAGAAAACCAACAAACCAAAATCCAGAACTTCAGAGACTCTATATCAACCACCTAGAACTAGGCCAGCTTAATCTCTCCCCATCCTGAAGCTCAGGGAAATTTGCGGAAGAGGGGGCGGTAAGAGTGTAAGAGCAAAAGGATGGGAGAAGCAATGATATGTAAGATACTCCATACAAGTTAGGGCTGAAGCAATCATAATTGGACTTTACATGCCCTGCACATTGTCCAACACACTATTGACCCCACAAAGTCTAGCATCTGCTAAAGGCAGCAAGATCTTTGGAGGCAAGGGATTGGCAGCCACAGCAGTGTTCCTATACCTAAGGGGAACACAGTAAAGGGTTCAGGGAAATGCCACTAGGTCCTTGTACGTCATCGGAGAGGAAGGCCCAGAGGAAAATCAGGCATGCAGAAGAAAGGACTCTCTGGGATTTGGGGCAGGAGGCACTGGGGGATGGGAAGGGAGGGGGGTGGGGAGGAGAAGCAGGGTGTACGGGGTGAAGAGGAGGGAGGGAGGGAACTGGTGTACCTATTAAGTTTGTATGAGCTGAAATAATAATAAAAAATATTAAAAAAAAAGCTTAACAGAGACACATTGGAACTTAATGAAACCCTTACTGAGATGGACCTTACAGATTTCTATCGAACTTTTCATCCACGCACCAAAATATACACATTTTTCTCAGCAGCACACGGAACTTTCTCCAAAACACATCACATATTGGACCACAAACTATACCCTATCAGGCCACCATGGTATAAAACTTTACATCCACAATACAATAAACAACAGAAAATACACTAATTCCTGGAAACGTTACACTATGATGCTGAATGAGAATTGGATTAGTGAAGAAATTAAAAATGAAATTCAAGATATCCTGAAAGTGAACAATAATGAAAATACAACTCATCAAAATATTTGGGACAAAATGAAAGCTGTCCTAAGAGGTAAGTTCATAGCTCTTAATGACTACATCAAAAAAAGGGAAATATCAGAAATAAATAAACTTAACAACGCAGCTTAAAGCTTTAGAGACACTCGAGCAAGGGGAGAAGTATCTGAAATTGAGATTAGGAAAACAATACAGAGAATCAACCAATCAAAAAGCTGGTTCTTTGAAAAAATTAAAATATTGATGCATCCCTAGATAAATTACCCAAAAGCAAGAGAAAGAAAACACAAATTAACAAAATTAGAAATGAAAATGGAGTTATCACCATTTATAGCCAATTAATTCAGAGTATTGTAATGTCATATTTCAAAAACTTATACTCTGTGAAATTAGGCAACACAAAGGAAATGGATGAATTCCTAAGTAAGCATAACTTATCTAAATTGAATCAGGAAGTTGAGAATTATTTAAAAGTCCTGGGGCTGGAGAGATGACTCAGGGGTTAAGCGTCTGCCTTGCAGGCTGGAAGGTCCTGAGTTCAGATCCCAGGTCCCACGTATAGATGCCAGGCAGAAGCGGGGGAGGCCTGTGCTTCTGGTCCTGGTAGGGTGGAGCCTGTGAATCCTGAGCAGAAGTAGGTGGAGGTGTCCATGATGGTTCCCGAATTCGTCTGTGGTTCTACATACACACACACACACACACACACATACACACACACGCATGCGTGCACATACATATGCACATGTGCACAGTTGAATAAATGATAATAAAAAATTTTTTAAAAAGTCCTATAACATATGAGGATATTGATGAAATAATCTCTAATCTTCCCAGCAAGAAATTTCCTGGACCAGATAGATTCAACACAGAGTCCTAACAGACATTTAAGGAGCTAGTAACACCAACACTCCTTAAACTCCTCCATCAAATTGCAAAGGAAGGAACACTACCAAATTCTTTCTATGAAGCTAATATCATCTTAATCTCCAAACCTAATAAAGATACTCTTATAAAAGAACACTATAGGCCAATTTCTTTGATGAACACAGATGCAAAGATTCTCAACAAAGTCTTAGCAAACCGGATTCAATAACATATGAAAAAGATCATTCACGGGGATCAAGTAGGGTTTATCACAGGCACAAAAGTTTGGTTCAGCATATGCAAATCAATAAATGTAATTGATCATAAAAACCAGTCCAAAACTCAAGACCACATGATACTCTCCATAGATGCAGAAAAAGCTTTTGACAATATCCAACAGCCTTTTATGATTAAAACCCTAGAGAAGGTTGGAATGGAAGAAATCTTTATCAATATAATTAAAGCTCTCTGCAACAAGCTTACAGCAAGATTTATATTCAATGTAGAAAATCTTGAAACATTCCCATTTTGATCAGGAACAAGACAAGGGTGTCCACTCTCACCACTCCTATTCAGTGTTGCACTTGAAGTCTTAGCTGAGGCCATAAGACTAAAAATGGAGAAAAAGGGGATACAAATCAGCAAGGAAGAAGTCAAGCTATCTCTACTTTGCAGATGACATGATCTAACATCTGAGTTATCCCATAAACTCCACCAGGAAACTCCTGGAACTAATACAGAAGTTCAGCAGGGTGGCAGGAAAAAAATAAATGTACAAAAATCAGTGGCCTTCCTATATGCCCAGAATGAAAGAAGTGAAAAAGCCCTGAGAGAAACAATCCCATTTACTATAGCCCTTAAAAAAATGAAATACCTTGGTATAAACCTAACCAAGGAGGTAAAAGACCTTTACAATGAAAACTTTAAAACCAAAAAGAAAGAAATTGCAGAAGATACCAGAATGTGGAACGACCTTCCATGTTCCTGGATTTGCAGAATCGACATTATAAAAATGCCCATCCTACCAAAGGCAATATACAGATTCAATGCTATACCAAATAAAATGCCAATGCAATTCTTTAAAGTTGACCAAACAATCTCAAAATTCATGTGGAGGCACAAAAGACCCAGGATAGCAAAAAAAATCCTGGGTAACAAAAACACTGCTGGAGGTATCAACACACCAAACCTTATTCTATACTACAAATCCATAGTTGTAAAAACAGCCTGGTATTGGCTCCAAAATAGACACACAGATCAATGGATAGGGGTTGAAGACCCAGATAAAAGCCCACACAACTGCAGCCATTTGATCTTTGACAAAGGGGCCCAAAAAATGCAATGGGAAAAGAACAGCATCTTCAAGAAATAGTGCTGGCAAAACTGGATATCAACATGCAGAGGATTAAAGCTGGACCCATACTTGTCATCATGTACAAGAATTAATTTCAAATGGATCAAGGACATTGATATAAGGCCAGAGACTATAAAAATCATAGTTGAAAGGGTAGGGAACTCCCTAGAGCTGATTGGGCTAGGCCAACAGTTCCTAAACAGACATCCAATGGCAGTCACTACTACCAACTCTCAACAGTTGGGATCTTGTGAAATTAAAGAGCTTCTGTTCAGATAAAGAGATTGTAACACGAGCTCAAAGGCAACCCACAGAATGGGAGAAAATCTTCACTAACCATATATCTGATAGAGCTCTATTATCCAGAGTGCACAAAAAACTTAGAAAACTAAATACTAAGGAAACTAATGGCCCAGTAAAAAATGGGCCCTGGAATTTAAAAGAAACTTTACCAGGCATGAAATTAAAATTTCTAACAAATATCTTAAAAAATGCTCCACTTCCTTAGCCATCAGGGAAATGCAAATCAAAACCTCCCTGAGATATCATCTCACCCCAGTCAGGATGGCAAAAATCCACAATACAAACAACACCAAATGCTAGACAGGATGTGGAGAGAAGGGAACTATTCTACATTGCTGGTGGGAATGCAGGCTCATACAGGCACTCTGGCGAGCCATCTGGAGATTCTTAAAGAAACTAAAAATTGAAATGCCATATGCCCATGATATTCCACTTCTGAGAATAACCCCACATACAGAAAAATTCACCTCGATAGCACAAGCAGGACAATGTTCATAGCAGCACTGTTTACAATAGAAAAGTCATGGAATCAACCCAAATGTCCAAAGATTGATGAGTGGATAAAGAAACTGTGGTACATCTATATAATGGAGTACTACTTAGTCATCAAAAATCATGAATTACTGGAATTTGCCGGGAAATGGATGTCATTAGAAGCAATTATATTAAGTGAAGTATCCCAGACCCAGAAAATTAAGTGCCGTATGTACTCCCTAATAGGTGGCTCCTACTAGCAAACCCACCCAGCCCACCTAGATACACTCAAAGATAAATCTATGTAATACCTACAGTAATTGCAAGGATTATGAATAGGAGGGATGGGGTAGAAGGGCACAAAAGAAACAAGGAGAGAGGGGACCATGTTACAGCAGAGAAAATAGGCCTCCATCAAGGACTGCAAGTAAGTAATGAGACACCTGGTTAAGTTCACAGACTTTCCTTCCTGATCATTTACAACTGATGGGAGGTGATCTCACCAGAAGGAGAGGGCATATAGTCTGGCAGATATAAAGTAACCATTTTGCAAATGGGTGATTGACCCCTTCCTCACTGTGGTTTCTTACTTTTATTACATCTACCTTTGAATGTGCTCTTATAACAAGACTCCAGTTTAACAGCTTTTTGTCTCTGGCCAGGGGTGACATACAATGCCCATAAGGATGGAGTGAAGTACATTGTAGAAGCAGCAAAACTGCAAAAGAAAATCAACAAACCACAATCCAGAACTTCAGAGACTCTATATCAAACACCTAGAACTAGGCCAGACTAATCTCTCCCCATCCTGAAACTCAGGGAAATTTGTGGAAGAGGGGGCGGTAAGATTGTAAGAGCACAAGGATGGGAGGAGCAATGATATGCAAGATACTCCACACAAGTTAGGGCCGAAGCAATCAGAATTGGACTTTGCATGCCCTACACAATGTCCAACACACTATTGACCTCACAAAGTCTAGCATCTGCTAAAGGCACCAAGATCCTTGGAGGCAAGGAATTGACAGCCACAGTAGTGTTCCTATGCTTAATGGGATCACAGGAAAGGGTTCAGGGAAATGCCACTGGGTCCTTGTACATCATCGGAGAGGAGGGCCCAGAGGAGAATCTGGCATGCACATTAAATTATTCTCCGGGGATTGGGGGGGAGGCACTGAAGGATGAGGAGGGTGGGGTGAGGGGAGGGGGAGCAGGGAGGTCGGGGGGGAGGAGGAGTAAGAGAGGGAACCGGTGTACCTATTAAGTTCGTATGAGCGGATATAATAATAAAGAATATTATTAAAAAAAGAGATTGTAATTCAAACACAAAGACAACCCAAAGAATAGGAGAAAATCTTCACTAAGGACATATCTGATAGATCTCTATTATCCAGTGTGCACAAAGAACTTAGAAAACTAAACACCAAGGAAACAAATGGCCCAATTAAAAAATGGTCCTTGACAAGGGATTGACAGTCACAGTAGTGTTCCTATCCTTAAGGGGAATACAGGAAAGGGTTTTGGGAAGTGCCACTTCGTCCTTGCCCCTCATCGGAGAGGAGGCCCCAGAGGAGCGTTTGGCATGCACATCAAAGGATATTCTGGGGATGAGAGGGGGAGGCACTGGGGGTGGGAAGGAAGGGAAGAGAGGCGGGGGGCACAAGGCAGGTGGGGGGGTGGAGGGAGGGAGGGGACCGGTGTACCTGTTAAATTTGTATGAGAGGAAATAAAAAAAAAGGACCTTGGAACTTAAAAGTAATTTTACCAGCATCAAAATTGAAATGTCTAACAAATATCATAAAAAATGCTCCACATCCTTAGCCATCGGGGAAATGAAAATTAAAACCTCCCTGAGATATCATCTCACCCTGGTCAGGATGGCAAAAATCCACAATAGAAATAACACTGAATGCTGGAGAGGATGTGGAGAGAGAGTTCTTCTACATTGCTAGTGAGAATGCAGGCTCATACAACCACTCTGACCACCCACCTGCCAATTCTTAAGGAAGTTAAAGATTGAAATGCTATATAAAACAGCTATTCCACCTTTGAGAATAACCCCCCAAACAGCAAAAATTCGCCTTGATAGCACATGCACGACCATGTTTATAGCAGCACTGTTTACAATAGCAAAGTCATGCAATCAAACCAAATGTCCAACAGTTGAAGAGTGGATAAGAAAATGTGGCATATTTTTAAAATGGAATACTACTCAGCCATCAAAAATGATGAATTAATGAGTTTTGCCAGGAAATGGATGGAATTAGAAACAATTATATTGAATGAAGTATCTCAGACACAGAAAATTAAGCACCATTTGTACTCCCTAATAGGTGGATCCTAGTACTAAACCTACTTAGTGACACACTCAAAAATAAATCTCTGTAATACCTACAGTAATTGCAAAGATTATAAACAGGAGGAAAGGGGAAGGAGGGCCATACTAGAAATAAGGAGTGAAGGGATCTTGTTACAGCAGAGAAAATAACGCACCATTAAGGACTGCAAGTAAGTAATGTGACATCTGGTTAAGTTCACAGACTTTCCTTCCTGATCATTTGCAACTGATGGTGTATGATCTCACCAGAAGGGGAGCGTATATACTCTGGCAGATAAAAAGTAACCATAGTGCAAATGGGAGACTGACCCCACTACCACCACAGTCTCTTACTTTTATTCCAACTACCTTTGAATATACTCTTATAATAAGACTCTATTTTAACAGCTTTTTATCGCTGGCCAGGTGGTGAAATCCAATACCCATCAGGATGAAGCCAAGTGCATTGCAAGAGCAGCAAAACTGAAAAAAAATCAACAAACCATAATTCCGAACATCAGAGATTCTATATCAACCACCTGGAGCTAGACCAGCCTAATCTCTCCCAATCCTGAAGCTCAGAGAAATTTGCAGATGAGGGGGCGGTAAGATTGTAAGAACACAATGGTGGGGAGGAGTAATGATATGCAAGATACTCCACACAAGTTAGGTCCAAAGCAACCATAATAAGATTTTGCATGACCTGCGAAATGACCAACATATTATTGACTCCTCAAAGTCTAGCATGGACTAAAGGCACTAGGATTCTTAGAAGCCAGAGATTAACAGCCACAACAGTGTTCGTATACTTATGGGAAACACAAGAAAGAGTTCTAGGCAATGCCACTGAGTCCCTACACCTCATTGGAGAGGAGGACCCAGAGGAAAGTTTGACATACACATTAAAGGATACTCCAAGAATGATGGGGAGAAGGCACTGGGAGACGGGGGGGGGAGGAGGAAAGGGAAAACGGGGGAGGGAGCTAGGGGGTCCAGGGAGGAGTGGAGGGAGGGAAGGGACCGATGTACCCATTAAGTTTGTATGAGCAAAAATAAAAAAAATAATAAAGATGGAAAAAGCTTCCAAAATACTGACTTCAGAAAATCCATCTGAGAATCATCAAAACGCTTCTTCAGCCACAGAACACTATAATCACTACCTGTTGCTTCAAGTGAAGGCACAAACTTTTGTTACATGATGCAAAGAAAAACATAGACACTTCAAACATCATCCAAGTGCTGAAAGATAGAAGACCACCTTCCCACTAAAAATCAGCTCCCATGACTTCATAAAAAATTACAATCACCATGTATTCACCCTAAAAGCAGTATAAAGAACTTTAAAAACTAAACACCCAGAAAATAAATGGTCCCATTAAAAAAAATGAGCCTGGGAATTCAAAAGAAACTTTTCCAGGACAAAATTGAAATGTCTCACAGCCATCTTTAAAAATGCTCCGCATCTTTAGGCATCAGGGAAATGCAAATCAAAATTTCCTGAGATATCATCTCATCCTGGTCAGGATGTCAAAAATCTGCAATACAAACAACACCAAATGCTGGAGAGGATGTGGAGAGAAGGGAACTCTCCTACATTGCTAGTGGGAATTTAGGATTGCTCAACCACTCTAGAGATCAGTCCGGTGATTTTTTAAAAAGTTAAAGATTGAAATACCATGTGGTCCTACTATAGCACTTTTGGGAATAATTCCCCGTAATGCAGAAATTCACTACAGTGACAGGTGACAGAAGCACAGCCATGTTCACTGCACCACTATTTACAATAGCACAGTCATGGAATCAACCCAAATGCCCAACAGTTGATGAGTAAATAAGTAAAATGTGGTAAATTTGCCAGGATAGGGGTGGATTTAAAAAATTATATTGAGTTAAGTATTCCAGAAATATTATATGTACTCTCTAATAGGTGGATCCTAGTACGAAACCCACATAATAACATATTCAAAAATTAATCTCTGTAATACCTACAATAATCACAAAGATTATAAATAGATTAGAAATAAGGTGAGAGAGGATCATGCTTCAGTAGAGAAAATAGCTCACCATCTATTACTGCAAGTAAGAAGAGAGACATCTGGTTAAGTCTACTCTCACTTTCCTTCCTGGTCACTTGCGAATAAGGAGGTTTGATCTCACCAATCAGGGAGGGTATAGGGACTGGCAGATAGATGGTAACCACCCTCCAAATGGGACACTGAGCACTCCCTCACTGAAGTGTCCTACTCCTATTCCGTCTACCTTTGAATCTCCTCTTATAATAAGATCTTCATTTACACAGCCTTTTATGTTTGGTTAGCAGGTGACATTTAATTTCAGTCAGGATGGAGCCAAGGGCCATGCAGCAACAGCAAAACTGAAAAACAACAACAAACCATGATTCAGACCACCAAAGACCTTACATTAATTACCTGGAACCAGACCAACCAAATCTCTCCCCATCTTAAAGCTCAGGGAAACTTGGGGAAGAGGAGGCGGCCAGATTGTAAGAGCCTAAAGGTGGGGAGGACCAACAATATGCAAGATACTCCACACAAGTTAGCGCCGCAGTAGCCATAATCAGACTTTGCATGACCTGAACAATGACTGACATGTCAATGATCCCCAAAGTTAGCATGGATCGCAGACAGTAGGATCCTTAAAGTCAAGGAATTAATAGTCATAACAGTGTTCCCATACTAAAGGGTAGCCCAAGGAAAGGCTCTGGGGGATGCCACTGACTCCTTACACCTCACTAGAGTGGAGGACTCAGAGAGAAGTTTGGTAGTCAAACAAAAGGATGCTGCAAGTGATGGGAGAGAGAAGGGGAAAGCATTGGGAGAAGAGGAGGGAGGGGGTTAAAGGAATGGAAAAAGTGGGGGATACAAGGTGGAGGGAAGGAAAGTACCAAGGTACCTATTGAGCTTGTACAATAGGGGAAAAATAAATAAAAGCAGTATATGCAAATACAAATCCTAACACACAGGAAGTAGACATAACCAAGATAACACCATAAATCAAAGAAAAAGAGGCATACCCTAATACCAGATGACAACATCACACAGGAAAAACAGAAAAAAACAAGAATCCAAGAAAGTATGTCTCTCCTCAAGATCACCCATCCCAAGGCTTCATATCTATATATAGGATGGCCCACTGGGAGGTATCCAAGATAGCAATAACCAGGACAATGAATAAAAATCTAATGAAATATGTAAAATTAAGGAATAATTTTATCCTCAGAGGTGGAATATCTATCATCTATCAGTCTATCTATATACACAGGTATATATACATATGCTGTGACAGCAGCAATAGTATGAAACTATGGGAAAAGAGATTGAAGGTGGAGAATAAACAAGAGACAAATAGAAGTAAGGAATGACATTTTCACATTTTCTCTCGTGTGGACTACATAACTATATAACATAATTATATATACATTACCATATATAAAATATTAGTGAGATATTAGAGAGAGAGAAAAGAGAAAGATGAAAGCATAAAATAGAATAGTTACCAGCAGAGGATTAGCAAAGGAGGAAAATGACAGGGATGTATATAGGTAAAATTCAGTGATACATGTATGTGTATATAACGATATAAACTGTTATTTTGTTTGTTGAAGGAGAATTAAAGGGATTGAGATTGTGCCACTTGTAGAATGGATATCTCTAGGACTACCATATTTAATAAAATAATCCAGTCTCAGAAAAGCAAATAGCACCAATTTCCTCTCAGGCATGGATGTAGATTAGAAAAGATATAAAACACAGTACTGGGGGAGGTATATGAGGGAGGAAGGGACAAGAAGGATCAGCACTGAGGGAAAAGGCAGGGAGCTGATGGGTGCATATGAGCAAAGAAAATGACATTATCCCCTCTGCCAGTCTGCCAGCTCCTCCCACCCTCGTGTCCCAGTGAGCAGTTACGTAGCTTCAGGGACATGTGTGGAGAAACCTTGGTGCAGGTCCCTTATCATGTGTGTCTCCACTTACCTATGTAAGCACCTTTGATTTCAGAAAGAAAAGAATTGCCCCCAATGCTGAATATGGCCATCTTTGTTATTCTTGTGTCTGTTCATATTCCTGGATGTGGAGATAAGGGGCTGTCCCACTGACTCCCACTGAATTACTGGGCTCAGAAACCCAGACTGAACTCAAAGGCATGAAGTCAATGCAGTGTCTGGAAACAACCTGACATATGTTACCACTTCTGCACTGTGTTCTCTGTCTCTTGAGATATCCTGTGTGAAAAGTAAAGTGCTCTGAGCTTTCTTTTTCTCCCAATCTAAGGGCACAAACTCAAGAATACATATATGAAACTCTCCATAACCATATACATTGTATATGAAATAAGAGAAGCCACGAATCTGGAGATGGGAGAGAAGTTAGCAGGTAGCAGAGGAGGAAAGCCCCGCAATCCTCTTGTGTCCTATGCCCGACCGTCACAGCTGATTCTGCTGACAATGAGGCAATGGAGATTATCATATGCTACTCGCAGATGATGAACAGCAGCCTCGCTGTCCTGTCAATCCACATGGACCCCGACCTCCTCCACCACCCCCACGAGGTGACCCACTGCAATGAGTGAATTACTTTATTCAGAGATTGATGATCATTTTCAACCCCTGGCTGAAAGCAAATGAATTTATCTTAAAGAACTTCCCAAGGTACACAATCTAGATATCAATCATAGGCATGGATTAAGTCCACTAACCAAGCACTTGACATCTAGAGTGAAAATTAGGAACCTACAACAGATTGAAATGACTCAGTCCCAGACCCTGTTTCCAAATCGTTGTGCTCAGCTGTTCTGTGACATGGTGGAAGCATCAAAGATTTTCAGAAGCTCCCCAGGGTCTGTCCCTCGCTCTCCCTTTTCCTCCATGGTCACCTGATGAGCTGGTGGCTTGTGGAGACAGCAGTGACCTTCCCTTGGTCCTCTGCCTCTTGTGCTCAGCCTCCCTGACTCCCCATCTCACATCTCCAGCTGCCTACTCTGTGCCTATTCCTGCCTCCCCCCCACTCTTCAGATCCATGGTCTCTGCTAAATGGCACCTTAATGAACTCCCATTGACCTTGTCTCTACTTGGAGCACTTCCTTCTGCAGTAGTGTGTGCTTAAGGTCAAACCCCGTTTTTACTCACAACAAAAGAAAGAAGGTGGTATAAACGATCTTCAAGTTTCATTTTATTAATTAAATTATTTAAACATGTATTTTTGTGTGTGTCATGCATGCATCTGAGTGTGCAGGTTTGTATTCCCTCACACAAGCATGTGGAGGTCAGAAAGGATGCTGTGTGTCTTCCTCTCTTACTTTCTGCCTTATTCCTTTAAAGAGGGTCTCTCACAGAAACAAACACAGCTCTTTGGTCCAGGCTGGAGAATCAGTAGGTTCTCAGGCTTTGCCTGTCTCCACATGGAGGCATGACATCACAAGCTTTTTATGTGGGTGCTAGTGATTTGAACTCGGGTGTTTATTTTTGCAGAACAGGAGACTTTGCCAATTGAGCCCTGTCCTAGTCTCTTGCTTTCGTTTCATAAGCAAGAAACTTATCTGCTCCATGGCTAATTAGATTAAGGTAAAGGGAGTTTTTAAGGAAAGGAAGAAGGAGAGGTGGGCTTCAACCTCTACCATCTCAGTGGTTCTGGTAACAGTTGAGAACTCTCTAGAATGTTCTGTCTCTTCAATAACTTTCTTTCTTTCTTTTTAGTTTCAGAAAGTGACCAAGAAGTCAGTGATCTTTAGGACTCCAAATCAATAAACCAATGTGATCTTTACTATACTCATAATATCCCAATAAATAATACCATGCAATTCTTGATTGTCATCTCCCCTTCTGTGTGAGGAAGGGAAAGGACATTGGCACATTGGGGAAACTCTGCCATGAATGCTTCCAGAAGATTTCCATCTGCTTTGTCTCCAAGACAGATTAACAAAGGGAAAATTTCCATGCTGTCATGCCCCAAATTCCTTTCTTGGAGTCTGTAGTACAATTGCCAGAGATTTCAGGTCTCTTCCTGGTAATCTGATAATTTAAAGGAAACCAGGATGATATAACAATTATGAAGAAAGAGGTGGCAGGACCAAACCATTTGTCCTGGTCTCTAGGGACATGATCATACTACCATGCTCAGGTTCACTGGGCCACAGTATATTGTATTTGTTCTTTCTAGGGATACCGGAATCTCACCCACATTTATCTCCTGCATTCTTTATAGATACTGATGGATTTCACAGAATTGTCAGCTAGTGGGTTTAATCTCAAGGACGTTGGATTCCTACATGTTTGTCTTGCTACCTCTGGATTCAGAGAAAGCTGTCTGAAACTCTGAGTCTGGGCTTTTTTGCTTTGAAATAAGGAAAATTAAATAATTGCCTAAAGGATCAAGATCAAGGAGCGAAAACCAGAGCTGAATTTGGCTTCTCAGCTTCATCCTATTTTTATTGGTAACAAATAACAAAAAATTAGTGGGTGTGTGTATGTGAGAGAGAGAAAGAGAGAGAGAAAGACATACACACAGAGAGAGAGAGGAGAGAGAGAGAGAGGGAGACGAGAGAGAGAGAGAGTGTATCCTTGTAGAAGACCAAGAGTGACTCTAGAAATCATCCTGGATTGCATCTACCCTACTTCTCTGCATTTCCAAGTCTCCACCTACCTGGGTGAAGCACATTCAGCCATTTCTACCTGGCATTTTTACATGGGACCTGAAATATGAACTCAGGATATTTTGTTTATGAAGCAGAGTCTCAACCTCTGAGCCACCTGTCCAGCCCCCATTGCCATAGTGGTATTGTTCTTTTTTTTAATTTTTTAACATTTTTATTATTATTTTCGCTGATACAAACTTAATAGGAAGACCAGTTCCCTCCCCCTTCCTCCTCCCCCTGAACCCTCTGCTCCCCTTCCCTCCCTCCCCATCTCCCAGTGCCTCCCCCCCATTCCCCGGAGAATTCTTTAATGTGCATTCCAGGACTCTCCTCTGGGTCCTCCTCTCCGATGACGTACAAGGACCCACTGGCATTTCCCTGAACCCTTTCTCGTGTTCCCCTTAAGCATAGGGACACTACTTTGGCTGTTAATACCTTGCCTCCAAGGATCTTGGTGCCTTTAGCGATGCTAGACTTTGTGAGGTCAATAGTGTGTTGGACATTGCGCAGGCATGCAAAGTCCTATTATGATTGCTTCGGCCCTAACTAGTGTGGAGAATCTTCAGATCATTGCTCCTCCCATCCTTTTGCTCTTACAATCTTACCACCCCCTCTTCCGCAAATGTCCCTGAGGTCAGGATGGGAGGAGATTAGGCTGGCTTAGTTCTATGTGGTTGATATATAGTCTCTGAAGTTCTGGATTGTGGTTGTTGACTTTTCCTTTGCAGTTTTGCTGCTCCTGCAATGCCCTTCACTCCATCCTGATGGGCACTGTATGTCACCCCCTGGTCAGAGACAAAAAACTGTTAACCTGAAGTCTTGTTATAATAGCACATTCAAGGGTAGATGTAATAAAAGCAGGAAACCTCGGTGAAGGAGGGGTCAGTCACCATTTGCAAATGATCACCTTTCATCTGTCAGACTATATGCCCTCCCCGTCTGGTGAGATCATACACCCTCAGTTGTACATGATCAGGAACAAATGTCTGTGAACTTAACCAGGTGTCACATTACTTACTTGCATTCCTTGGCGGCTGATTTTCTCTGCTGTAACATGGTCCCCTCTCTCCTTGTGTCTGGTGTGGCCCTCCAACCACATCCCTCCTGTTCACAATCCTTGCAATTACTGTATTACTTAGGTTTACCTTTGAGTGTCTCAATATGGGCTTTGTGAATTTGGTACTAGGAGCCACCTATTAGGGAGTACATACGGCGCTTAACTTTCTGGGTTTTGGATACTTCACTTAATATAATCGTTTCTAATGACATCCATTTCCCAGCAAATTCCAGTAATTCATCATTTTTGATGACTGAGTAGTACTCCATTGTATAGATGTACCACAGTTTCCTTATCCACCTGTCAACTGTTGGACATATAGGTTGATTCCATGACTTTGCTATTGTAAACAGTGCTGCTATGAACCTGGTCGTGCTTGTGCTATCGAGGCGAACCTCTGCTACATGGGGGTTATTCCCAAAAGTGGAATAGCAGGTTCATATGGCATTTCAACATTTAATTTCTTTAAGAATCTACAGATGGCTCGCCAGAGTGGCTGTATGAGCCTACATTCCCACCAGCAATGTAGCAGAGTTTCCCTCTCTCCGCATCCTCTCCAGCATTTGTTGTTGTTTGTATTGTGGATTTTTGCCATCCTGACCGGAGTGAGATGATATCTCAGGGAGGTTTTGATTTACATTTCCCTTATGGCTAAAGAAGTGGAGCATTTTTTAAGATATTTGTTAGACATTTTAATTTCATCCCTAGTAAAGTTTCTTTTAAGTTCCAGGGCCCATTTTTTAATTGGGCCATTAATTTCCTTGGTGTTTAATTTTCTAAGTTCTTTGTGCACTCTGAACAGTAGAGCTCTATCAGATATGTGGTTAGTGAAGATTTTTTCTCATTCTGTTGGTTGCCTTTGAGCTCCTGTTACAATCTCTTTATCTGAACAGAAGCTCTTTAATTTCACAAGATCCCAACTGTTGAGAGTTGGTAGCAGTGACTGTGCCATTGGATATCTGTTTAGGAACTGTTGGCCTAGCCCAATCAGCTCAAGGGAGTTCCTTATCCTTTCAACTATGATTTTTATAGTCTCTGGCCTGATATCAAGGTCCTTGATCCATTTGGAATTAAGTCTTGTACATGGTGACAAGTACGGGTCCAGCTTTAATCTTCTGCATGTGGAGATCCAGTTTTGCCAGCACCATTTGTTGAAAATGCTGTTCTTTTTCCATTGGATTCTTTAGGCCCCTTTGTCAAAGATCAAATGGCTGTATATTTGTGGGCTTATATCTGGGTCTTCAATCCTTATCCATTGATCTATGTGTCTATTTTGGAGCCAGTACCAGCCTGTTTTTATATCTATGGATTTGTAGTATAGCCTAAGGTATTGTTCTTAAATGATAGGCTCTCACCACCCATTCCTCACCTTCTCCCTTTACATTCTTTCTGCCTCTTCCACAGAGGTTTCTCAGCTTTTGTGTCTAGAGTAGATGTTGAGGAATGAAAGTCTCAGTCTTCATTAGTTCTTGAGTGCAGCCATGGGTCTTCATCTCCCTAGAACTATATTGATGTGTGTTCCCCTGCTTGAGCCTCAGGATAGTTAAATAGTCTTTCTGTTCCTCTTTATATAATATTCCCTGATCCTTGAGGGGAGAGGCTGGATGTCCCTCTTGGGGAGGAGTACTCCACAGTAACTCATTTTCTCGGATGACTATTGTTCACCTATTGCTAAGGGAAGTTTCTGGACCACAGGATGCAAGCAACACAAATCATAAGGTCTCAGTCTGGTATCCACAGGTGAGACAGGCACTCAATGTGTGCTTTACCTCATTCAGGGTAACTTTTTCTACTTCTAGGCAGAAGCATTAATTTGTGATATGAAAATAATTTTATTTTCAGAATAGCTAAATGGTAGTCCATGCTGTACATGAACCTCATTTTAATCATCTACTCATCAATTGATAGTCGTCTAAGCTAATCCCATTTTACTTTTGAATAGAATTGCTATGTTTTGAACCTCAGATCCCAAGAAAAAAATATTGGGCAGAAAGGAAAGAAGACTTGCAATTCCAGCCCTCAAGTTGGGATCTGCAGCAAAGCAAAAAGAGGTTGAGCAATCCAGAATAATTCCCAATGTCACCATTGGGCCTCCAGAGGCACACACATTCAAGTGCCTCCACTACACAAAAAATTGAGCAATAAATACACATATGGTACTACACACATGTATATATACATGCATATACATACATACACTAAAACTCTTTTTGCTTTTCTCCTATTATATAAAAACCAAATAGTTTGAGATATAATATACTTCTATGTTTATTTCAGCATTATTCACAATATTCAAGATATGGAATCAACAAAGTGTCTATAAATTGTTGAGTGCATAAGGAAGTTATCATACACAGTGCTTTGAGGCTTTTGTCAAAAATTGGATGGATGTAGATGTATGGCTTGTTCTTTACTATTGTATTCCATTTTGTTTTATTAATTATGCTTCACTATAAACTGCTAGCCTCACTGTAGAGGGGATACAGGGCAGATGGCTGAGAGAAAAACATCGAAGCTGCTGCAGAGGCAACGAAATATGGACTGTGTTTCAATGTCTCATTCTACATGGATAAATACCAACATCTATGCCCCATCTGTGTGTAGGCTCAAGTGTGACATAAAGTTCCCATGATACTTAATGAAAAGGAGCAGAAAGTTTCCCAGGAATCCAGGGAGAGCAAGTTTCAATTTTTCTATATATGGGAAATGGTGACACTCAGCATAAGGAAATCCTGCAATTTTGTGCATCTGCTTGACTTCTCAGGACCAAATTACAGGCCAGTTGATAAGCTCATGCTTGGTTTGCTCAGCTGGGTTCACAAGTCATGTTTGCTGTAGGACACTCGTAGGCTCTGAAGTGCAGCTTGTTTAACTCTTCACTCATCTTGTGCTTTGCTTCCCAGAGGTCGTCAGTGGAGACTCTGACCCAGCAGCAGGTAAAGCCCCCGAGCCGAAGTCCTCCAGCTCTGTCCAGTTGTCTGTCCTGCAGGGGCCTCCTATCTGTGCTCTGAGGAATGAGTGGATGCTGCTGTCTAAAGACACAGCAAACAGTCCCAACCTTGGCACTGGACACAGCCACAGCCAGGAAACTGAATGAGCCAAGGCGTGGCTTGCCTGACACCAGGGGACGCTGCCTGTCCCCCACCCAGAAGTACTGCTGAGGGGCGAGGTGAAGTGGACAGTGGGCTAATGATGACTGCTCACTACAGGGACAGGCTCTATGGCTCCTCCCTCCCTTGTGTCACAGTGGGCAGTTATACAGCTTCAGGGACATGTGTGGAGAAACCTTGGTCCAGGTCCCTTATCATGTGTGTCTGCACTTCACTGTGTGTGTATACCTTTGATGTTAAAAATGAAATGGATTTCTTCCAGTGTTGAAACTGGACCACGTTTGCTCCTCTTTCGGCTCTTAATATTTCTGTATGTGGATTGAGCTCCAGTGTTGGAGCACTGGTTCCTATTTTATCACAGAGTTTAGTAACCCAGGGTTCAACTCACAGGTACAAAGTCAATGCGGAGTCCTGGATTTAGCCTGACATGTTTAAGCACTTCTGCTCTATTGTTCTTCTCTCTTTGGAAACATAATTTCTATAAAAAATAAAGTGCTCAAAACTGGAAAAAAATCAACAAACCATAATTCAGAAAATCAGAGACTGTATATCAACCACCTGGAACCATGCCAGACTAATCTCTCCCTATCCAAAAGCTCAGGAAAATTTGCAGAAGAGGGGGTGGTAAGATTGGAAGAGCTTAAAGGCATTAACAGTCATAATAGAGTTCCCATACTCACAGGGAGCCCAAGGAGGGGCTCCTGGCTATGCTACTGAGTCCTTACCTATCACCAGGGTGGAGGACTCAGAGGGAGGATTGGCATTCGCATAAAAGAATGCTCCAAGGGATAGGAGGGAGGAAGGGAGGAAGTCAAAGGAAAAGAGGTAGGAAAGGAGGGGGGTGAAAGGAAGAGGGAAGAGTGTAAGGTATAATGACTGGGGAGGGGAGGAGGGAGGGAGAGGTCAGGGTACCTATTGAGCTTGTATGATTAGGAAAAAATAAATAAAATGTGGGAGAAAAAAAGATTGTAAGAGCTTAAAGATGGGGAAGAGCAACGATATGCAAGATACTACATACAAGTTAAGGCCAAAGTAATCATAATAGGACTTTGCATGACCTGCGCAATGACAAACATATCATTGAACCCCCAAAATCTAGCATGGATCACAGGCACTACAATCCTTAGAGGCAAGCGATTAACAGCCACAATAGTGTTCCTATATGAAAGGGGAACACAAAAAAGATCTTTAGGCAAAGCTACTGAGCCCTTCCACCTCATCAGAGAGGAGGACCCAGAGGGAAGTTTGACATGCATACAACAGGATGCTCCAGGAATGGGAAGGCACACAAGGAGAAGGATAGGGAGGGGAAGAAGGAAAGGGAAAAAAGGAGAAGGGAGTAAAGGGATCCAGGGAGGGGTGGAGGTAAGGAGGGGAATAGGGTACCTATCAACTTTATATGAGTGGAAAAAATTAATATAAAAAATAAGGTGCGCAAATTTACCATTTCCCCAACCTAAGGGCATAGACATGTCTTGGGAATGCATACAAAAAATTTCCATCCATATGCATTGGTGTATTGGATAAGAGATTGCAAATCAGGAGATGGACATGAGGGAGTTAGCAGGTGACTGATACTTGGAAAGCCTTCCCCACAGGGCTCATGTGTCCTGTGCCTGACCTTCCCAGAAGCTGATGATCCTTGCAAGCCAGAACCCTGCCAAGCAGGCTCAGGACCGAGCTGTTGATCCTGCTGCTGATGACGACAATGAAGGTGATCAGGCACCATCAGGAGTTAATGAATAGCAGCATCCTCTACTTCCTCCTGCCATTCAACCACCCCCACAAGGTGACCCGAATGAGAGACCCCATCCTCCTATATCACAGGAGTTGCTTATTGAGAAAACTCATGATCTTTTACTCTAAAATGGTAAAATTATAGATAAGGACTTTCCAAAGACCTCCCCAAGGTAAGTAATCATGATGTCACTCACAGGTATGGGGTAACTTCATTAAGCATGCATACATTGAACTTACATTTTTTTGAATTCCAATGTGAAAATTAGTGAACATATAGCATTGACATGACACAGTCCTGGGCACCTTTTAAAATCTTGGTGTTCAGGGGGGCTGGAGAGGTGGCTCAGGGATTAAGCTTCTGCCTTGCAGGCTGAAGGTCCTGAGTTCGGATCCCAGATCCCACGTATAGACGGCAGAGGGAAGCGGGGGCGGCCTGCGCTTCTGGTCCTGGTAGGGCGGAGCTTGTGAATCCCAGGGCAGAAGGAGGTGGAGGTGTCCATGGTGGTTCGTGAATTTGTCCGTGGTTCTACACAGACACACACACACACAGACACACATACACACGCACATGCACACAGTTGAATAAATAATAAATAATAATTTAAAAAAAATCTTGGAGTTCAGATGTTCTGAGATTCTGGGGGAGCCCTTTCAGAAGCTCCCCAAGGACTGTCTGCTCATGAGGAGTGCAGCCTTGGCTCTCCCTTTTCCCCAGTACTCACCTGTTGAGGTGGCAGCTTATGAAGCATAACAGTGACCTGCCCTTGGTCCTCTGCCTCCTGTGCTCCAGGTGGCCACTCTGGGCACATTCCTGCCTCCCATCCGCTGCTCAGCTTGGTCTCTGCTCAGTGGCACCTTATTGCTCCCCCATGTAGCTTGTCTCCACCTGTACCAGTTCCTTTTTGCACTAGTATGTGCTGAAGTTTGAACCCCGTCTCGCTGTATGAGACATGGAGATGAATCTTTTTTTTTATTTCCACTCATACAAAATTAACAGGTACTCCAGTCCCCTCCATCCCTCCAAACTCCCACCGCACTATGCCCCCTCCCCTGCCCCCTCTCTCCCCATCTCCCAGTGCCTCCCCCTCCCATCCTCGGAGCATCCTTTAATGTGCATGCCAGACTCTCCCCTGGGTCCTCTTCTCCGATGAGGTGCAAGGACACAGGGGCATTTCCCAGAACCCTTTCCTGTGTTCCCCTTAACGATAGGAACACTACTGTGCCTGTCAATCCCTTGCCTCCAAGGATCTTAGTGCCTTGAACAAATGTTAGACTTTCTGGGGTCAATAGTGTGTTGGTCATTGGGCAGGGCATGCAAAGTCCAATTATGATTGCTTCACCCCTAACTTGTGCGGAGTATCTTGCATATCATTGCTCCTCTCATCCTTGTCTTCTTACAATCTTACCACCCCCTCTTCCACAAATTTTCCTGAGCTTCTGGATGGGAAGAGATTAGGCTGGCCTAGTTCCACGTGGTGGATATAGAGTCTCTGAAGTTCTGGATTATGGTTTGTTGATTTTTTTTTTTTTTAGTTTTGCTACTCTGTAATGCCCTTCATTCCATCCTGATGGATATTGGTGTCAAACCCTGGCCAGAGATAAAAAGCTGTTAAACTAGAGTATTGTTATAAGAGTATCTTCAAAGGTAAATATAATCAAAGTAGGAAACCAAAGTGAGGGAGGGGTCTATCACCTATCTGTAAAATGGTTACTTTTTATCTGCCAGATTATATGCCCTCTCCTTCTGGTGAGATCGCATCCTATCAGTTGTAAATGATCAGGAATTAAAGTCTGTGAACTTAACCATGTCTCATCACTCACTTATAGTCCTAGATGGTGGCCTATTTTCTCTGCTATAACATGGTCACTTCTCTCCTTGTTTCTGGTGTGGCCCTCCTCCCCCATCCCTCCTGTTCATAATCCTTGAAGTAACTGTAGGTATTAAGAGATTTATCCTTGAATACCTCTAGGTGGGTTTGGTACTAGGAACCACCTGTAAGGGAGTACATACAACACTTAATTTTCTGGGTCTGGGACACTTCACTTAATATAAATGTTTCTAATAACATCCACTTCCGGGAAAATTCCTTTAATTCATCATTTTTGATGGCTGAGTAGTACTCCACTGTATAGATGTGCCACATTTTCCTTATCCACTCATCAACTGTTGGACATTTGGGTTGATTCCATGACTTTGATATTGGTCGTGCTTGTGCTGTCGATGTGAATTTTTGCTGTATGGGGGGTTATTCCCAAAAGTGGAATATCATGGGCATATGGCATTTCAATTTTTAGTTTCTTTAAGAATCTCCAGATGGCTCGCCAGAGTGCCTGTATGAGCCTGCATTCCCACCAGCAATGTAGAATAGTTCCCTTCTCTCCACATCCTGTCTAGCATTTGGTGTTGTTTGTATTGTGGATTTTTGCCATCCTGACCAGGGTGAGATGATATCTCAGGGAAGTTTTGATTTGCATTTCCCTGATGGCTGAGGATGTGGAGCATGTTTTAAGATATTTGTCAGACATTTTAATTTCAGCCCTGGTAAAGTTTCTTTTAAGTTCCAGGGCCCATTTTTTAATTGGGCCATTAGTTTCCTTGGTGTTTAGTTTTCTAAGTTCTTTGTGCACTCTGGACAGTAGAGCTCTATCAGATATGTGGTTAGTGAAGATTTTTCTCCCATTCTGTTGCTTGCCTTTGTGCTCCTGTTACAATCTCTTTATCTAAAAAGAAGCTCTTTAATTTCACAAGATCCCATCTGTTGAGAGTTGGTTGCATTGACTATGCCATTGAATGTCTGTTTATAAACTGTTGGCTAGTCCAATCAGCTTGAAGGAGTTCCTTACACTTACAACTATACTTTGTATGGTCTCTGGCCTTATATTGAGGTCCTTGATCCAATTAATTCTTGTACATGGTGACAAGTACGGGTTGAGTTTTAATCTTCTGCATGTGGACATCCAGTTTTGCCAGCACCATTTGTTGAGGATGATGTTCTTTTTCCATTGGATATTGTGGGCCCCTTTGTCAAAGATCAGATGGGTGTAATTGTGTGGGCTTATATCTGGATTTTCAACCCTTATACTTTGATCTGTGTATCTATTTTGGAGCCAGTACCAGGTTGTTTTCATAACTATGGATTTGTAGTATAGACTAAGGTTTGGTACGGTGATACCTTCAGCTATGTTTTTGTTACTTAGGATTGTTTTTGCTATCCTGGGTCTTTCATGCCTTCATATGAATTTTGAGATTGTTTGTTCAACTTCTTTAAAGAATTGCTTTGGGATTTTAATTGGTATAGCATTGAATTTGTATATGGTGTTTGGTAGGATGGTCATTTTTACGATGATGATTCTGTCAATCCAGGAACATGTTAGGCCTTTCCATCTTCTGGTGTCTTCTGCAATTTCTTTCTTGAGGGTTTTAAAGGTTTCATTGTAAAGGACTTTTACCTCCTTGGTTAGGTTTATACCAAGGTATTTCATTTTTTTAGGGGCAATAGTAAATGGGATTGTTTCTCTCAAGGCTTTTTCACTTCTTTGTTTTTCTGTATGGTTTTCCTAATCTCAATGTCGGATATTTCTCCCCTTATTTTGCTAATCTCCTCTCTTCGACTGCGTTTGGGATCGGATTGCTCTAGTTTCTCTAAAGCTTTAAGCTGCATTGTTAAGTCATTTATTTCTGAGGTTTCCATTTTTTTTTGTAGGTATTAAGAGATATGAACTTATCTCTTAGGACAGCTTTCATTTTGTCCCAGAGATTTTCGTAAGTTGTATTTTCATTATCATTCACTTGAATTTCCTTTTTAATTTCTTCCTGAATCCAGTTCTCATTCAGCATCATAGTGTAAAGTTTCCAGGAGTTATTTTATTTTCTATTGTTCGTTGTGTTGTGGATGTCAAGCTTTAGACCATGGTGGTCTGATAAGGCACAAGCTATTATATCAACTTTATTGTATATGTACAGATTTGTTTTGTGGCCCAATATGTGATCTACTTTGGAGAAAGTTCTGTGTGCTGCTGAGAAAAATGTGTATTCTTTGCTAGGTGGATGAAAAGTTCGATAGAGATCGGTAAGGTCCATTTCTTTCAGGGTTTGATTATTTTCCAAAGTGTCTCTGTTAAGCTTTTGACCTGTTGATCTATTCCATGTTGAGAAGGCGTGTTGAAATCCCCAAGAATTATTCTTTGGGGGTTGATTTCTCCCTTTAGACGCTGTAAGGTTTTCTTAATGAATGTGGAGGGGCCCGTATTGGGTGCATATATGTTCAGTATTGTGAAGTTTTCCTGGTGAATTGTACCTGTGACTAAAATGTAGTATCCATCTGTGTCTCTTATGATTTTTTTTGGTTTGAAGTTCACTTTGTCGGATAGCATAATTGCTACCCCTGCCTGTTTCCTGGTTCCATTATCTCGCAAAATTGTGGGCCTTTCATTTTTAGGATGTGCCTATCTTTTGTGGTGAGGTGAGTTTCCTGAAGGCAGCAGATTGATGGGTTGTGGTTTTTAATCCAAGTTTGTAATCTGTGCCTCTTAATCGGTGAGTTAATACCATTGACATTTAATGTTATGATGGAGAAATTATTATTAATTCTGGACTTTTTTATGTTTAGTGGATTTTGTAAGTGTATTGTTTGACATTTAGGTTTTCGTGGTATTATACTTCCCTTCTGTCCTCCTGGATATACTTGTTTTTTCTTTAAGTTTCAATATCATTTCTAGCACTATTTGAAGGCCTGGTTTGGTAGGCATGTATCCCCTCAAGTTGTCTTTGTGCTGGAAAACTTTTCTTTCTCCATCGATCATGACAGATAGTTTTGCCGGTATATGAGTCTGGGTTGGCATTTTTGCTTGTTTAATCCTTGAAGTACGTCTCTCCAAGCTTTTCTTGCTTTTACTGTTTCCATTGAGTAGTCATTTGTTATTTTACTAGGTTTATCTTTAAAAAGTGACTTGCTTTTTTTCTCTTGAAACTCTCAGCACCTTTTCTTTGTCTTGAATGTGGATTGTTTTGACTATTAGTTGCCTTGGCGATTTTCTATTTTGGTCATATCTGTTTGGAATGCGAAATGCCTCTTGTATTTAGATGGGCCTCTCATTCTTTATTTGTGGGAAGTTTTCATTTATGATTATCTGAAATATTTCCTCAGGTGTGGTATTTTGGGATTCTTGTTCTGGTATTCCATGAATGCGCATGTTAGGCTTCTTCAGGTTGTCCCATATCTATTGAATGTTCCTCTCAAGTATCTTTTTGGTTTTAACAATCTTTTCCATTGAGCTGTTTAATTCTCCCACTTTGTCTTGAAGATCCAAAATTCTATTTTTTGCTTTGTTAGTTCTGCTGATAAGACTCTCTGTTGAGTTTTGGGTTGAAGATAACTTGTCTTTTAGTTCAATTTTAAACTCTGCCTGAAACTGTTTTAACTACTCTGTGCCTATTTTTGTTTCTTGGACTGTTTTTCCCAACTCCTCCAAGTACCTGTTGTGTTCCTGTTCAAAGTGGTTGTTGCTGTTGTTTAACTCCTCTTGGATTTCATCTTTCATAGTATTAATCATGGTAATGATCATACTTTGAAAGTCATTGTCTTGCATCTGACTTTCTTGGCTGTTTTCTGTGAATTTGTTCTGGTTGGAATCCATCATGAAGGGGTTAATACTTTCTTTGGGATATTCGTCTTCTTGGGTTTTGTTTCTCATGGATCTGCACTCTGACTTGGGCATTGTTGTTTTGTTTCTTAGGACCTTTCAGTTACTGTGTGTTTTTGACTGAACTGATTTAGTAGGTGTTATTACACTTGGGCACTTATTACTAGTGATGGCCTTGGATTGCGTATGTTTTTCTTTTGTTATTGTTATTTCCTAGTTGAGGGTATTAGGCTGTTAGTACATCAGTTAAGTCAGGTTTAGACAGGGGGTGAAGATTAGTATGGTAGTACACTTTTACGGCTTAGTATCTTGTTGATGTGTGAGAGTGAGTGGTGTACTCCCTGGAGTTGTATAGGTTTTGAGATGTCTGTATGGAAATGTTGATCTACTGCGATTTTACTAGAAAGGAACAGTAAGGTTTAAAAGAGGAGGTTTACTTATCTTTGGGCTGGATGTGAAGAATCTCTCCCATGTGATAGGATGATTGTAGAGGGCTTCAGTTGTATGGTCTTGGTCCCTTACAGTTTTCCTTGAATTTCCTTTGAACTCTATTGAATTCTGAGTACCAGTCTGTCTTCCGTGGACCAGGTGCTTGAGTCCCTGGTGGGCCGGAGAGGCAGAGGGGCTGATGTAGATGTAAAAATTCTGCACCTGGGACCTGGGACATGGTTTAGTGGCCCACCCAAGCTTCAGGGATGGAGGAATGTGAGCAAGTCCTGTCTGGTTGGGTGGACAGGCGGTAGGAGGAAACAAGGGGCTGGGGCCCAGGGCGTGGCCCAGGTAAAAACCAGAGGTAGAAAGAGAAAAAAGAGACAATGAGAGAAGGAAAGAGAGAAAATAACTCTAGGTAGAAGAGTCCATACAACACCAAACTTGAAGAATAAAGATGGAAAAGGCCTCCAAAATAGTGACTTCACAAAACCCATCTGAGGGGCTGGAGAGGTGACTCAGGGGTTAAGCCTCTGCCTTGCAGGCCGAAGGTCCTGAGTTCGGATCCTAGACCCCATGTATAGACGCCAGGCAGAAGCGGGGGCAGCCTGCATTTCTGGTCCTGGTAGGGCAGAGCCTGTGAATCCCAGGGCAGAGTAAACAGGGAAAAGGTAGAGGCAGTCAATGGTAGTTCCCGAATTCGTCCGTGGTTCTACACACACACACATACACATACACACACACGCGCGTACATGCGCACACACACATACACACACAATTGAATAAGTAAAAAATTAATAAAAAGTTTAAAAAAGAAAACCCATCTGAGGTGCATCAACATGCTTCTTCAGCCACAGAACACTGAAATCACTACCTTTGCTTCAAGTGAAGGCCCATGCATTGGTTACATGATGCGAAGAAAAACATAGACACTTCAAACATCATCCAAGTGCTGAAAGACAGAAGACCACCATTCCACTAAAAATCAGCTCCCACGACTTCAAAAAAAATTACAATCAGCATATATTCACCCTAAAAGCAGTATAAATAACTTTAAGAACTAAACACCCAGAAAATAAATGGCCCAAATAAAAAAATGAGCCTGGGAACTCAAAATAAACTTTTCCAGGAACAAAATTGAAATGTTTAACAAATATCTATAAAAATGCTCCACATATTTAGGCATCAGGGAAATGCAAATCAAACTTTCCTGAGATATCATCTTATCCTGGTCAGGATGGAAAAAATCCACAATATAAACACCACCAAATGCAGGACATGATGTGAAGAAAAGGGAACACTCCTACATTGCTGGTGGGAATTCAGGCTTATACAACCACTCTGGCAATCAGTCTGATGATTTTTTAAAAAGTTAAAGATTGAAATGCCATATGACCCTGCTATACCACATTTGGTAATAATCCCCTATAATGCAGATATTCACTACAGTGACAGGTGACAGGAGCACAACCATGTTCACTGCTACAATAGCAAAGTCATGGAATCAAACCAAATGCCCAACAGTTGATGAGTAGATCAGGAAAATGTGGTAAGTTTTGTAGGAAATGGACGGATGTAAAAAAATATTGAGTGAAGTATCCCAGAAACAGAAAATTAAACACCATATGTACTCCCTAATAGGTGGACCCTAGCACCAAACCCACTTAATAACATTTTCAAAGATAAATGTAATACCTACAATAATGGCAAAGATTATAAATAGAAGGGAAGGGGAAGGAGTGCACCCCCAGAAATAAGGTGAGAGGACATCATGCTTCAGTAGAGAAAACAGGTCACCATCACGTACTGCAAGTTAGTAGAGAGACATCTGGCTAAGTCTACTCTCACTTTCTTTCTTGGTCACTTGCTACTGAGGAGGTTTGCTCTCAACAATCAAGGAGGGTATAGGGACTGGCAGATAGATGGTAACCAACCTGCAAATGGGACACTGACCCATCCCTCACTGCAATGTCCTAATCCTGTTCCATCTACCTTTCAATCTCCTCCTATAATAAGATCTTCATTTCCACAGCCTTTTATGTTTGGTTAGCAGGTGACCTCCAATACCAATCAGGATGGAGCCAAGGGCCGTGCAGGAACAGCAAAACTGAAAAACAATAACAAACCATAATTCAGAACACCAAAGACACCACATTAATAACCTGGAACCAGACCAACCAAATCTCTCCCCATCCTAAAGCTCAGAGAAACTTGTGGAAGAGGAAGCAGCCAGATTGTAAGAGGCTACAGATGGGGAGGACCAAAAATATGCAAGATACTCCACACAAGTTAGGGCCACAGTAGCCATAATCAGACTTTGCATGACTTGAGCAATGACTGACTTGTCAACAACACCCAATGTTAGCATGGATCACAGGCAGTAGGATTCTTAGAGGCAAGGGACTAACAGTCATAATAGTGTTCCCATACTAACGGGAGCCCAAGGAAGGGATCTGGGCTATGCCACTGCGTTCTTACACCTCACTAGAGTGGAGAACTCAAAGGGAAGTATGGCAGTTACACAAAAGGAATCTCCAGGGAATGGGAGGGGGGAGGGGTAGACATTGTGAGAAGGGGGGGAGGAGGTTAAAGAAGGGGAAGACAGGGGAGGATGCAAGGGGGACTGGGGAAGGGTGAAGTGAAGGAAAGGACAAGGTTACCTATTGAGCTTGTAAGATGGAGGAAAAATAAATAAATAAAAGCAGTATATGCAAATACGAATCCTAACTCAGGCAGTAGACATAACCAAGATAGTAGTATAAATCAAAGAATAGGAATGACAACCTAATACCGGATGCCAACATCACACAGGAAAAAAAAAAAAAAAAACAGAAAAAATCAAGAATCCAAGAAATTATTTCTCAAGATCACCAATCCCAAGGCTTCATATCTCATATAGGATAGCCCACTGGGAGGTATCCAAGATAGTAAAAATGAGGACAATGAATAAAATTTTTAAGGAAACATATAAAATTAAGGAATATTTTTTCCTCAGAGATGGCATATATGTCATCTATCTGTCTATCTATATACACAGGTTTGTATATATATATATATATATATATATATATATATATATATATATATATATATATATGTATATGTGCTATGAAAGCAGTTGCAGTATGGAACTATGGGAAAAGAGATTAAAGGTGGAGGGCTGGAGAGGTGGCTCAGGGGTTAAGCCTCCGCCTTGCAGGCGGAAGGTCCCGAGTTCGGATCCCAGATCCCACGTATAGACGCCAGACGGAAGCGGGGGGCAGCCTGCGCTTCTGGTCCTGGTAGGGCGGAGCCTGTGAATCCCGGGGCGGAAGGAGGTGGAGGCGTCCATGGTGGTTCGCGAATTCGTCCGTGGTTCTACACATACACAGACATACAAACACACAGACACACACATGCGTGCGCACACATACACACAGTTGAATAAATAATAATAATAATAAAAAAATTAAAAAAAAAGAGATTAAAGGTGGAGAATAAACAAGAGACAGAATGACATTATCACATTTTCTCTAACATGTGCACTATATAACTATATATAAGATATTAGCGAGATATTAGAGAGAAAAGAAAGAGAGAGAGAGAGATGAAAGCATAAAATAGAATAGTTGTAGAAGAGGATAAGTAAAGGAGGAAAATGTCAGTTAAGTATATAGGTAAAATTCTGTGATACATGTATGAGTATATAACGATGTAAACTATTATTTTGCATGTTGAAGGATAATTAAATAGGGATTGGGATTGTGCCACTTGTAGAATGGATATCTCTGAGGACCATCATATATAATAAAATAATCCAGTCTCAGAAAAGCAAATAGCACTAATTTTCTCTCAAGCATGGATGTAGATTAGAAAAGATATAAAACATGTTACTGGGGGAGGTATATGACAGAGGAAGGGACGAAAAGGAGCAGCACTGAGGGAAAAGGAGGGTATAGATGGGTGCATGTGAGAAAAGAAAGTGAGACTAACCCTCTGACAATCTTCCCACCCCGGATGCTACAGATCACCCTGCGTCTCAGGTTAATCCCACCAGCCCATCCCAGCTCCTCCCACTGGCCAGCCTGAGCAGCATCCAGGCTGTCTCGGGCTTGGGTGGGCCTCTGGGCCATGCCCCAGATCCCAGGTGAAGTGCTCCACCAGCGAGCCACCACCAGCTCCTCTGCCCTTTCTGCCTGTCTGGGATGCTTGTGGTCCAGGGAGGACACACTGCTCCTCAGAATGCAAGATACTCCACACAAGTTAGGGCTGAAGCAATCATATTTGGACTTTACATGCCCTGCGCAATGTCCACCACACTATTGACCTCACAACGTCTAGCATTTGCTAAAGGCACTAGGATTCTGGGAGGCAAGGGATTGACAGCCACAGTAGTGTTCCTATGCTTAACAGAAACACAGGAAAGGGTTCTGGGAAATGCCACTGGGTCCTTGCATCTCATCGGAGAGGAGGACCCAGAGGAGAGTTTGGCATGCTCATTAAAGGATGCTCCGGGCATGGGAGAGGGAGGCAATGGGGGATGGGGACGAAAGGGGGAGGGGATAGGGGGACTGGTGTACCTGTTAAGTTTGTATGAGTGGAAAAAAATAGTATGCAACAAAATAACAAGTATTGCGTTAAGGAAGTCTCCAAGGGAGTTATAATGTTCAAATGTATTTGAACTATTATAAAATGTTGAATAATAAATTACTTTCACTATTTTATCATTATAAAAAAAAAAGAATTCAACACAGTCCAAAGAAAATCCAGGCAAAACTCTAGGGGAAAAATGCCATACATCTGAACTCCTCTAAAATCATCCTATCACATGGGAGAGATTCTTCACAGCCAGCCCAAAGATAAGTAAACCCCTTTTTACCATCCAGCTTCTTTCAATTATTAATCACTGTATATTAACTTTTCCATATAGCCACCCCCAAACCATGTAAAACTTCAGGGACTATTCCACTGACCCTCACATATCACCAAGGTACTAAATCATAAAAGTACACTACCATACTAACATTCACTTCCTGTCTACTAAGCCTATCTTAATTGATATAAGAACAGTCTAATACCCCCATCCAGGAAATAACAATAGTAACAGACAAACGTACCCAACTCCAAGCGAAACATTAATAATAACTGCCCGAGAGTAGTAACCAACTAATTCAGTTCAGTCACAAACACACAGAAACCAAAAGGTAATAAAAGAAAAAATGACAATGTCCAAGTCAATGTACAGATCCATGAGAAACAAAACCCAAGAAAACAAATCTCCCACTGAAAGAGTTAAACCCACAATGATAGATTCAAACCAAAACAAATTCACATAAAATACCCAAGAAAGCCAGGCCCAAGATAATGATGATCAAAGCATGATCATTTACCATGAACAATACTATGAAAGAGGAAATCCAGGAGGAGTTAAATACTGCATCAACCACTTTCAACAGGAACACAACAGACACTTAGAGGAGTTTGGAAAAACAGTTCAAGAAACAAAAATAGACATAAAGCAGTTAAAGCAGTCTCAAGCAGAGTTTAAAATTGAACTAAAAGACAAGCTATCTTCAACCCAGAAGTCAACAGAGAGTCTTATTAGTAGAACAAATGAAGCAGAAAACAGAATTTCAGATTTTGAGGACAAAGTGGAAGTACTAACCAGCTCAATGGAAGAGATTGTTAAAGCCAAAAAAATACTTGAGAAGAATCTTCAAGAGTTGTCGGACAACCTGAAGAAGCCTAATATGGGCATTCATGGAATACCAGAGCAAGAATCCCAAAATATCATATCTGAGGAAATTTTTCAAATTATCACCAATGAAAACTTCCCTCACCTAAAGAATGAGAGGCCCATACCAAAGGGGAATTCCACACTCCAAACAGATATGACCAAAATAGAAACTTGCCACAGCAAATAATAGTTAAAACACTCCACATTCAAAACAAAGAAAAGGTGCTGAGAGCTTCAAGGGAAAAAAAGTCACTTTTAAAGGTAATCCTATTAAAATAACAAATAAATTCTCAATGAAAAAAGTAAAAGCAAGAAGAACTTGGAGAGACGTACTTCACATATTGAATGAGCAAAAATCTCAACCCAGGCTGATATACTCCACAAAACTATCTGTCATGATTCAGGGAGAAAGAAAAACAGCACAAAGATAACTGAAAGGGATACATGTCGACCAAACCAGGCCTTCAAAAAATGCTAGAAATGATACTCAAGCTTGCAGGGAAAAAAAAGCGTATCCAGGAGGACTGAAAGGAAGTATAATACCACCAAAACCTAAAAGCCAAATAATATACTTACAAAAGCCACCAAACATAAAAAATGTCGTGAATTAAAAATAATTTCTCCATCATAACATTAAATGGTAATGGGATTAACTCACCAATCAAGAGACACAGATTACAAACCTGGATTAAAAATCACAACCCATCAGTCCGTTGCCTTCAGAAAACGCATCTCACCACAAAAGATAGGCACATCCTAAAAATAAAAGGCTGATACAAAATTCTGCAAGCTAATGGAACCTGGAAACAGGCATGGGTAGCCATTATGCTATGTGACAAATTGGACTTCAAACCAAAAAAAAATCATAAGAGACACAAATGGTTACTACATTTTAGTCACAGAAAGAATTCACCAGGAAGACTTCATAATACTGAACACATATGCACCAATATGGGCCCCTCCACATTCATTAAATAAACCCTACAGCATCTAAAGAGAGAAATCAACCCCCAAATGATAATTCTTGGGGATTTCAACACCATCTTCTCAACATGGGTTGTATCAACAGGTCAAAAAGTTAAGAGAGACACTTTGGAACTTAATCAAACTCTTACTGAAATGGACTTTACTGGTCTCTATCAGACTTTCTATCCACACAACAAAGAATACACATGTTTCTCAGCAGCACATGGAACTTTCTCCAAAATAGACTACATGCTGGGCCACAAATCAAATCTCCACATATAGAGGAAAGTTGAAACCCTATCAGACCACCATGGTCTAAAGCTTAACATCCACAACACAACAAACAACAGAAAATACACTAACTCCTGAAAACTAAACAGTATGATGCAGAATAAGAATTGGATTCCGGAAGAAATTACAAAGGAAATTCAGGAAAGCAAACAATAATGAAAATACAACTTATCAAAATCATAGGAACATAATGAAAGTTGTCCTAAGAGGTAAGTTCATAGCTCTTAATGCCTACATCCAAAAATGGAAACATCAGAAATAAATTAACAATGCAGCTCAGAGCTTTAAGGACACTAGATCAATCTGATCCCAACAGCAGTAGAAGATAGAAAATTAGTAAAATCAGGGGAGAAATAACTGAAATTGAAATAACAAAAACAATGCAGAGAATCAATCAGTCAAAAAGCTGGTTTGTTGAAAAATTCAATAAGACTGATACACCCCTAGCAATATTAAACAAAAGCAAGAGAGATAAAACCCAAATTAACAAAATTAGAAATGAACATGGAGTTATCACTACTGATAACTAAGAAATTTAGAGAATTATAACATCATATTTGAAAAACTTATACTCTGTGAAATTTGACAACACAAATGAAATGGATGAATTCCTAAGTAAGCACAACGTACCTAAATTGAATCAGAAAGTTGTGAATTATTTAAATAGTTTTGTAACATATGAAGAAATCAATGAAGTAATCTCGAATCTTCCCACCAAAGAATGTCATGGACCAGAAGGAATCAGCACAGGGTTCTACCAGACATTTAAGGAGCTAATAACACCAATACTTCTTAAACTCCTCCATCAAATAGCAAAGGAAGGAACACTACCAAATTCTTTCTATGAAGCTAATATTTTCTTAATCTCAAAACCTAACAAAGTCACACTTAAAAAAGGTAAACTGTAGACCAATCTCTTTGATGAACACAGAAGTAGAAATCCTCAACAAAGTTTTAAAAAATCGGATTCAAAAACATATCAAAAAGATCATCCACAGGGGTCAAGTAGGCTTTTTACCAGGCACTCAAAGTTGGTTCAACATATGCAAATCAATAAATGTAATTCACCATATAAACCAGTCCAAAGTTAAGACCATATGATACTCTCAATAGATGCAGAAAAACTTTGACAAAATCCAAAAGCCTTTTTATGATAAAAACCCTAGAGACAGGTAGAATGGAAGGAACCTTTACCAATATAATAAAAGCTGTATACAACAAGCCAACAGCAAGGAGTATACTCCTTGGGGAAAATTGATTATACTCAATGTGGAAAAACTTGAAGCATTCCCATTTCGATCAGGAACTAGACAAGGCTGTCCACTCTCACCACTTCAATTCAATATTGTACTTGAAATCTTAGCTGAGGCCATAAGAAAGGAAAGAGAGATAACAAGGATTCGAATTGGCAAGGAAGAAATCAAGTTATCTCTATTTGCAGATGGCATGATCGTATACCAGAATGATCCCAAAAACTCCACCAGGAAGCTCCTGGAACTAATTGAGAAGTTCAGCAGTGTGGCAGGATACAAAATAAATGTATAAAAATCAGTGGCCTTCCTATATGCCCAGAATGAAAGAGGGGAAAAACCCTGAGAGAAACAAATCCAATTACTATAGCCCCTAAAAAAAGAAACATCTTGGTATAAACCTAACCAAGGAAGTAAGTGACATTTACAATGAAAACTTTAAAACCCTAAAGAAAGAAATTACAGAAGACATCAGAAGGTGGAAAGACCTTCCAGGTTTCCTGGACTGTCAGAATCAACATCATAAAAATGACCATCCTTCAAAGGCAATATATAGATTCAATGTTATACCAATCAAAATCCTAAAGCAATTCTTTAAAGAAGTTGACCAAAAAATCTCATAATTCATATGGAGGCACAAAAGGCCCAGGATAGCAAAAGCAATCCTGAGTAACAAAAACACTGGTGAAGATATCACCATACCAAACCTTAGTGTATACTACAAATCCATACTTATATAAACAGCCTGGTACTGGTTCCAAAATAGACATACAGATCAATGGATAAGGGGTGAAGACCCAGATATAAGCCCACACAATTACAGCCATTTGATCTTTGACAAAGAGGCCCAAAAATCCAATGGAAAAAGAACAGCATCTTCAACAAATGGTGCTGGCAAAACTTGATGTCCACATGCAGAAGATTAAAACTGGAGCCGCATTTGTCACCATGTACAAGACTTAATTCCAGATGCATCAAGGACCTCAATATAAGGCCAGAGATTATAAAAAAAACCTTAGTTGAAAGGGTTGGGATCTCCCATGAGCTGATTGGACTAGGCCAAAAGTTTATAAACAGAAATCCAGTAGCACAGCCACTACAACCAACACTCAACAGATGGGATCTTAGGAAGCTAAAGAGCTTCTCTTCAGATAAAGAGATTGTAACTCAAGCACAAAGGCAAACCACAGAAGGGAGAAAATCTTCACTAACCACATATCTGAAAGAACACTATTATGCAGAGTTCATAAAGAACTTAGAAAACTAAACACCAAGTAAACAAATGTGCCAATTAAAAAATGGACCTAGAACCCGAAAGAAAGTTTACCAGGGACGAACATGAAATGTGTAACAAATATTTTTTTAAATGCTCTGCATCCTTAGCCATCAGGGAAATGCAAATCAAAACCTCCCTGAGATATCATCTCACCCTGGTCAGGATGACAAAATTCCACAATACAAACACAAAATGTTGGAGAGGATGTGGTGAGAAGGGCACTCTCCTATATTTCCGATGAGAATGCACACTTACTACAATCACTATGGTGAGCCATCTGGCAATTCTTAAAGAAGTTAAAGATTGAAATGCCATATGACCCTGCTATTCCACTTTTGAGAATAATCCTCCACACAGCGAAAATTCACCTTGATAGCACAAGGACGACCAATTCATAGCAGCACTATGTACAGTAGCAAATCATGGAATCAACACAAATGCCCAACAGTTGATGAGTAGATAAGGAAAATGTGGTACATTTATATAATGGAACACTACTCAGGCATCAAAAAAAGATGAACTAATGAAACTTGCTAGGATATGGATTGATTTAGAAAAAATTATCTTGAGTGAAGTATCCCAGACACAGAAAATTAAACACCATACGTACACCCTAATAGGTGGATCCTAGTTCCAAACCCACTTAATGACATATTCAAACATAAATCTCTGTAATACCTACAGTAATCACAGAGATTATAAATAGGAGAGAACTGTAAAGAGGACCCCTCCCAGAAATAAGGTGAGAGGGGATCATGCTTCAGTAGAGAAAATAGATCAACAACAACTATTGCAGGTAAGTAGATACATATCTGGTGAAGCTCACACTCACATTCCTTCCTGGTCACTTGTGACTTAGGAAGTTTGATTCACCAATCAGGGAGGGTATAAGGACTAGCAGATAGATGGTAACCACCCAGCAAATGGGACACTGAGCCCTCCCTCACTGCAGTGCCCTACTCCTATTCCATCTATGTTTGAATCTCTTCTTATAATAAGATCTTCATTTACACAGCCTTTTATGTTTGGTTTGGAGATGACCTCACATAGCAATCAGGATGGAGGCAAGGGCCGTGCAGGAATAGCAAAACTGATAAACAACAACAAACCATAATTCAGAACACCAAAGACCCTACATTAATCAACTGGAACGAGACCAACCAAATATCTCCCCATCCTAAAGCTCAGGGAAACTTGTGGTGGAGGGGGTGGCCAGATTGTGAGAACCTACAGATGGGGAGGACCAACAATATGCAAGACATTCCACACAAGGTAAGGCCAGAGTAGCCATAATCGGACTTTGCATGACCTGACAATGACTCCCCAAAGTCTAGCATGGATCCCAGGCAGGAGCATCCTTAAAGGCAAGGAATTAACAGTCATAATAATGTTCCCATACTAACGGGGAGCCCAGAAAGAGCTCTGTGGTATGCCACTGACTCCTTACATCTTATCAGAGTGGAGGACTCAGAGGGAAGTTTGGCAGTCACACAAAAGGATGCTCCAGGAGATGGGATAGAAAAAGGGGGAGGCACTGGGAGAAGGAAAGGGAGAGGGTTAAAAGAAGGAGAAAGGGGGGAAAGGTGCAAGAGGGACTGGGGAGAGGTGGAGGGAAGGAGAGAACTGGGGTACCTATTGAGCTTGTATGATTGGAGAAAAATAAATAAATAAACAATAAATAAAAGCAGTATATACAAATACAAATCCTAACTCAGGCAGTAGACATAACAAAGATAACACCATATAAATCAAAGAAAAGGAGCAACAACCTAATACTGGATGCCAACATCATACAGGGAAAACAGAAAAAAATCAACAATCCAAGAAAGTATGTCTCTCCTGAAGATCACCAATCACAATGCTTCATATCTCATATAGGATAGCCCACTAGGAGGTATCTGACAGCAATAACCAGGAAAATGACTAAAATTTTTATGGAAATATATAAAATTAAGGAATAATTTTTCATCAGAGATGGAATATCTGTCATCTCTCTATCTATATGCACACATATATATGCTATGAAAGCAATAGTAGTATGAAACTATGGGGAAAGGGATTAAAGGTGGAGAATAAACAAAAGACAGAAATGGAAGTAAGGAATGATGTTTACACATTTTCTCTCACATGTGGACTATATAAATACATATAATATATTAACGAGATATGAGAAAGAGAGAGAGAGAGAGAGATGAATGCATAAAATAGAATAGTTGCCAGAAGATGATTAGCAAAGGAGGAAAATGGCAGGGATGTATATAGATAAAATTCAGTGATACATTTATGCGTATATAATGATGTAAACTGTTATTTTGTATGTGGAAGGATAATTAAAAAGGGATTGGGATTGCGCCACTTGTAGAATGGATATCTCCAGGGACCATCATATTTAATAAAATAATCCAGTCTCAGGAAAGCAAATAGCACCAATTTCCTCTCAGGCATGGGTTAGATTAGAAAAGATATAAAACACGGTACTGAGGGAGGTATATGAGAAGGGAAGGGACAAGGAGCAGTGCTGAGAGAAAAAGCAGGGTTTTGATGGGTGCATGGGAGTAAAGAAAATGACACTAATGTGCAAAGAAGTCATGATGCCCATCACTGTGTGTGACATCTGAAAAAGTCCTTGAAAATAAGGCAAAACAAAAACTCACTCAGGGGCTGATGGAGACCTGCAGCTGCTCTAAGACACACTCCACACTTCCTCCCTCACAGGCTTTCTTCGGGATTTCCACAACATCTATTTTGGTTGTGTCTGGTGAGTTCAAAGATAGTATTTTCCTTTCATGATACATTAATCTTGTCACTCATTGCTGACAGTGACGAGGGTCAAGGAAAGTGCTGGAGCGAATGACATCTGACAGAATCTGCTTCTCCTTCAGGACCTGCAAGGCCAAGGTCAAGACTGACCTCCACAGGACTGCTGCTTCCCCGGGGAGCAACTTGACCTGTCCTCCATTCTGCGCTTTCTCCATTCCATCCCCACACCTTAAAACCAAAGTTGACCCCTGCATGTCAGATTTCCTGCCAGAAAAACCAGAAGCAACCAGGAAAAAAGCACAAGCAACTGGCAGGGCTAGACACATGTCCTCTGTACTGTACAAGGCCCATAAGTTCAGGGAGATCTGTCTAGCTTTACACATAACCAGAGAAGAAGTGTCAAGTATAAATACATCTCACTTCTGAATACATCCATGGTTACAAAGGGCCATAGTACCTGTGGCCGATTCAGTTATTAAGTCTTTGTACTCCTTTAGAAAAGGCCAGAGTAGACCCTCAAAAGAGAAACCCTAAAGGGTGTTTCTTTAGGATTCCCATCCATAGGACCCTTCTTGACTCACATGTAACCAAACTACCCTCACATTTCATGGTTTTAACTAAGCTGAATGCCAGGTTATTTTCTACAATGATAAGAAGTGTAACAGTCTCAGCGGGCCCACGGAGACCCTTGGGGATGAGATAAGCTGTCATGGGCTCAGTGACACATACCCCAGAAGTTAGGCAAGTGGCAAAGCAGGCTTGTAGGCTCTCAGGCTCACAGGCTCTCAGGCTCATTTATTGTAAATATGGCCTGCTTATATACCCCACCCAACCTCCCAGAAGTCTCAGCATGAGATTTGCTGAGCCATCCCGACCGAATTGGTCATCTCAGCCAAGAGATTTGACATCAGCACCAGGCGCGGCAGCATGTGTAACTTGGGGAAGTTGCATACGCACATGCAGCCCATACAGATCATCCCTGAGAGGCACGCTCCCCAGGTGGAGTTAATGTAAGTAATGGTTGATAAGAGACCTCAATACAGGCCTGTCTAGTCCATTCCTCCTACATATCCATCCTTTTTATTTATTTTGACAGCCAGAGTGAGCCAGAGTTCTTTGCTCTGACCTTGATAACCCTGTCTCAGAGGGCTCCAGCACTATCGTGTTATTGGCTATGGGCCCTCGAAGGACATCACCTCTGGAAGCATGTCAGGATATGTGGATAGTAGACTGGACTGAGGCCTCACAAATCTCTGCAATCCAATCTCAAACCATCTCCCTAGGGGTACCATGGCTTGATTGTTCAAGGGCTATAAGTGTCTGTAGCGTGGTCTTATTGATGGAGCGCTGCTGAGAGATGTGCTGAAGGAAATACTTAAGTAATATAATTAATAAAGGAATAGTTTCTCCTATGATAACATAACTTACAATCCATTAAAAATTAAAATCAAGTGAGAAAACAATGAAAAGAAAACGCACAATCTAATAGAAAAACAATTATGATTGAAATAGAACATAAATATCTAAGGCCTTAGGTGTTACCAAAAATGTTTTAAGTATGCATACATGTATTTAAAAATGCGATACCAAAAAAAAAAAATCAGCGTGCAACAGAAATGAAAAAAAAATATTGATGTGGCAACAGATTTACTCATTTTATGAATCCGGTTCCCAGGAAGGCTTCACAATCTCTGTTGCTGGATGGGAAGAGCAATGATATGCAAGATACTCCACACAACTTCGGGCTGAAGCAATCATAATTGGACTTTGCATGCCCTGTGCAATGTCCAACATACTATTGACCCCACAAAGTCTAGCATTTGATAAAGGCCCCAAGATCCTTGGAAGCAATGGAATGACAGCCACAGTAGTGTTCCTATGCTTAAGGGGAACACAGGAAAGTGTTCAGGGAAATGCCACTGGGTCCTTGTACATAATCAAAGAGAAGGGCCCAGAGGAGAGTCTGGCATGCACATTAAAAGATTCCCCAGGGATTGGGGGGGAGGCACTGGGGGATGGGAAGGGAGGAGTGAGGGGAGAGGGAGCAGGGGGGTCGGGGGGAGGAGGAGGGAGAAAGGAACTGGTGTACCTATTAAGTTTGTATGAGCGGAAATAATAATAAAAAATGTCAAAAAAAAACAATCTCTGTTGCTGCTCTTACATCTCGAGCTGGCACCCATATTGGTGAAGTGGAATCCTGAGGTAAGACACAAGCATATCCTCGACCCCAGGTTAATAAGGGTGTGGGTCCCTGCCATAGCAACGTGACAGGGTCCCTCCATCAGACAAGAAGCAAGGGGGTATTGCGAGGCAGGAAATCCCAATGTTTATAAGCAGGACATAGTCCTGAATCATCAAAAGTGAGGAAGTTAAGGTTTAACAGAGCCTCCATCAGAGCCAAATGTGGGTCACGTTTTGATTCAGGGGATGTGATCTTTGCCAAAAGGCCTTTTGAGGTTCTGTTGGAGATATCCAATGGCATTGTCACTACTACCAACTCAAACAGTTGGGATCTTGTGAAATTACAGAGCTTCTGTTCAGATAAAGAGATTGTAACATGAGCTCAAAGGCAAACCACAGAATGGGAGAAAATCTTCACTAACCATATATCTGAGAGAGCTCTATTATCCAGAGTGCACAAAGAACATAAAAAACTAAACACCAAGGAAACTAATGGCCCAATTTTTAACTTTGGAACTTAAATGAAACTTCACTAGGGATGCAATTAAAATGTCTAACAAATATCTTAAAAAAATGCTCCACTTCCTTAGCCATCAGGGAAGTGCAAATCAAAACTTCCCTGAGAAATCATCTCACCCCGGTCAGGATGGCAAAAATCCACAATACAAACAACGACAAATGCTGGAGAGGATGTGGAGAGATGGGAACTCTGCTACATTGCTGGTGGGAATGCAGGCTCATACAGCCACTCTGGCGAGCCGTCTGGAGATTCTTAAAGAAATTAAAGATTGAATTGCCATATGACCCTGTGAATCCACTTTTGGGAATAACCCCACATATAGCAAAAATTCACCTCGACAGCACAAGCACGACCATGTTCATAGCAGCACTATTTACAATAGCAAAGTCATGGAATCAGCCCAAATGTCCAACAGTTGATGAGTGGATAAGGAACATGTGGTACATCTAGACAATGGAGTACTACTCAGCCATCAAAAATGATGAATTACTGGAATTTGCCTGGAAATGGATGCCATTAGAAACAATTATATTGAGTGAAGTCTTCCAGATCAGAAAATTAAGTGTCGTATGTACTCCCTAATAGGTGGCTCCTACTAGCAAACCCACCCAGCCCACCTAGAGACACTCAACAATAAATCTCTGTAATACAGTAGTTGCAAGAGTATGAACAGGAGGGATGGGGTAGGAGGGCCACACCAGAAACAAGGAGAGAGGGGACCATGTTACAGCAGAGAAAATAGGCCTCCATCAAGGACTGCAAGTAAGCAATGAGACATCTGGTTAAGTTCACAGACTTTTCGTTCCTGATCATTTACAACTGAGGGGGTGTGATCTCACCAGAAGGGAAGGGCATATTGTCTGGCAGATAATAAGTAACCATTTTACAAATGGGTGATTGACCTCTCCCTCACTGTGGTTTAATATTTTTATTACATCTATCTTTGAATATGCTCTTATACAAGACTCTAGTTTAACAGCTTTTTATCTTTGACCAGGGGGTGAAATACAATACACATCAGGATGGAGTGAAGGACATTGCAGGAGCAGCAAAACTGCAAAAGAAAATCAATGAACCATAATCCAGAACTTCAGAGACTCTATATCAACCATCTAGAACTAGGCCAGCCTAATCTCTCCCCATCCTGAAGCTCAGGGAAATTTGCGGAAGAGGGGGCGGTAAGATTGTAAGAGCACAACGATGGGAGGAGCAATGATATGCAAGATACTCCACACAAGTTAGGGCCAAAGCAATCATAATTGGACTTTACATGCCCTCCGCAATGTCCCATACACTATTGACCCCATAAAGTCTAGCATTTGCTAAAGGCACCAAGATCCTTGGAGGCAAGGAATTGACAGCCATAGTAGAGCTTCTATGCTTAAGGAGAAAGGTTTCAGGGAAATGCCACTGGGTCTTTGTAGGTCATCAGAGAGGAAGGCCTACAGGAGATTCTGGCATGCACATTAAAGGATTCTCCGGGAATTGGGGGGGGGGCACTGGGGGATGGGAATTGAAGGGTGAGGGGAATGGGAACAGGGAGGTCGGGGGGGAGGAGGAGGGAGGAAGGGAAATGGTGTACCTATTAAGTTGTATAAGCGGAAATAATAATAAAAAATGTTAAAAAAAAAAGGTTCTGTTGAATCTTCCACAATGGCTTGTTCCTGTAGGTTATAGGGGATACCAAAGGTGTGAATAATTTTCCATGAGGCTATAAAGTACCCAAATTGTTGGAGAGTATATGCAGGTCCATTGTCAGTCTTTAGTGCGCAAGGTACACCCATAACCAACATGGCAGATTTTAGGGCTTTAATAGCATGGGATGTCCTTTCTCCTTTAAGGACAATTGTGTACATGAAAGAGGAACAAGTGTCCGCTATGACATGAACATATTTTAAGTTCCCAAAGGGGAAATGCTAACATAAGTAAGGCAAGATAAGTTGAGCTAAGAGAATATCATCCATATAGTGAACAAATAAAATATCTCGGGGAATGTTGCAAAATGCCTCCCTAACATAAAGCTGACAGATTATAGGACTTTTTTTCATGCCTTGTGGGAGGACAGTCCATTGATACCTCGGGGCTGGTCTTTGTATATTAGGCTCCCAAACTGTAAACACAAAGTGATCCCTATCCTGGGGTGCCAAGGGAATTTGGAAGAAGCAATCGAGAATTACTATATGGTAGGAGGGTGGTATAGCACTGGGATGTGGCAGGCCAGCCTGAGTAGTCCCCATCTTTTCCATTCATTCATTGATTGCTCTCAGGTCCTGTAGGAGCCTATAACGACCTGACCTTTTCTTGATAACAAATATGGGAGTATTGTGCCTACTGGTTGAGGGTTCTAAATGTCCCAATTCAAGTTGTTCCTATATTAATTCCTTAAGGGCAGCCAATTTGGGTTCAGTTATTGACCACTGCTCCACCCAAACATCAAGGGTATGGGAACAGGTACCCGTTTAGATAATTGCTCATGATGGGCAGTGGACTCTAGAACTGGGGGTGATTTGAGGATGGATGGCCTGAAAGGCCAAACTTATGATTCTACTAATGGGCCTAAGAGGTGCCCCGCTTGGAGTTTAAATTAGCCTCGGCATTCTGCTGGACATTAGAAAGCTGTGAGCAGCATTTGCAATCCCAATGGAATCCCTTGTTACATTTTGGGCAGCGGGTCCAGGGACCAGTATTGGGGCAGTCCCTCCAGAGGTGACCTGTCTTACCACAGCGCCAGCAAGCGTGGTTGGTGTGGCATACTAGAACCCTGACATGTCCCCCTCCTTTCTTTCTTCTCGCCCTCTGTTGGCCATGAAGCATGAGTGTGCACCCCCGCCACTGCAGAGGCCTCTTGGGCTCTGAGCCTCCGCAACCTCGGGCCGCATGTGGTGGGTGAAAGTGCGAGCGCAGAGCGAGGAAAATGGGTGCTGTGGTCTGGAACCTCCAGGCCCAGAGCTTCTGCTCACTCCTCTTAGGGGAGGTGAGCAGTGGAAAGTTGATGTTAGGCTCCCAAACTATGGGCTCCTTACAGTGTGAGGGGAGGTTGCCCATTTTACTAAAGACCAGAGAAAAGACTAAAGAGGAACAGACAAGACAAACAATGTATTGGACCCAAATGCCTTGTGCTTTGTGGGGAACTTCCATGACTCTTGGGCCACGGCCATATGCCCACACGGTGTCTCCGGAGGAGGAGGGTCAATCGGGAGACCATTCCTGGGTTCCATCGCCTGGGGGGGAGTCAACCCTTATGTGGAGATGCTGGGAGAACCAGAACCAAAAATGTGTACCTCCTTATCCACAGACAGACAAACACAGAGAAAGGGTAAAGCGACCTTCACACTCACCTCCAGCGAAGGTAAGACATTGAGCACAAAGGGCCAGCTTGCCAAATGACTGCCGAAGGGGGCTCAGTACTCAACACTGGTTCCGCGAGGGGAAAAAGGCCTCTGTGGAAGCCCCACTTTGGGCGCCAGATGTAACAGTTTTGGGGGCCCATAGAGACCTTTGGGGACCCATATAAGCTGGCACGGGGTCAACGATGCAGATCCTGGAAGTCAGGCGAGTGGCTCACAGGCTCATTTATTGTAAATACCGGGCTGCTTATATATCCCTCCCAACCTTCCAGAAGTCTCAGCATGAGCTTTACTGAGTCATCCTGTCCAAATTTGTGCTCTCAGCCAGGCGTTTGAACTCAGCACCAGGCGCAGCAGGTGTAGACTGGGGAAGTTGCATTTGCTCATGCAGCCCATACATGTCATTCCTACATGGCATCCTCCCCAGGTAGAGGTATTGTAAGTAATGGTTGGTCAGAAACATTAATACAGGCCTGCCTGGTCTGTTCCTCCTACAAAAAAGCAGCTCATCACACTGATTAATTTCAGTCTATACAAGAAAGCATGACCAAGGACTGCTGAATAGAATAGATTATAGACAGGTGAGAAATGGTAACTACCAGTCTGTGTTCCCAAGGAAGACTTCTTGGAAACACCATACCATACTACAATGTGTTCTAAACTGATGAAAAAAAAGGTAGTTAAGGGAAGGCAGGTATACCATGCTACCTGTGTTCTAATCTCAATAAAAAGAAAGGCAGTGTGAAATTTAGAATTTGAATTAGAACACAAAATAAAAACATTCTTCCAAAATAAATTGAACATATGAGGAAAATAAGCGGATATCAGATCAGAACAAATAACATAAAAATCAGTTTCACAAGGTGAGTGGAGAATAATACATATCAACACTGTAGAGAAAACCTTGTGTGCTGAAGACTAACCTGGGACAACTGCACAGAAGCTGTCTGTGAAAGAGTGCACAGATGTGACATCATATAAGATTTGAAGTTGTATTAAGCCAGTTTAATCACATGTATAATCAGAGTCAAAATTATTGTAGTAATGAGTGAAATGCTTTCCTGGAAGAAAGAACAGACAAACTCAGTCCCATGGATCACCTGGAAAAGTGGGGAGAGAGAGGATTGGGGAAGTGGGAGGAGAATATGACAAGAAGGTTTACAGACATAGAGCACATTAATTCTACATTAATTGTGAAATCACATTACTCTAGATGGAAATCAAATTATACTCATTGCCCACATTTAATTTAACAACTCTAAAGATATTGTTAGTAAGAACAAAAGGTATTAGTCCACCTAATCATCATCACCCAGTAATCTCTAGTCAGGACCAGATCTCTTGAGGCTGAGACAAGCTCTGTGGGCCTAAGCAGACTGAGGGCCAAACTTGTATTGACATGTGTCAATGCGGGGACTTGCTTCATGAGAGATTTGTTCAGAAATTAGCTCATAACACACTAATATCAGTAAATATTAGGTAAATATCATAATTAAACAGATATATCATGACAGATACAATGTTCTCCAGGAAAGTACAGCTAACAATATCACCACAACATTTATCCATATAATTCCCCCACTCCAACACAGATAAAGAACACCCATTATCTCATACCAGCATTATCTGTGAGACCCACCTCAAACTAATGATGGAAATTCAATTCCATTGTCCAATCTGATTGCCTGGACTGTGTTCCTCTAACAACAATGCCCAACTCAAGTGGCAGACCTTTTCAAAGTGACACGCTGACAGCCTCCTCCTCACCCCATCCTGCTGGGCTCCAGTCCCAAAGAGGAGTAGTGGGGAAAGCACACTGGTGTGCTGGGTACAAGGTCACCCACTTTGGGCTCAAAGGATCCATTGTCCCACTATTCCTTAAAAGGAGCTGCCTGCTTCCCCCAGCACAGACTCAGGAGCACCCCAGAGGCTCCTCCAAGATGCTGGTGGTCCTGCTCACCACGGCCTTGCTGGCCCTGAGCTCAGCTCAGAGTGAAAATCAAGGTATGAGCCAATATGGTGGGTGGGAAAGATGCTGAAGAGAAAGAAGGACAGGGGAGGGAATCTGGTCAGAAAGACAGGTCTGCTCAACTCTTATGATCAGAGCAAGAGCAGTTCTGTTCTCCCTATATATCAAGGTCTTATGATTGGATGCACAATTGGGATTCCACAAAAGTTTAAGTAGAGGACAGAATGGTAAGTGGCATGTATGAGGAGAATCTCCCTGTGCTGTAAGGATTCCTGGGAAGATGACAAAGAGGCACAGGAAGAAGACTGGTAGACAGGATGTCCTCCTCAACAGAGTCGTCAGTGGCCAAATTACTGCCAAACTTACTGAACATGAAAGAATAGATATATACCTCTTATCTGCTTCAGAGATGCAGAAACACAGAGTACGTTTCCTCTCACAATTGACATGAACAAACACCAACATCAATGCTCAGTATAAAAATCTCACTAACACCCACACCAGTCACATACATGCCAGTGCACAAAATTCACTTTGGGAATTCCCTCTTGAGAAACAAAGATTTAACATCAGAGCTCAATTCATGTGTGCTCCAAGGTGATATTAAAATACGCAGAATGTTTAGCAAGAAGGAGCAGTAGGATTCCCAGGCACAGAGGGAGGACAAGCAGTAACTTTGCTCTGAGGCACATGGATGACGCTCAGCGGGAGAAGTCCTGCCACCTACTTGCATCTCAAGAAGCACCTTAGAGTCAGCTCATGAGCTCATGCATGGTTTGCTCAGCTGTGTTCACAAGTCATGTTTGCTGCAGGACACTCGTGAGCTCTGAAGTGCAGCTTGTTTAACTCTTCACTCATCCTGTGCTTTGCTTCCCAGTGGTCGCTGGTGGAGACTCTGACCCAGCAGCAGCAGGTAAAGCCCCCGAGCTGTCGTCCTCCAGCTCTGTGCAGTTGTCTGTCCTGCAGGGGCCTCCTATCTGTGCTCCGAGGAGTGAGTGGATGCTGCTGTCTAAAGACACAGCAAACACTTCCAGCCTTGGCGCTGGACACCACAGCCACAGCCAGCAAACTGAATGAGCCAAGGCCTGGCTTGCCTAACACCAGAAGATGCTGCCTGTCCCCCACCCTGAAGTACTGCTGAGGGGCGAGGTGAAGTGTACAGTGGGCTAATGCTGACTGCTCACTGCAGGGACAGGACCTGTGGCTCCTCCCACCCTCGTGTCCCAGTGGGCAGTTATGCAGCTTCAGGGACATGTGTGGAGAAACCCTGGTCCAGGTCCCTTGTCATGTGTGTCTGCACTTCACTATGTGACCACCTTCGATTTCAGAAAGAAAAAAATTGCTCCCAAAGCTGAATATGACCATCTTCATTATTCTTGTGTCTGTTCATATTACTATATGTGGAGCCCACTGAATTACTGGGCTCAGAAACCCAGACTGAACTCAAAGGCATAAAGTCAATGCAGTGTCTGGAAACAGCCTGACATGTGTTAGCATTTCTGCACTGTGTCCTCTGTCTCTTGAGCTATCCTGTGTGAAAATTAAAGTGCTCTGAACCTACTTTTTCCCCCAATCTAAGGGCACAAACTCAAGAATATATATATGAATGTACATTGGTAAATGAGAAGCCACGAATTTGGAGATGGGAGAGAGGGAGTTAGCAGGTGGCAGAGGAGGAAAACCCCAGAGTGCTCTTGTGTCCTATGCCCGACCCTCACAGCTAATTCTGCTGACAATGATGGCAATGGAGATTATCGGATGCTCCTTGCAGATGAAGAACATCAGCCTCCCCTTCCTGCCAATCCACATGGACCCCGTCCTCCTCCACCACACCCACCAGGTGATCTACTTCAACTAAGGAGGGAAAATGTTCGGAGAATTGTGAGCGCTTTGGAGCCCTTGGTGCAACACATTCTCTTTATGTGGAAGAACTTCCCAAGGTACATAATCAAGATGTCAATCATAGGCATGGATTAAGTCCACTCACCAGGCACTTGACCTCTAGTGTGAAAATTAGTGAACATAACAACAGATTGAAATGACACAGTCCCGGATCCCGTTTTCAATATTTGTGCTCAACTGTTCTGTGATGCGGTGGGAGGATCAGGGCTTTTCAGAAGTTCCCCAGGGTCTGTCCCTCGCTCTCCCTTTTTCTCAGTGGTCACCTGGTGAGATGGTGGCTTGGGGAGACAGCAGTGACCTTCCCTTGGTCCTTTGCCTCCTGCGCTTATCCTCCCTGACTCCCCATCTCACATCTCCAGCTGCCCACTCTGTGCCCACTCCTGCCTCCCACCTGCTGCTCACATCCATGGTCTCTGCTCAGTGACACCTTAATGAACTCCCATTGACCTTGTCTCCACCTGGAGCACTTCCATCTGCAGTAGTGTGTGCTCAAGGTCAAACCCCGTCTCCCTGTGTGGGACACAGAGATGAATCTTATAAACATCTGCACCTATGTACCCAGACAGGTCCTCACCAGACATGACCTGTAATTCTTTTGAACCTTGTCTTAGAAATACTCATGTAGTTGAGGGTGCAGGAAATTCAATTTTACATCCATGATACATGTTCCCTGTGGATGTGGATGTCATTTATTTTGAGAAACAATTTCTGCATCACTTATATCAAAGCATGGCTCTCATGAGGTTTGGTTTGTTGTTATCTTTATATTATTGTTTGGGTAGTTTGTCCTTTTGACTCTATAATGCAAGCCTCTGTGGCTCTGTTGTGATCTCTTTGCCTCACATCATGCTAACAGACATTTGGCCTTTAGTATGGGCTGCAATGACCATCTTAGGTACTATATGTTTGAACAATTTTTACTCACAACAAAGGAAAGAAGATGGCATGAATAATCATCTAGTTTCATTTTATTAATTAAATTACTTGAACGTGTGTCGTGTATGTGAGTCATACATGCATCTGAAGGTGCAGGTGTGCACCCCCTCATACAGCATGTGGAGGTCAGAAAGGATGATGTGTGTCTTCCTCTCTTACTTTCTCCCTTATTCCTTTAAAGAGGGTCTCTCCCTGAAAGAAATAAAGCTCTTTGTTCCAGGCTGGCAGATTAGTTAGTTCTCAGGCACTTCCTGCATGCACACAAGACATTGCAAGCTTTTTACGTGGGTGCTAGTGATTCAAATCAGGCCTTTATTCCCGCAGAACAGGAGACTTTGCCAATTGACCCCTATGCTAGTCTCTTGCTTTCATTTCATAAGCAAGAAACCTATCTGCTCCATAGCTAATTATATTAAGGTAAAGGGAGTTTTAAAGGAAAGCAAGAAGGTTCTGGTAACAGTTGGGAGCCCTCTAGGATGTCCGGTCTCTTCAATAACTTTCTTCCTTTCTTATTTGTTTCAGAAAGTGACCAAGAAGTCAGTGATCTTTAGCACTCCAAATCAATGAACCAATGTGATCTTTACTATACCCTTAATATCCCAATAAAATAATAGCATGCAATTCCTGATTGTCATCTGTCTGTTTGTATGAGGAAGGGATAGGACATGGGCGCATTGGGGAAACTGTGCCATGAATGCATCCAGAAAGATTTCCATCTGCTTTGCCTTCAAGACAGATTAACAAAGTGAAAATTTCCATGCTTTCATGCCCCAAATTCCTTTCTTGGAGTCTGTAGTACAATTGACAGAGAGTTCATGTCTCTTATTTATATTCTGATAATTTAAGGGAAAACAGGAAGATATAACAATTATGAAGAAAGAGGTGGCAGGACCAAAACCATGTGTCCTGGTCTCTAGGGACATGGCCACAGTCCCCTGCTCCTGCTCACTGGGCCACACTATATTGTATTTGTTCTTTCTAGCGATACCAGACTCCCACCCACTTTTATCTCCTGCATTCTTTATAAATACTGGTGGATTTCACAAAATTGTCAGCTAGTGGGTTTTAATCTCAAGGACTTTGGAGTCCTTCATGTTTTGTCTTGCTACCTCTGGATTCAGAGAAAGCTGTCGGAAACTCTGAGTCTGGGCTATTTTCTGCTATAAAATAAGGAGAATCAAACGATTGCCCAAAGGATCGAGATCAAGTAGAGAAAACCAGACCCGAAGTTGGCATCTCAGCTCCATCATGTTTTTATTAGCAACAAATAACAAAAAATTAGTGTGTGTATGTGTGTGTGTGTTTGTGTGTGCGTGTGTGTGTGTGTATGTGAGGGAGAGAGAGAGAGAGAGAAGTGTGTATCCTTGTAGAAGACCAAGGGTGATTTTAGAAATCACCCTAGATTGCTTCTACCTTCTCTAAATTTCCTGTCTCCACCCACCTGGGTGGAAGCACAGTCAGCCATTTCTACTTGGCATTTTTACTTAGGACCTGGAATATGAACTCAGGAAATTCTGCTTATGAAGCAGAGTCTCAACTTCTGAGACACCTGCCCAGCTCCCAATTGCCATAATGGTATTGTTCTTAAATGATAGGCTCTCACCATCCTTTCCTGAGCCTCTCGCTTTACATTCTTTCTGCTTCTTCCACAGAGGTTTCTCAGATTTTGTGGCTAAAGCAAATGTTGAAGAATGAAATTATGAGTCTTCATTAGTTCTTGAGTGCAGCCGTGGGTCTCCATCTCCCTACAACCATATTGATGTGTGTATCCGCTGCTTGAAACTGAGGATAGCTAAATAGTCTTTCTGTTCCCGTTTATGTAATATTCCCTGATCCTTGAGGGGAGAGGGTTGGATGACAGTCTTGGGGGGGAGCACTCCACAGTCACTTATTTTCTCAGATCACTATCGTTCATCTATTGCTAAGAGATATTTCTGGACCACAGGATGCACGCCACACAAATCTGAATGATTCAGTCTGGTATCCACAGGTGAGACAGAGCACTCAATGTATGTCTTTACCTCACTCAGGGTAACTTTTTCCACTTCTAGGCAGAAGCCTTAATTTGTGATATGAAAATAAATTTATTTTCCATAATCGCTAAATAGTAATCCATGCTGTACATGAACCGCATTTTAATTATCTACTCATCAATTGATAGACATCTAAACTAATCCCATATTTCTTGTGAATAGAATTGCTGTGTTTTGAACCTCAGATCCCATGAAAAGAATATTGGGCAGAATGGAAAGAAGACTTGCCATTCCAGCCCTCAAGTGGAGATCCTGGGAAACCCTGCAGCAAAGCAATAAAGAGGTTGAGCAATCCAGAATGATTCCCAATGTCACCTTTGGGCCTCCACAGGCACACATATTTAAGTGCCTCCACTACACAAAAAAATTGAAGAATAAACGCACATATGCTACTACGCACATATATCTATACATACATACACATACACACAAAAACTCATTTTGCTTTTCTCCTATTATATAAAAACCAAATAGTTTGAGAAATAATATACTTTCATGTTTCTTGCAGCACTATTCACAATATTCAAGATATGGAATCAGCAAAAGTATCTATAAATTGTTGAGTAGATAAGGAAATTATCATACATAGTGCTTTGATGCCTTTGTCAAATATTGGATGGTTGTAGCTGTATGGCTTGTTCTTTAGTACTCTATCGCATTTTTTATATTAATTATGCTTCACTATAAACTGCTAGCCTCACTGTAGAGGGCATATAGGGCAGATGGCTGAGAGAAAAACATTGGAGCTGCTCCAGAGGCAACGATACATGCACTGTAATTCAATGTCTCATTTTTCATGGAGAAATACCAACATCTGTGCCCCATCTGTGTGTAGGCTCAAGTGTGAGATAAAGTTCCCATGATACTTAACGAAAAGGAGCAGAAAGTTTCCCAGGAATCCTGGGAGAGCAAGTTGTAATTTTTCTATATATGGCAGGTGGTGACACTCAGCATAAGAAAATCCTGCCACTTTTGTGCATCTGCTTGACTTCTCATGACCACATCACAGACAGGTTGATGAGCTCAGGGGTGGTTTGCTCAGCTGTGTTCACAAGTCATGTTTGCTGCAGGACACTCGTGAACTCTGAAGTGCAGCTTAACTCTTCACTCATCCTGAGCTTTGCTTTCCAGAGGTCGCCAGTGGAGACTCTGACCCAGCAGCAGCAAGTAAAGCCCCCGAGCTGTCGTCCTCCAGCTCTGTGCAGTTGTCTGTCCTGCAGGGGCCTCCTATCTGTGCTCCGAGGAGTGAGTGTATGCTGCTCTCTGAAGACACAGCAAACAGTCCCAGCATTGGCACTGGACACCATAGCCACAGCCAGCAGACTGAATGAGCCAAGACCTGGCTTGCCTGACACCAGGAGACGCTGCCTGTCCTCCACTCTGAAGTACTGCTAAGGAGCGAGGTGAAGTGGACAGTGGGCTAATGCTGACTGCTCACTGCAGGGACAGGAGCCATGGCTCCTCCCACCCTCGTTTCCCCATGGGCAGTTATGCAGCTTCAGGGACATGTGTGGAGAAACCCTGGTCCAGGGTTATCATGTGTGTCTACACTTAGCTGTGTAAGCACCTTTGTTGTTGAAAATGAAATGGTTTTTTTCCAGCACTGAAAGTGGATGACATTTGCTGCTCTTTTGGCTCTTAATATATCTGTATGTTGGTTGAGCTCGAATGTTGGAGCACTGGTTCCAATTTCATCTCAGAGGTCAGTAATGCAGGCTTAAACTCACAGATACAAAGTCAATGCAGAGTCCTGGATTTAGTCTGACATGTCTAAGCACTTCTGCTTTATTGTTCTTCTCTCTTTGGAAACATAATTTCTGAAAAATAAGGTGCTCAGACTTTACCATTTACCCAACCTAAAGACATAGACTTGTCTTGGAAATGAATACATAAAATTTCCATCCATATACATTGGTATATTGAATAAGAGATTGCTCATGTGTCTTGTGCCTAGCCTTCCCAGAAACTGATTATCCAACCCAAAACCCTGCCAAGCAGGCTCAGGACCAAGCGTTGATCCTGCTGCTGATGAGGGCAATGAAGGTGATCAGGCACTGGATACCACAGCCTGATCATCCAGGAGATAATGAGTAGTAGCATCCTCTATTTCCTCCTGCAATTTAACCAGGACCACTCCTACAAGATGACCCACATGGGAGACCCCATTCTCCTCTATCACAGAACTTGCTTATTGAGAAAATTCATGATCTTTTACTCTAAGGTGGTAGAATTATAAGATATAATTATAAGATAAGGACTTTCCTAAAGACCTCCCCAAGGTAAGTAATCATGATGTCTGTCACAGGTATTGGGTAACTTCACTAACCATGCATGCATTGAATTCACATATTTTGAATTCTAGTGTGAAAACTAGTGAACATATGGCATTGACATGACATAATCCTGGACCCCTTTTAAACTCTTGGTGTTCAGATGTTCTGAGATGCTGGGGGAGCCCTTTCAGAAGCTCCACAAGGACTGTCTGTTCTTCAGGAGTACAGCCTTGCTCTTCCTTTTCCCCAGTACTCACCTACTGAAGTGCAGCTTATGAAGCATAACAGTGACCTACCCTTGGTCCTCTTCCTCCTGTGCTCCAGCTGCCCACTATGGGTTCATTCTTTCCTCCCAAACGCTGCTCAGATACATGGTCTCTGCTCAGTGGCACCTTAATGCTCTCCTCCGTAACTTGTTACCACCTGTACCAGTTCCTCCTGCAGTAGTATGTGCCCAAGTTTGAATCCAGTCCCTATGTGAGACACAGAGAGGAATCTTGTAAACATCTACACCTATACCCTCATCCCTGTCCTCAAAAGACACTATCTTGAATTCTTTTTGGCAATATTTTAGAAATATTTGCATGTCTGAGCATATGCAAAATAGTATATTCTATTTTACTTTAATAATATACATTATCTGTGGATGCAGATGTTACTCATTATGAAAAACAAAATCTGCATCACTTCATATCAAAATGTGGATTTCCTGAGGTTTGGTTTATTGTTATCTTTATATTGCTGCTTGTGTATTTTAGCTTTTTGACTCTGTAGTGCAAACTTTGTGTGGATCTCTTGTGATCTCCACACTTCACGTCATGCTAATACACATTTGGGCTGCTTACAGCTTTTCCCTACATTAGCATGTTTTTCACTGAACACTTTGGTACTATATACATGAATAACTTTTACTTATAAAAAAGGAAGAGTAAATAATAATAATAATCTATGTTCATTATATTCATACATTTCTGTATGTTTTGTGTCTGTGTGCCATGCATGCATGCGAGTGTGCAGAAATACATGCACCCTTCACACAGGCCTGTGCAGGTCAGAGCAGGATAGTGAGTGTCTTCTCTTGATTTCTGCCTTATTCCTTTAAGAGAGAGTCTCTCATTGAAAAGGAAACAGCTGTTTGGTGTAAGTTGGCAGACCAGTGAGTTCCGTGTATCTACCTTCTTACCATAATGCTGAGGTTACAAGTATGTACAGACATCATAAGCTTTTAACATGGGTGTGGTTTGGAGTCAGGAATTATTCCTGCAGAATAGGAGATTTTATCAATTGAACCCCATCCCACCCCCTTGCTTCATTTCATATCAGGAGTATAAGTATATTATCTGTTCTACTTCAAATTTTGAAGGAAAGTAAGGAAGAGATGGAGGGGCTCTATCCTCTGCAATCTCAGAGGTTCCAGCAGCAATTGAGAACTTTCCAACATGTCCTGTCTCTGCAATAACTTCCTTCCTTTCTTATTTGTGTCACAAGTGACTGAGAAGACAAAGATCTTTAAAACCACAAGACAATGAACCAATGTGATCTTTTCTGTACCCTCGATTTACCAATAAAATAAATAGCATACAATTCCTGATTGTCATCGCTCTTTCTCTGTGCAGGGGAATAGAAATTTGAAGACTGTTGACGCAGTATGTGCACACTGACAAAATTATGCCAGAAAGATCTCCAGATGCTTCTAGAAAGATCTCCGTCTGTTTGGTCTACAAGACAGACAGCCTGTGAAAAATTCCATGGTATCATATCCTTAATTAAAGTCTGTAGTACAATTGCCAAGGATTTTTTAAAATGCCATTTCAGATCTCTTACTGGTATTCTGACAAAACTTTGAAGGAAATCAGGAGGATATAACAATTATAAAGAAGGAGGTGGCAGGACCAAAACCATGTATCCTGGTCTCTAAAGACATTGCCACAGTCCCCTGCTCCTGCTCACTGAGCCACATCATATTGTATGTGTTCTTTCTATCAAAGCCCTAACCTCACTGACTTCTATCTCCTACATTCCTTGTAGCTACTCACAAACTAGAAAGGGAATGGATTTTAACGTCAAAGACTTTGGAGTCCTTCATACTTTGTCTTTGTCACAGAAAACTGACTTAAACTCTCATAGTCTGTGCTTCATTGCTATGAAATGATGAAAATTAAATGACTCTCTGAGGGATTGAGATCAAGGAGAGAAACACAAGAAAACCATACCTGAAATGGGCGTCACAGCTTCATCATAACTTCATTTGCGACAAATAATAGATCTGAAAGCATAAGGAATTAAATGTCCACAAATTAATAATTTAAAAATAATTTTATTAAAAATCTAACTAGGAGGGCTGGAGAGGTGGCTCAGGGGTTAAGCCTCTGCCTTGCAGGCAGAAGGTCCCGAGTTTGGATCCTAGACCCCACATATAGATGCCAGGCGGAAGTGGAGGCGGCCTGCGTTTCTGGTCTTGGTAGGGCTGAGCCTGTGAATCCCGGTGTAGAGTAAATAAATAGAAGGTGTAGGAGTCCATGGTGGTTCCTGAATTCGTCCATGGTTCTACACACACACACACACACACACACACACACACACACACACACATACATACATACATACATACACACACATGCATACACATGCATACATGCACAATTGAATAAATATTAAATAAAAAAATTTAAAAATCTAAATAGGACTCTGACCTCTTGGGTTCCCTGTGCATCTGCAGCTCAAGCGAGGTCATCCCTGAGCTTGCCCATGTATTAGACTGGAGGATTGTGGCCCTGATTCTGATTGTTGGTTGCCTGCAGGCTGGTACCCCATCCCCCTTCAGTCTCCTCCCCACTAATCACAGAGAGAGAAAGAGAGAGAGAGACAGACAGAGAGAGAGAGAGAGAGAGAGAGAGAGAGAGAGAGAGAGAAAGGGAAGGAGAGAGAAAGAGAGAAAATAAGTCCAGGTAGAAGAGTCCATATAACACCAAATTTCAAGAATAAAGATGGAAAAGGCCTCCAAAATATTGACTTGATAAAACCCATCTGAGAAACATCCACACGCTTCTTCAGCCACAGAACATGGAAATCACTACCTTTTGTTTCAAGTGAAGGCCCAAACTTTAGTTACATGATGCAAAGAAAAACATAAGACACTTCAAATATCATCCAAGTGCTGAAAGATAGAAGACCATCATCCCACTAAAAATCAGCTCCTATTACTTAAAAAAAAAAAATTAAAATCAACATACACTCACCCTAAAAGCAGTACAAAGAACTATAAAAACTAAACACCCAAGAAGTAAATAAGCCAATTAAAAAAAAATGAACCTGGGAATTCAAAAGAAACTTTTCCAGGAACAAAACTGAAATGTCTAAGAAATATCTTTAAAAGTGCTCCACATCGCCCTTCCCCCCACTCTGCCGCCCATAGACGCATGCGTGGCCAGTCCAGCCTGGACCCACCTGACCTAGGTAACTCTGCTTCCGCCCACCCCAGGAACTCCAGGCAGCCCAAGGGACCCAGCTCCTCCCACCAGCCAGCCAGACCTGAGCCCTGCAGGGCCAGGAAAGAGGACCCCCTGCACCTGGGCCACGCCCCAGCTCCCCCAGGTTAAATAGCGAGCCGCCGAAACCCCATCCTCCTTTCCCCCAGTCCGCAGCCAGGGAGGCTCGCCGTCCAGCTGGGACTCACCTCGACTTAGGTAAGCTCCATTCTCACCCACCCCCAGAACCCCAGGCCAAATAATTCAGTTCAGTGAAAAACGCACAGAAATTGAAAGAAGATCTTAAGAGTTAAAATGACAATGCCCTAGTCAAAGTCCAAATCCATGAGAAACAGCACTCAAGTAAACAAATCTCCCACTGAAGGAAATAATCACATAATGTTAGGCTCCAACCAGAACAAAAACAAGGAAAAAGGCCATGAAAGCCTGACCCAGGATAACGACTTGGAAAACATAATCATTACCATGTTCAATACTATGAAAGAGGGAATCCGGGAGGAATTAAATAACCAAATGAATCGCGTTGAAGAGGAACACAACAGACACTTGGAAGAGTTGAGAAAAACAGTGCAAGAAACAAAAACTGGCATTGAGCAGTTAAAACAGACTCAAGCAGAGTTTAAAAGTGAGCTAAAAGACAAGTTATCTTCAACCCAGAACTCCATAGAGAGTCTTATCAGCAGAACTAACCAGGCAGAAAACAGAATTTCAGACCTTGAAGATAAAGTGGGAGTATTAACCAGCTCAATGGAAAAGGTAGTTAAAGCCAAAAAGATACTTGAGAGAAATATCCAGGAGATAGGGGACACCCTGAAGAAACCCAACATGTGTATTCATGGAATACCAGAGCAAGAATCTCAAAACAACACCCCTGAGGAAATTTTTCAAATGATCATCAAGGAAAACTTTCCTCATCTAAAAAGAGGCCCATACATATACAAGAGGCATTCCGCACACCAAAGAGATATGACGAAAACAGAAGCTCACCACAGCAAATAATAGTTAAAACACTCCACATTCAAGATAAAAAACTGATGCTGAGAGCTTCAAGGGAGAAAAAGCAAGTCACTTTTAAAGGTAAACCTGTTAAAATAACAAATGACTTCTCAGTCGGAACAGTAAAAGCAAGAAGAGCTTGGAGAGACATACTTCAAGTATTGAAGGAGCAAAAATGTCAACCCAGGCTGATTTACCCTGCAAAAGTATCCATCATGATCGAGGGAGAAAGAAAAATCTTCCAGCACAAAGACAACTTGAAGGGATACATGTCCACCAAACCAGGCCTTCAAAATTGCTAAAAACGATACTCAAGCGTGAAGAAAAAAAACAGACATATCCGGGAGAACAGAAGTATAACACCATTAAAAGCGAACCAATATACTTACAAAAACTACTAAACATAATAAATGTCTGGAATTAAAAATAGTTTCCCCATGATAACACTAAATGTTAATGGAATTAACTCACCGATCAAGAGACATAGATTACAAACTTGGATTAAAATTCACAATCCATCAATCTGCTGCCTGCAGGAAACCCATCTCACCACAAAAGATAGTCACACCCTAAAAATAAAAGGCTGGTCAACAATTCTACCAGCTGATGGAAGCAGAAAACAGGCAAGGGTAATCATTATGCTATCGGACAAAGTGTACTTCAAACCAAAAAAAATCATAAGAGACACGGATGGATACTACATTTTAGTCACAGGTACAATTCACCACGAAGACTTCTCAATACTGAACATACATGCACCTAACAAGACCCCTCCCACATTCACTAAGCAAACCCTACAACATCTAAAGCGAGATATCAATCCCAAAACGATAATTCTTGGGGATTTCAATACCGCCCTCTCAACATGGAATCGATCTACAGGTAAAAAACTTAACAGAGACACTTTGGAGCTTAACCAAACCCTTACTGAAATGGACCTTACAGATCTCTATCTTACTTTTCATCCATGCAACAAAGAATACACATTTTTTTCAGCAGCACACAGAACTTTCTCCAAAATAGATCACATATTGGGCCACAAAACGAATCTCCACATATACAGGAATGATGAAATTCTAGCATACACTTTATGAGACCACCACGGCTTAAAGCTTGACATCCACAACACAACAAGCAACAGAAAATACATTTACTCCTGGAAACTTAATACTATGATGCTGAATGAGAATTGGATTCAGGAAGAAATTACAAAGGAAATTCAAGATTTCCTGAATGTGAACGATAATGAAAATACAACTTACAAAAATGTCAGGGACACAATGAAAGCTGTCCTAAGAGGTAAGTTCATAGCTCTTAATGCCTACATCAAAAAATGGAAACATCAGAAATTAATAAATTAATAATGCAGCTAAAAGCTTCAGAGGCACTAGAGCAATCTGATCCCAAAAGCAGCAAAAGAGAGGACATTAGCAAAATAAGGGGAGAAATATCTGAAATCAAAATTAGGAAAACAATACAGAAAATCAACCAGTCAAAAATCAACCAGTCATAAATGTGGTTTTTTGAAAAAATCATTAAGATTGATACACCTCTAGCTAAATTAACTAAAAGTAAGAGAGAAAAACCCCAAAATTAACAAAATTATATTTAGTGATGTATCCCATACCAAGAAAATTAAGCGCCATATGTACTCCATAATAGGTGGCTCCTAGTACCAAACCCACCCAGCCGACCTAGAGACACTCAAAGATAAACCTCTGAAATACCTACAGTAATTGCAAGAATTATGAACAGGAGATGGTGTAGGAGGGCCACACCAGAAACAAGAAGAGAGGGGACCATGTTACACCAGAGAAAATAGGCCTCCATCAAGGACTGCAAATAAGTAATGAGGCACCTGGTTACGTTCACAGACTTTTGTTCCTGATCATTTACAACTGAGGGGGTACGATCTCACCAGAAGGGGTGATATACAATACCCATCAGGATGGAGTGAAGGGCATTGCAGGAGCAGCAAAACTGCAAGAGGAAATCAATGAATCATAATCCAGAATTTCAGAGACTCTATATCACCCACCTAGAACTAGGCCAGCCTAATCTCCCCCCATCCTGAAGCTCATGGAAATTTGCAGAATAAGGGGCAGTAGGATTGTAAGAGCACAAGAATGGGAGGAGCAATGATATGCGAGATACTCCACACAAGTTAGGGCCAAAGCAATCATAATTGGACTTTGCATGCCCTGCACAGTGTCCCACACACTATTGGCCCCATAAAGTCTAGCATTTGCTAAAGGCACCAAGATCCTTGGAGGCAAGGAATTGACAGCCATAGTAGTGTCCCTATGCTTAAGTGGAACACAGGAAAGGGTTCAGGGAAAAGCCACTGGCTCCTTGTACGTCATCAGAGAGGAGGGCCCAGAGGAGAGTCTGGCATGCACATTAAAGGATTCTCTGGGGATTGTGGGGAGAGTCACTGGGGTATAGGGAAGGAGGGGTGAGGGGAGAGGGAGAAGAGGGGTAAGGGGGAGGAAGAGGAAGGGAGGGAACCGGTGTACCTATTATATCTGTATGAGTGGAAATAATAATAAAAAATGTTATATAAAAAAATAAAAAAATAAACACAATTCTTGACTCAAAAAAAAAAAGTGCCTCATATCTTTAGGCATCAGGGAAATGCAAATCAAACTTGCCTGAGATATCATCTCACACCAGTCAGAGAATGGGAAAAATGCACAATACAAACACCAAATACTGGAGAGGATGTGGAGAGAAGGGAACTCTCCTACATTACTGGTGGGAATGCAGGCTTGCTCAAACACTCTGGCAGTGTGATGATTTTTTAAAAAGTTAAAGATTGAAATGCCATATGACCCTGCTATACCACTTTTGGGAATAATTCACAAAAATGCAGAAATTCACTACATTGACAGGTGACAGGAGCACAACCTTGTTCACTGCAGCATTATTTACAATAGCAAAGTCATGGAATCAACCCAAATGCCCAAAAGTTGATGAATAGATAAGGAAAATGTGGTAAATTTCTTAGGAAATGGATGGATTTAAAAAAATTATATTGTGTGAAGTATCCCAGAAACAGAAATTTAAACACCATAATTAAACTCCCAAATAGGTGGATCCTAGTACCAAATCTATGTAATAACACATTCAAAGATAAATCTCTGTAATACCTACAATAATCACAATTATTACAAATAGAATGGAAGGGGAAGGAGCCCCTCCAAGAAATAAGGTAGAGGGGATCATGTTTCAGTAGAGAAAATAGGTCACCATCATGTACTGCAAGTAAATAGAGAGACATCTGGTTAAGTTACTCTCACTTACCTTCCTGGTCACTTGTGACTGAGGAGGTTTGATTTTACCAATTAGGGAGGGTATAGGGACTGGCAGATAAATGGTAATCTCCCTGCAAATGGGACACTGACTTCCCGCTCACTGCAGTGTCCTACTCCTATTTCATCTACCTTTGAATCTCCTCTTATAATAAGATCTTCATTTACATAGCCTTTTATGTTTGGTTAGCAGGTGACCTCTAATTCCAGTCAGGATGGAGGCAAGGGCCATGCAGGAACATCAAAACTGAAAACCAACAAAAACCATAATTCAGAACACTAAAAACCCTACATTAATCACCTGGAACCAGACCAACCAAATCAACTCCCCATGCTAAAGCGCAGGGAATCTTGCAGAAGAGGAGCCGGCCAGATTGTAAGAGCCTAAAGATGTGGAGGACCAAAAATATGCAAGGTACGCCACACAAGTAAGGGCCGCAGTAGCCATAATCGGACTTTGCATGACCTGAGCAATGACTGACATGTCGACAACACCCAATGTTGGCATGGATCACAGGCAGTGGGATCCTTAGAGGCAAAGGACTAACAGTCATAATAGTGTTCCCATACTAATGGGAACCCAAGGAAGGGCTCTGGGCTATGCCACTGAGTCCTTACACTTAACTAGAGTGGAGAACTCAGAGAGAAATTTGGCAGTTACACAAAAGGATGCTCCAGGGAATGGGAGGGGGGAGGGGTAGGCATTGGGAAAAGGGGAGGCAAGGGGTTAAAGGAAGAGGAAAAGAGTGGAGGGTGCAAGAGGGACCTGGGAGGAGAGGAGGGAAGGAAAGGACTGGCATACCTATTGAGCTTGTATGATTGGGGAAAAATAAATAAATAAAAACAGTATATGAAAATACAAATCCAAACTCAGGCTGCAGACATAACCAAGATAACACTATAAATCAAAGAAAAGGAGTGAAAACCTAATACAGATGCCAACATCACACAGGAAAAAAGGAAAAAAAAATGAAGAATCCAAGAAAATATGTCTTTCCTCAAGAATACCAATCCCAAGGCTTTATATCTCATATAGGATAGCCCACTGGGCGGTATCCAATACAGCAATAACCAGGACAATGAATAAAATCTTTAAGGAAATATATAAAATTAAGGAATAATTGTTTCCTCAGAGATATATATATGCTATGAAAACAGCAATAGTATGGAACTATGGGAAAAGGGATTAAAGGTGGAGAATCACCAAGAGACAGAAATGGAAGTAAAGAATGACATTTTCACATTTTCTGTCACATGTGGACTCTATAACTATATATTAGATATTAGAGAGAGAGAGAGAGAGAGATGGAAGCTTAGAATAGTTTCCAGCAGAGGATTACCAGAGGAGAAAAATGGCAGGGATGCATATAGGTAAAATTCAATGATACATGTATGAGTATATAAAGATGTAAACTGTTGTTTTGTATGTTGAAGGATAATTAAAAAGGGATTGGGATTTTGCCACTTGTAGAATGGATATCGCCAGGGACCATCATATGTAATAAAATAATCCAGTCTCAGAAAAACAAATATCATCAATTTCCTCTCAGGCATGGACTGTGATTAGAAAAGATATAAAACACAGTACCAGGGGAGGTATATGAGGGAGGAAGGGCTGAGGGAAGACACACTGGTCCTCAGAAATCAACATAGTCCAAAGAAAACCCAAGCAAAGCTCTAGGGGACAAATGCCAGATATTTGAAGACTTCTAAAATCATCCTATCACATGGAAGAGATTCTTCACATCCAGCCAAAAGATAAGTAATCTCTTTTTACCATTCTACTCTTTTCAATTATTAATTATTGTAGATTAACTTTTCCATATAGCCACTCCCAAACGATAGAAAACTTCAGGGACTATACAACTCACCTCACATATCACCAAGGTACTAAATCATAAAAGTGCACTACCATACTAATATTCACGTCCTGTCTACTAAACCTGTCTTATTTATTATAGTATTATCAGTCTAATACCCCCATCCAGGAAATAACAATAATAACAGACAAACATTCCCAACTCCAAGCCAAACACTAGTAATAACTGCCCGAGAGTAGTAATACCAACTAATTCACTTCAGTCAAAAACACAAAGAAACTGAAAGGTCTTAAGAGACAAAACAACAATGCCCAAGGCAAAGTACAGATCCATGAGAAAAAAAAAACCCAAGAAGACAAATCTCCCACCGAAAGAATCAACCCCGCATTGATAGATTCAAATGATATTAAATTCACAGAAAATTGCCAAGAATGCCAGGCCCAAGATAACGACATTCAAAGCATGAAAGAGGAAATTCAGGAGGAGTTAAACAATCGCATCAACCACTTTGAACAGGAACACAACAGACACTTGGAGGAGTTGGGAAAAACAGTTCAAGAAACAAAAACAGACATCGAGCAGTTAAAACATTCTCAAGCAGAGTTTAAAATTGAACTAAAAGACAATAGGGGATGAATTTGAATATTGTCCTGCATTATACTTAGTGAAATTTTGATCACTCAACATTTTACTCCACAAAGTTTAGTATAAAGAGCATCCCATTTCATGAAATAAAATAGAATAAAACAATATTCATTTCTCTATGTTGTGCATACTTTTTGTTTTGAGAATATTTTATGACTAGTGAAATCATTTCAAAGTGTGCCATTAGCCTCTTACAAAACAAAGGCTCTTAGTAAATGCAAATTTATAATTGACTAATGAGAACTGGCTTCTATGCTCCCTTGTATGTATGCATGCTTATATCAAAAGCCTGGAACAACTCATGGCTGTCCCATATGGAAATGAAGGGACCAAATTTCCCTGAAGAGAGAAAACAAGCTCTTAGTCTCTGCTGTGCGGATAGTGGTTTGCTTGATTTTTTCTTAAAAGCCAAACTGTATTTGGTTCATCTGCCTGATCCCTGTTACTATTTAAGTGCATGCTTCAGAGAAAAGTGTTACAGATCAGGAAGTATCAACTGAGCATGCTATCCTTTTCCAAGAGAAGTTCATCTCCAGCCACCTGTGGCCTTTACAGAATGTAGCCCCTAAAATTCATTAATGCTAGTCATGTGCCTCTGTGTGATTTCCCAATTTCAACTTATTCACAGCTAGTTCAAAAGTGACAAAAAGACTCAAAGTGAAGATCCTATCTATCTACTGGTTGCTACTGTGCATCTTCTGCTTTGAACCATCTTCTGAGGTTTCCCTTCTTGTTCTTGGAATTTCTTGGCCACAAACAATTGCTGTGCTTGTATTTGTGACAGAATAAAATCTTGATTCAACAACAAAAAAAAGAAACAAAAATAGACATAGAGCAGTTAAAACATTCTCAAGCAGAGTTTAAAATTGAACTAAAAGACAAGTTATCTTCAACCCACAACTCAACAGAGAGTCTTATCAGGAGAACTAATGAAACAGAAAATCGAATTTCAGATCTTGAGGACAAAGTGGAATTACTAAGAGCTCAATGGAAGAGGTTGTTAAACCCAAAAAGATACTTGAGAAGAGTATTTAAGAATTATTGGACACCCTGAAGAAGTCTAACATGTGAATTCATGGAATATCAGAGCAAGAATCTTAAAATACCACACCTGAGGAAATTTTTCAAATTGTCATCAAGGAAAACTACCCTCATCTAAGGAATGAGAGACCATTCCAAATACAAGAGAAATTCCGCACTCCAAATAGATATGACTAAAATAGAAAATCGCCATGGCAAGTAATAGTCAAAACACTGCACATTCAAGACAAAGAAAAGGTGCTGAAAGCTTCAAGGGACAAAAAGCAAGTTACTTTTAAAGATAAACCTGTTAAAATAACAAATGACTTCTCAATGGAAACAGTAAAAGCAAGAAGAGCTTGGAGAGATGTACTTCAAGGATTGAATGAGCAAAAATGTCAACCCAGGCTTATATACCCAAGAAAACCATTTGTCATGATCAAGAAAGAAAGAAAAGTTTTCCAGCACAAAGACAACTGGAGTGGATAAATACCTACCAAACCAGGCCTTCAAAAAATGATGGAAATGATACTCAAGCTTGAAGTAAAAAACAAGTATACCCAGGAGGACAGAAAGGAAGTATAATACCACCAAAATCTAAAAGCCAAATAATACACTTACAAAAGCCAGTAAACATAAAAAATGTCCAGAATTAAAAACAATTTCTCCATCACAGCATTAAATGTCAATGGAATTAACTCACCAATCAAAAGACACAGATTACAAACTGGAATTAAAAATCAAAACCCATCCATCTACTGCCTTCAGGGAACTCATCTCACCACAGAAGATAGGCACATCCTAAAAATAAAATGCTGGTCCAAAATTCTGTAAGTTAATGGAACCGGAAACAGGCAGGGGTAGCCATTATGCTATGGGACAAAGTGGACTTCAAACCCAAAAGAATCACTAGAGACACAGATGGATACTACATTTTATTCATAGGTTCAATTCACCAGGAAGACTTCACAATACTGAACATATATGCACCTAATATGGGCCCCTCCCCATTCATTAAGTGAACCCTACAATGTTTAAAGCGAGAAATCAACCCCCAAACGGTAATTCTTGGGGATTTCAATACTGCTCTCTCAACATGGGATAGACCAACAGGTCAAAAACTTAAGATAGACACATTGGAACTTAATCAAACTCTTATTGAAATGGACCTTACTGGTCTCTATCAAACTTTCCATCCACGCACCAAGGAATACACATTTTTTTCAGCAGCACATGGAACTTCTTCAAAATAGATCACATACTGGATCACAAATCGAATATCCCCATAGAAAGAAACGTTGAAATTCTAGCCTGTACCCTATCAGACCACCATGGTATAAAGCTTGACATCCACACACAACAAACAACAGAAAATACACTAATTCCTGGAAACTACGTAAACACTATGATGCAGTATGAGAATTGGATTCAGGAGGAAATTACAAAGGAAATTGAAGATTGAATGAAAGCAAATGATAATGAAAATACAACTTATAACCTTTGCTGGTCCGCCCACACGTCCCACATGCTCCTGTTCACCCTGCATCTCAGGAAACTCTCACCAGTCCGACCCAGCACCTCCCGCAGACCAGCCTGAGCAGCATCCAGCCTGCCCGGGGTTGGCTGGACCTCCAGGCCACTCCCCGGTTCCCAGGTGAAGTGCGCCACCAGCACCACCAGCCCTTTTGCTGGTCCAACCTCCCAAATGCCCAGGATGTTTCAGGTCAGCATATCAGGAAGGACACACTGCTCCTCAGAAACCAACAGAGTCCAAAGTAAACCCAAGCAAAGCTCTAGGGAACAAACGCAAAATACATCTGAAGTCCACAAAAATCATCCTGTAACATGGGAGACATTCTTCACATGCAGCCCAAAGATAATTAAACCCCTTTTTACCATTCTGTTTCTTTCAATTATTAATCACTGTAGATTAATTTTTCCATACAGCCACCCCCAAACCATATAAAACTTCAGGGACTACACTACTCACCCTCATATATCAAGGCACAAAATTGTAAAAGTGCACTACCACACTAATATTCACCTCCTGTCTACTAAACTTGTCTTAATTGATGTACTAAGAGCCTAATACCCCCATGCAGGAAACAATAACAACAGAAAAACGTACCCACCTCCAACACAAGCATTAGTAATAACTTCCAGAGAATATAAATATCAACTAGATCAGTGCCTTCAAAAACACACAGAATCTGAAAGGTCTTATGAGACAAAGCAACAATGCCAAAGACAAAACACAGATCCATGACAAACAAAATCAAAGAAGACAAATCTCCCACCGAAAGAATTAACACCATAATGATAGACTCTAATCAGAACAAATCCATGGAATAAAGCCAAGAAAGCCTGACCCAAGATAAAGACTTTCAAAACATGATCATTACCATGATCAATATTATGAAAGAGAAAATCCGGGAGGAGTTAAATAACCACATCAACCACTTTGAACAGGAACACAACAGACACTTGGAGGAGTTGAGAAAAATAGATCAAGAAACAAAAACAGACGTAGAGCAGTTAAAACAGTCTCAGGCAGAGTTTAAAATTGAAGTAAAACACGTTATCTTCAACCCAGAACTCAGCAGTGAGTCTTATCAGCAGAACTAATGAAGCAGAAAATAGAATTTCAGATCTTGAAGACAAAGTGGGAGTATTATCCAGATCAATGGAAGAGTTGTTAAAGCCAAAAAGATACTAGAGAGAAATATTCGATAGTTTTCGGACACGCTGAAGAAGCCTAAAATGCGCATTCATGGAATACCAGAGCAAGAATCCCAAAATACCATACCTGAGGAAATTCTTCAAATTATCATCAAGGAAAACTTCCCTCATCTAAAGAATGAGAGGCTTATCCAAACACAAGAGGAATTCTGCACCCCAAACAGACATGACAAAATAGAAATGTGCCACGGCAAATAAGAGTCAAAACACTCCACATTCAAAACATGAAAAGGTGCTGAGAGCTTCAGGGAAAAAAAGCCAGTCACTTTTAAAGGTAAACCTATTAAAATAACAAATGACTTCTCAATGGAAACAGTAAAAGCAAGACGAACTTGGAGAGATGAACTTCAAGTATTAAATGAGCAAAAATATCAATCCAGGCTGATATACCCCGCAAAACTATCATCATGATAGAGGGAGAAAGAGAAGTTTTTCAGCACAAAGACAACTTGAAAGATTACATTTCTACCAAACCAGGCCTTCAAAAAATGCTAGAAATGATACCCAAGCTTGAAGAAAAAAGCAAGAGTATCCAGGAGGACAGAAGGGAAGTATAATAATACCAAAACCTAAAAGCCAAATACTACACTTACAAAAGCCAGGAAACATAAAAAAGTCCAGATATAAAAATATCAATGGAATTAACTCACCAATCAAGAGACACAATTAGAAACGTGGATTAAAAACCACAACCCATCAATCTGCTGCCTTCAGGAAATTCATCTCACCACAAAAGACAAGCACATCCTAAAAATGAAAGGCTGGTCCAAAATTTTACAAGCTAATGGAACCAGTAAATAGGCAGGGGTAGCCATTATGCTTTCAGATGAAGTGGCCTTCAAAACAAAAAGAATCATAAAGGACACAGATGGACACTACATTGTAGTCATAGGCACAATTCACCAGGAAGACTTCACAATACCGAACATATATGCACCCAATATGGGCCCCACCACATTCATTAAGCAAACCCTACAGCATCTAAGTTGAGAAATCAACCCCAAAACAATAATTCTTGGGGATGTCAACACTGCCCTCTCAAAATGGCATAGTTAAAGAGGTCAAAAGCTTGACAGAGACACTTTGGAACTGAATCAAACCCTCACTGAAATGTACCTTACAGATCTCTATCGAACTTTTCATCCACACACCAAAGAATACACATTTTTCTCAGCAGCACGTGGACCTTTCTCCAAAATAGATCACATAATGGATCACAAAACGAATCTCCACATATACAGGAAAGTTGAAATTCTAGCCTGTATCCTAACAGACTACCATGGTATAAAGCTTGACATCAGCAACACAACAAACAACAGAAAATACACTAACTCCTGGAAACCTAACACTATGATCCTGAAAGAGAATTGGATTCAGGAAGAAATTACAAAGGAAATTCAAGATTTCCTGAAAGTGAACAATAATGAAAACTAAACTTATCAAAATCTTTGGGACACAATGAAATCTGTACTAAGAGGTAAGTTCATAGCTCTTAATGCCTACATCAAAAAAAATGGAAACATCACAAATAAATAACAATGCAGCTTAAAGTTTAGAGAAACTAGAGCAATCTGACCCCAAAAGCAGCAGAAGAGAGGAGAGTAGCAAAATAAGGGGAGAAATATCTGAAATTGAGATTAGGAAAATGATACAGAAAATCAACCAATCAAAAAGCTGGTTCTTTGAAAAAATCAACAAGATTGATACACCCCTAGCTAAATTAACCAAAAGCAAGAAGAAGAAAAACAAAAAATAACAAAATTGGAAATGAAAATGAAGTTATCACTACTGATTCCCAAGAAATTCAGAGTATTATAACATCATACTCTGTGAAATTTGATAACACAAAAGAAATGGATGAACTCCTAAGCACAACTTACCTAAATTGAATCTGGAAGTTGTGAATTATTTATGTAGTAATAAAACATGTGAGGAAATTGATGAAGTAATCTCGAATCTTCTCACCAAAAAATGTCCTGTACCAGACAGATTCAGCATAGACTTCTCCCAGACATTTAAGGAGCTAACAACACCAACACTCCTGAAACTGTTCCATCAAATAGCAAAGGAAGGAACACTACCAAAGTCTTTCTATGAAGGTAATATCATCTTAATCCCCAAGCCCAATAAAGATATACTTTAGGTTCACCTCGATAGCACAAGCACGACCATGTTCATAGCAGCACTGTTTACAATAGCAAAGTCATGGAATCAACCCAAATGTCCAACAGTTGACGAGTGAATAAGGAAACTGTGGTACATCTGTACAATGGAGTACTACTCAGCCATCAAAAATGATGAATTACTGGAATTTGCCGTGAAATGCATGTCATTAGAAACAATTATATTAAGTGAAGTATCCCAGACCCAGAAAATTAAGCGCCGTATGTACTCCCTAATAGGTGGCTCCTAGTACCAAACCCACCCAGCCCACCTAGAGACAGTAATTGCAAGGATTATGAACAGGAGGGATGGGGTAGGAGGGCCACACCAGAAACAAGGAGAGAAGGGACCATGTTACAGCAGAGAAAATAGGCCTCCATCAAGGACTCAAATAAGTTATGAGACATCTGATAAAGTTCATAGACTTTGTTCCTGATCATTTACTACTGAGGTGGTATGATCTCACCAGAAGAGGAAAGCATATAGTCTGGCAGATAAAAAGTAACCATTTTGCAAATGGGTGATAGACCCCTCCCTCACTGTGGTTTCCCACTTTTATTACATCTACCTTTGAATGTGCTTTTATCACAAGACTAGTTTAACAGCTTTTTGTCTCTGGCCAGGGGGTAACATACAATGCCCATCAGGATGGAGTGAAGGGCATTGCAGGAGCAGCAAAACTGCAAAAGAAAATCAACAAACCACAATCCAGAACTTCAGAGACTCTATATCAAACACCTAGAACTAGGCCAGACTAATCTCTCCCCATCCTGAAGCTCAGGGAAATTTACGGAAGAGGGGGCGGTAAGAGTGTAAGAGCAAAAGGATGGGAGGAGCAATGATATGTAAGGTACTCCATACAGTTAGGGCTGAAGCAATCATAATTGGACTTTACATGCCCTGCGCATTGTCCAACACACTATTGACCTCACAAAGTCTAGCATCTGCTAAAGGCCACAAGATCCTTGGAGGCAAGGGATTGGCAGCCCACAGCAGTGTTCCTATAGCTAAGGGAAACACGGGAAAGGTTCAGGGAAGGCCACTGGGTCCTTGTACATCAAAGGAGAGGAGGGCCCAGAGGAAAATCAGGCATGCACAAGAAAGGACTCTCTGGGAATTGGGGCAGAGGGACTGAGGGATGGAGAGGGAGGGGGGTCGGGAGGGGAGCAGGGGGTACGGAGGGAGGAGGAGGGAGGGAGGAAACTGGTGTACCTATTAAGTTTGTTATGAGCTGACTAATTAATAATAAAAATGCTATTAATATAAAAGGAAAAACTATAGGCCAATCTCTTTGATGAACACAGATGCAAAGATTCTCAACAAGTCTTAGCAAATCAGATTCAAACACATATCGAAAAGGATCATTCATGGGGATCAAGTAGGCTTTATCCCTGGCACACAAGGTTGGTTTAACATATTCAAATCAATAAACGTAATTCACCATATAAACCAGTCCAAAATTCAACACCACATGATACTCTTGACAGATGCAGAAAAAGCTTTTGTTCAAAATCTCAGAGACAGTTGGAATGAAAAGAACCTTTATCAATATAATAAAAGCTGTCTGCAACAAGCCAACAGCAAGGATTATACTCAGCAAGGGAAAACTTGTAGCATTCTCTCTTCGATCAGGAACTAGACAAGGCTGTCCACTCTCACCACTCCTATTCAATATTTTACTTGAAGTCTTAGCTGAGGCCATAAGACAAGAAAAGGAGATTAAAGGGATTGAAATAGGCAAGGAAAAAGAAAAGTTATCTCTCCTTTAGATGACATGATCATATACCTGAGTGATCCTAAAATCTCCACCAGGAAGGTCCTAGAACTAATACAGGAGTTCAACAGTGTGGCAGAATACAAAATAAACATATAAAAATCAGTGGCCTTTCTGCATGCCCAGAATGAAAGAAGTGAAAAAGCCCTGAGAGAAACAATCCCATTTACTATAGCCCCTAAATGAAATACCTCATAAACCTAACCAAGGAAGTAAGAGACCTTTACAATGAAAACTTTAAAATCCTAAAAAAAGAAATTATAGAAGACACCAGAAGGTGGAAAGATCTCCATGTTATGAATTGGCAGAATCAACATCGTAAAAATGACCATCCTGCCAAAGGCAATATATAGATTCAATGCTGTACCAATTAAATTCACAAAACAATTCTTTAAAGAGATTAATCAAACAATCTCAAAATTCATATGGAGGCAAAAAAAAAAACCCAGATAACAAAAACAACACTGGGTAAAAAAAAAAAATACTGCTGGAGGTATCACCATACCAAAACTTAGTCTATACTACAAATCCATAGTTATAAAAACAGCATGGTACTGGCTCCAAAATAGAGTCAGACAGTGGATAAGGTTGAAGACCCAAATATAAGCTCACACAATTACAGCCATTTGGTCTTTGACAAAGGGGCCCAAAAAATCCAATGGAAAAAAAACAGCATCTTCAACAAATGGTGCTGGCAAAATTGGATGTCCACCTGCAGAAGATTAAAACTGGAACCGTACTTGTCACCCTGTACAAGTCCTAATTCCAAATGGATCAAGGACCTCAATACCAGGGCAGAGACTATAAAAAACTTACTTGAAAGGGTAGGGAACTCCCTGGAGCTGATTGGACAAGGCCAACAGTTCCTAGTTGGAAATTCAATTGCACAGTCAATACAACCAACACTCAACAGATGGGATCTTATGAAATTAAAGAACTTCTGTTGAGATAAAGAGGTTGCAACTGAAGCACAAAAGAAACCCACAGAATGGGAGAAAATCTTCACTAACCACATATCTGTTTTCCAGAGTGCACAAAGAACTTAGAAAATTGAACATCAAGAAAAAAATTGACCCAATTAAAAAACGGGCCTTGGAATGTAAAAGAAACTGCGAGGGAAGAAATTGAAATGTCTAAGAAATATCGTAAAAAATGCTCTACATCCTTAGCCATCAGGGAAATGCAAATCAAAACCTCTCTAAGATATCATCTTACCCTGGTCAGAATGGCAAATATCCACAATACAAACAACACCAAATGCTGGAGAGGATGTGGAGAGAATGGAACTCTCCTACATTGCTGGTGGGAATGTAGGCTTATACAACCACTCTGTCGAGCTCTCTGGGGATTCTTAAAGAAGCTAAAGATTGAAATTTCATATGACCCTGTACTTCACTTTTGGGACTAAGCCCCCATGCAGCAAAAATTCACCTCGATAGCACAAGCACAACCATGTTCATAGCAGCACTGTTTACAATAGCAAAGTCTTGGAATCAACCCAAAAGTCCAACACTTGATGAGTGGATAAGAAAATGTAGTACATTTATACAATGGAATACCACTCAGGCATCAAAATGGATAAATTCATGAAATTTTCTGGGAAATGGGTGGAATTAGAAAAAACTACATTGAGTGAAGTATCCAGGCACAGACAATTAAGTGCCATATGTACTCCCTAATAGATGGATCCCATTACCAAAGCCACTTAGTGACACATACAACAATCTCTGTAATACCTATAGAAATTGCAAAGATTATAAGGAGGGAGGGAAGGGGAAGAAGGGCCCCACCAGAAACAAAGAGAGAGGGGATCATCCTAAAGCATAGAAAATAGGCACCATCATAGACTGTATTGAGACATCTGGTTGGGCTTGCAGACTTTCCTTACTAGTCATGTGCATCAGTTGGGGTATGATCTCACCAGAAAGGGAGGACATAGAGTCTGGCAGATAGAAGTTAACCATCCTGCAAATAGTCTCCTACTCTTATTCCATCTACCTCTGTATCTTCTCTTATAATAAGACTCTATTTTAACAGACTTTTATCTCTGGCCAGGGGGTAACATCTAATACCCATCAAGATGGAACCAAGGGCATTGCAGAAGCAGCAAAACTGAAAAAAAATCAACAAACCATAATTCAGAAAATCAGAGACTGCATCAACCAACTGGAACCAGGCCAGCCTAATCTCTCCCCATCCTAAAGCTCAGGGAAATTTGTGGAAGAGAGGGCAGTAAGATTGTTAGAGCCTAAAAATGAGGAGGAGCAAGTACATGCAAGATACTCCATACAAGGTAGGACCAAAGTAATCATAATAGGACTTTGCATTACCTGCACAATAACCAACATATCATTGAACCCCCAAAGTCTAGCATGGATCACAGTAACTATGATCCTGAGAGGCAAGAGATTAATAGCTACAAAAGTGTAACTATATGAAAGGGGAACGCAAAAAAAAAGAGCTCTAGGCCATGCCACTGAGTCCTTACACCTGATCAGAGAGGAGGACCCAGAGGGAAGTTTGACATGCACACTATAGAATGCTCCAGGATTGGGGGAGGGGTGTCCCTGGGAGAAAGGGAGGGAGGGGGGAAAAAAGGGAAAAGGTTGGGAGGGAGCAAGGGGATCCAAGGAGGGGTGAAAAGAGGGAGGGGAATGGGGTACTGATAAACTATGCATGAGTGGAAGAAATTTAAAAAGTAAATTAAAAAATTAAAAATTTAATGAGAAATTGAGAACAGGAAAAAAAAAAGAATATACAGTAGAAACCTTGGGACTAAAGAAGGATGAGTGAAGGGAAATGCCATATCAGTGGGATAGCCTGAAGAGATGCAACACAGAGACATGAACCCCCACAAAAGCAGACAAGCCAGAGGGAACTCTGGGGTCCAAGGAAGTAGACAGGCAAGAGGGAGTGGGAGGGATTGCTGAAGGGAGGGACTGATGGAAGGAAGCAGGGATAAGTACTCAATACACTTGTAAAAGTAGAAAAATAAAATTAAATAAAAAAGAAAATTCCACAATGGAATCTCATACTGATTATAAAAATTTAAAATTTTTAACTGAGAAAGCTAAAACTGTTAGCAT